>OX377202.1:107829400-108179348 GCA_947396885.1 Heligmosomoides polygyrus polygyrus
ATCTTCATGTTCAGGGAAATTTGGTATAGCTTTCTTTGAAACATTTTAGTTCGGCTGGTCGTATGAGTGTAATGATGTGGAAATTTTACATTTCGATAAAAATTGAAATACGTTTTGTTTTAAACGTAATGAAAAACGGATCGCGCCATGCACTCCAGCTTGTCGAGACTTTTATCCGATTGATAGTGTGAATGCTGCTTACGTGGTGCATCAAAAGGTACATGTGTGTTTTACAAATGTTTTCGTGGTATCGTTTACAGGTGTGGAACTTCATGCACACAAAATTTTTTGTTATCAGTCGGATAAAAATCACGACGTCTTATACGAGGAAGTGGCGTAATCCTTTTTTTGTTACTGAAAATGGCAGACTTTCTGCTTTGAAGAAGAAATAAATTTATATTTTTAAACTTTATTTTTCATAAAAAATAAAATTTAAACAATTTTAAACAGTGTGTTCACTTACTGTGTAGACGAATTAGAACTTCAAAGAAAGCCTCACTAAATTTTCGTTGATCAAAAATTACTCTAACCTTCGTGCAGTCTCTAGTTTAATGTAGGAATTCATTTCAATTTGGAAAGCATCGCTTTGATTTCATAAGCATCATGCTTTTTTAGAAGCGTGTCCAATTTATCGTGAAAATCGTGCTTTGCCGTTCTTCACATTTAACCTAGTTATGGGGATTTTTTACGGTATCGTCGTTAATATAATTTTGGTGAAATACAAATACTACCATTTAAAATATTTATTTCTGTTGGTAAGACACACCCTTGTTGTGACTGCTTGATGATTTTCTTCAAAGAGGTAGGAAATAATATATTTCGAGCAATTACCTCGCTGACCTACATATTACAGTCAGCCACCGTGTCACCATACAAAGACATTCTCCAAAAGTGCGGTGAGCTTTTGCGATGCAATTTTTAAAGAATCTAGGGTACCGTGTGCGAAGTCTAAAACTGTAGACAATTTTTTCGGAATGCTCTTCTGTGGTCGAAAAAAGGCGTGTGAAAACATGAGCGAAGTTTATCCCGTGCCACCCCCATCGAATGTGGTCGGTTAGCGCAGTGCGTAGTCTTCTCGCTTCACAGGAACGTGGTGTAGGGTATTTTCTTGTTTTCACCTCTTAGACCTCTTCTTTATTTCGGTTTAAAATGTAACAAACCTAGCGGTCCGGTTTGTCAACTGTAAAAGAAGCTCCTGAAGAGCTGGACCCGTAGTGGGTAAAAGCACATAAAGACTGAAGTAAGAGAGTTTATCTTACATAAATCTCCCGGTTGCAGCATTATACAAACTTACACATTTTATAGCAGCATAGATGCCGGGGGAGGGCCGCGTTAGTAGTTGCTAGCACCTCTCCTTTTATAGGGACTACCCCTAGGAGAGTACGGTGGCCTCTGTGAATGGCCGCGGGGTGCTATCGAGCTTGGCGAGTGAAGAGAGGGAGCAGTCTCCCCGAAGAAGCGCGGCTCGGTGTTGTGTTCTACACCGCAACAAAAACTTGGATGCAAAAGTGCTTTCGTGTAAACAGAGAGTTACTAGTGATATAACATGTTTATGTGTGTTTGCTCCAAATGTTTGAGATTTCTACCATTTTCATCCAGCCGACACCTGGCTGGACCTAGGCGACCCGAATCAAACGTTTCTCACAACCCAAGTGGTACCATCTCGTTTTTGCTCAACACAGCGGCAAACCAAAGTCGAGCTTATGAAAAGTGTTATTGGTCGTTTTGATTCTCTCATAAATTGTATCCATCTCTTGTACTACAAAAGAAGGTATCGATTTTCTTAAATCTTTGGCTTTGTAAGTGCCGTGAGGCCCGTCATTCCCAATTTCTTTACCTTTCCATTTAACTGCTTTGTCTATGGAAAAGCTAGCTCTGTCTAGCGCACAATACCGCTTAAATTCTTTGCAAAAAAGACGCTGTGCGACGGATTAATCCGTCACAAAGCGTCGCATTGCCATAACTCTTTTCAAAGTTATCTGTTTAAAATCTAATTAACACCATTAGAAGCCTTGTCTCATTTTCTATCCAGCGATCTGAACAACATCTAAACGACTGCACAGTGACCTAGTTATGAAGCTTTTTCGCAAGGGCAGCGAGCGGCCCGCCGAAGCGCAGCCCCAAACTTGTTTCGGCGGCTGAAGGGGTGAAAATGATTTTCAGTTTGAATACGGACAATATTACATCCCTGAAAAACTCGCAACGAGCCGAGAAATGCTGTTGAGTTGATTTTTCGAATAAACTCATCCATAAAGAGGTAATCGACTGAAACAAAATTTTCTGTTGTTTTCGCCAAATTTTGGCCGCATAGAAATCTACTTTGAACGGCTAACATCTTTTCGTTCTTTTTAGATTCGAATGTGCTTGTGGTTTACTGTAGACCACAAAAAAACCCGGCTTTCGTACTTATCTTGTACAGGAGCAACCGGGGTTCAAAGATAGGAGAAATCCTACGCCGGATATTGAGATTGGACCAATCCCTTGTTCGAAAAAAGAAAATCTAGTAATTTCTCTGTCTATTTCTCAAAGCCATTTTACACGTTTTATAAAGGCCATCGTTTCCGCAATAGAATAGTAGAATACTGTCTTTTGTAGCAGGCTACTAGTTGGGTAATTCTTATCCGAATCTTAGGTTTCCGCGCGTTTGCGCTTATCCGAAATCGGGCCTATGTTATTCAAAATTGGCACTATTTAGTACCACAATGACAATAGAGGTTTTCTGAGTTTCGATGAACCTCGTCAACGAAAAGCCTTAAGGACATGTCACTGGGGATCTCGGAGGGGTCGTAAATCAATTAACGGAGCCGAGGAAGCAAAAGCTTCATAACTAGGTCACTGTGCAATCGTCTTAGATGATGCTTAGATCGCTGGATAGAAAATGAGACGGGACTTCTAATGGTGTTAATTAGATTTTAAACAAATAATTTTGAAAAGAGTTATGGCAATGCGACGCTTTGTGGCGAATTAATCCGTCGCAGAGCGTCTTTTTTGCAAAGAATTTGAGCGGTGTTGTATGTATTTACAACAACGGTGCTTATTGTAGCCCTGTAGGTCGAAGTGCGTTACTTTTTTACGGTCTACCTCAGCTTCAATTCAACCACGTTGGCCCTTAGCTTCGTTTCCCTCTTCCACTGAAAAACACAGTGGGAAAGTTATTTTATTTGTTTGGATTTCGTCTAAGCACTAGTGTGTGCACGCGACGTTATGGTAAGCTTCGCTGTTGATTCATCGCATGGCGTTCGATATGGGAGCTCATCGTTACGTCATCGTTTGTCGCTCGTCGCGTACACACTAAAGGCCTTCGCACACTTTCGCCGCCACGCGGCAGCCCTATCTTTAAGCATGGGGCAGAGACGCAGAATCGCCTCGCGAGGCAAATCGATATCTACAGCAATCGTGGTGCCGCGCCGCGTGGCAGCGAAAGTGTGCGAAGGCCTTAAGGCCCCGTTTATACTTCGTCGCGGCGCGACGCGATGGCCACGCAATAAGGCCAAATTGATCGCGTCGCACAATCAATATGGCCACTATACGTGGCGTCGTGTCACGCCGCGACGAAGTATAAACGGGGCCTAAGGGGTCGATTAGTGTGCGCGCGACGCGCGACGCGATGCATGTGTAGTGGCCAAATTGATCGAGCGACGCGATTGATCAATTCGTCCACTACACATGGGATCGCGTCGCGCGTCGCGCGCACACTAAAGAAGGCCTAAAGGCCCCCACAGAGTTCTGCGGCAACGCCGCTCGCCGCAATGGTTAAGGATAGGGCAGGGAAGCCGCCGGCGGCGAGCTCTGCGTCTCTGCCCTATGATGAAGGATAGGGCAGCGGCAACGCCGTAGAACTCTGGGGGGGGGCCTTTAAGGCCGGAAACAGAGTTCGGCGGCACCGCACCGCGAGCTCGTCCGTTCACCTCTGCGACAGTGAAGGGACCAACTCACCACAGTGGTGGGATCTATGCCGCGGATGAGTTGTCTCGGTGCCGCATGCCGCGAGGACAGTCGCAGTTGTCGGCGGCATCCAGCGGTGGCGCAGTGCCAGGTAGTGCGGCATCGCTCCGCTGAGGTGCGTGGTCCACTTCGAACCACCCCGACTGCGGAGTGCGATCTCGTCCAGACGCTTTTTTTTACAATTTATTGACGTTTCTATGGCGCTCTGTGTTGTTTTTTGTTTCTAGCATCTCCTTCTATATACAGGGTGCGGCAAAATTACCCGTGCACCTAAACATTTTAAAAATTTTCGCCTTTTTTCCAAAAATGTTCTGCTTTACTCGCCTGAGATATGTTGAATGAACATTGTGGAATACATACGTATTTGAGTACAAAAGGGTTAGGCATCGGCGGATGGAGAAGAGGAGAATGGGGAGCTGTAAAAGGTTGCTGCAAGGATTTACGGTGACAAGCGCTCAAGACATCCTCTTCAGCGATGAAAAGATTCTCACGTTGAATCCAGGCTTCAACTTCCAAAATGAGAGGATTACTGGGGACTCGCTTGCTGATGCTACCGCCAAAGGACGACTTCAGGAAAGTGCGAAACAGCCTCACTCCATTGTGGTTTGGGGACGAGCCACATCTTCAGGAAAAACTCCACTTGCTTTTTTTCGACGCTGGCGTAAAAATCAACGCAGCAGTTTACAAGGATATCCTGAAAAAAAGTTCTCAAGCCGTGGGCCGATCCTCACTTCGGAGAAGCCAACCGGTGCTTTCAACAAGATTCTGCTCCGGCACACAAAGCGAAGGTGGTCCAGGACTGGTGCGACGAGCAGCTGCCTGACTTCGCCACACACGACGGATGGCCCTCTAATTCTGCGGACCTTAACCAGCTGGATTGTTCTGTGTGGGCACCCTTAGAGGAAAAAGCTTGCTCTACCATACACCTTGTACTCTCCTAAAGAAGCGCTTTTGAAATCCTGGGACGAAATTAATAAACCGTACATGCGTGCCACATGCGAAGCGTTTGTCGAACTTTTGAAGGAGTGTGTGGAGGCTGAAGGCGATCACCTCGAAAGCTGTTAGCATGCTTTGAATTGCATGTTTGTAGTAGATGAATTTGATAGTTAGAATTGATCTGCGAAGTATGATTTAAAAACGCTGTTGAATTTTTAGTGCAGGGGTCATTTTGCCGCACCCTGTAATCCCCTCGCCATGTCCAAAGCCGCCAGGTGCATCGCGGCATGGCGGCATGCCGCCGAACTCTGTTTCCAGCCTAAAGGCTCCCACAGAGTTCTGCGGCCGCGCCGCAGCCCTATGCTTAACCATAGGGCAGAGACGCAGAGCTCGCCGCCAGCGGCGTCCGTGCCCTATCCTTAACCATAGCGGCGAGCGGCGTTGCCGCAGAACTCTGTGGGGGTCTTAAGGGGTCGTTTAGTGTGCACGCAACGCGCGACGCGATGTAATGATAAGCTCCGAGATTGATCCATCGCATCGTGCGATCTATGTGGAAGCCTATCATAATACCGCGTCGCGCGTTGTGTGCACTAGGGGTTCACATTTAACGGTTAACGATTTGACGAATTTAACGAATTAACGGCATTTTTCGTTAAAATCTGGCTTAACGACTTAACGGAAATTTTTAGAAATTTAACTGAATTTTTAACGGAAGTTTTTCTCAGTGAGTTTTTCACATTCGCCCTTAATCTTCACTAATTTTGCAGGTCTCATCCTCCCGATTAGAACTGTTCCTGAAAAAACTAATGAAATCAGCAAGAATATTTTTATGTTTCCATGGATTTGTTTTGATTTTTTGTTCCATGGATTTGTTTTGATTTTTTGGAAATAATGCATTTTGTGAGCGCGTGCAGCGCACTCGGAAGAGGTGCTTGCTGTCGCGTGTACCCGATATCATGTGCCCGGTTCGGATTTCCCGCTCGAGCAAACCAAGCCTTTCTTCCCTCCGGGGTCGGAGAATCGGTAGAATTGGTATCATTCTTGTCTGGTAGGGAGGAAGCGCTGAATTCTTCATCGGCTGACCACCGCAAGTCATATATACGGCCAAACACGCATTCAAATCCCCTCCACGATATCCCATAGAAGTAGAATGCGTGGCGCATTCCAAAAGGGATTGAGTAACGCCCTCCTTTATTCTTATCCTTTAATGCATTTTGGAGCAAGAAATTACCTCTCCGAACCCATAAGCACGTTAACAAATCCACAATGATGCTTGTCTATTCTCCTCGTAAGATGTGCCTATCCTCACCTGGCGTTGCTTATCCCAGAATACTCTTGCTCGCCACCTGGAACAGGTGAGACGGAGAGGATGCTTTCGGCCGTTGGACGTATTTTGAATGATTTTTGAAAAAAGCTAATAACAAAAATTTGGGAAGCTGCTTTTCCTGAACGTTAACAACACCGACGACGTGTCACACCTTGCGGCTGCGTAGGACGTTGTGACATGATGTCGTGTCACGGTCCTGACGTTGCAATGGATTGGTCTCGAGCACCAGGCGCTCGAAATTTGTGCTTTCGGCAACGTGTTAACATCCCACTGATAGGCTTTTAATTGTATTTTTATTAGATCTTTCTGTACCTAATGGGCTGAGGTCCGCACCGAGATTGTATGTATATGCTCGTAGAGCAGCCACACAAAACGGTTTCGAAAAGAACCAGGAAGGGGGGGGGGGAACTCCGGGTTCTGCCTGATCGCACATTTTAAGATGCGCTGTCGGTGACCATCTTCAATGATAATTTCTCAGCTGTTTTTATTTCGCATCCATAGACAATTTGTTGTTGAAGGCTTGTTTATTTTTCTATGTTGAATTGTTTATTTTAATTGCAGTGTTGCACTACATTCCTTGAACTTAAGCTGTTGACCTTTTGAAATAAACATTGTGAAGTTGAAAACCATAAGTTTTTCCTTGATGTTTTTCACTTCAAATAATAGTTTGCAGCTATTTGTGTTTTTTAACGAAATTTAACGATTTACAGGAAATTTAACGAAAATTTCCCGTTAAAAATGTCGTTAAAAAAATTTAACGCACAGAATTTTTGTGTGCACCCCTGGTGTGCACACTAAACGATCCCTAAACGATTCCTAAAGGCCCCCACACACATCTGCAGCAACGCCGCTCGCCGCTATGGTTAAAGATAGGGCAGGGACGCCGCCGGCGGCGAGCTCTGCGCCCCTGCCGATGGTTAAGAATAGGGCCGCGGCGTTGCTGCAGAAGTGTGCCTGGGAGGGAGCCTTAAGGAAACGTGCGAAACGAAATCAAGGCCAATTCTTTCCTTTTCATTCTTCTACAGTTAAAGTTGTGGTAAATGTCGAGCCGTGGGCATGCGGGAACGCGCTGTTGCTTCTACCGTAATCGCGGCAGCCTATCCTGTGCCTCGCCGATGCCTGATTGGCTGCCGTGGCTACGGTAGGAGCAACGGCGCGTTCCTGCACCCGCTGATCGTTCCCCGCAGTATGTCTTCGCGACATGTGACAGATTCGAAACAGGTCCGATTCTGTGAATTGAAGCTGTTGTTGAATTCGGCCTCTAGGTCCAATATCAAGTATATCAGGTGTGTCCCTTGCTGCAAACGGTTTGGTTTTTTGTCTGAATCGCTCTTGCAAATCGTTTTTGTACCAACGTCTTCGTAATAAAACACCTATATCACACTCTAACTGCTTTATTTCAACACTATTGTTGCAGGAAGAACTGGAAGCGGAGTCGGACGCTGCAGCAGCAGAGGCTGTGCCTCATTTTGACGTCTTTCCAACTGAGTTGCTATGTCGAATTTTCAACTACCTCGAGCTGAAAGAAAGAGCAAAAGCAGAAAGGGTGAGAGTTTTTTTGTGCTGCAGCTTCATCTTATGCTACTCTCTGGCAATTCCACTATTCTCGACAATTCCCTTTAGGTATGCTCCAGATGGCGTAACATTCTTACTTCACGAGACTGTCCACTGGCTGATGTTGTGGTTGTGAATCTCTTCGAGCCGAAGGTTTGGGCGGATACGATCGCTAAAAATCGATACACAACGTAAATAGATTTTCTTCATGGAGTGACTCACTTTCTGGTGCATGCCATACATAATTCTCTAGCGAACAATCTTGTGCGATGCTTTCAATAGATCTTACGTAACCCCCCTGTGCAATTCAAAAGAATCTTTCCGAGCGCCGCATTCTGAGGCAACGTCGTCAGCGCACGATAACGCGACGTCACCATCTAGACATACAATGGCGTCCAAAAGTTTGTGAACGCTTGCATCTTTCGCCAGAACTCGCTTCAAATCAGCTTTAAAAATGTGAAATTTGGATATCTTGTGACAATTAACAAATCTTCCTATATCGTAACATCAATGCTGTTCTGTATCGGTCCTTCTAGATTTCAAGCATAAAAACGGAAAAAAATCGTGAAGTCAGCCACATAGGTTGCAGTAATTCAGTAGCCTTCTTTGCTACCAAAGTCAGACAAGTTATACACTGAAACAATGCAGCTTTACTATTAGGTTGTAACGAAATAAATGGCACTGAACCACTGTAAATTTAAACAGTTAATATCTCGGCTTGTAGGCAAGTTTATTAATCGAAATAAAAACCTTCTGATTCCACACATCTTTGCCAACGTGACACAAGCTTTTTTATCCCAGTAGCCTAAAAATCAGAAGTTCTGGAATTGACGAAATCTTCGAAGGCACTTGTTGGTAATTGAATATTTTCCCTACCAAGAAGTCGCCAAGATGCTCGAAGAAATGGTAGTCTGTTGGGCAGAGGTCGGGAGAAAACGGAGGATGTGGTGGAGTTTCAATGCTCAGCTCATTCGATTTCTGCAACGTCATTCGTGCTACATGGGGGCGAGCATTGTCGTGCAGAAGGAGAACTCGCCTTCGTTTTACCAAGGCCGGCCGGATATCCTTCAACTTTTTCATCATTTCTTCAATTTCAATGCAGTACTTCTCTGGCGTGATAGACTCACCGGGAGGGAGGAAGCGGTGGTGAATAATTCCCAGCGAACACCACCATACTGTCACCATCCCTTTCTTTTGGTGCAATTCCGGCTTCGCAAAAACCTTGGGGCTCTCATCGCTGTCCACCCACTGTGCCGATCGTCGCCTGTTGTCATACATTATCCACTTCTCGTCACAGGTTACGTTGCGATCAAGGAATGGGTCCGTTTCGTTCAGTAGAAGCAGTGCGGACGAGATCTCATATCGTCGGTTTCTTTGCTCCTCAGACAGCTCGTGAGGCACCCATCTTTCCAGCTTTTTGGTCTTTCCAATTTCCTTCAGATGCCGGGCAGCTGTGTTGTGACTGACGCCAAGAACCTTCGCTATCTCCCTGGTACCTTTGTGTGGATCCTCCTCTACCACATCTCCCAGCTTGTCCTCATCAACATCACTATGCCTCATACGACCTTCATGTTCTTCCAAGCTCTCATATCCATTCCGGAACTTCTGATACCAACGACACGCCGTCCGAATTGTGGAACATTCTTGACCGAATGCGGCGTTGATCTTCTCGTCCGCCTCCTTAGCTGTAGTGCCCAGCTTGAATTCATACAAGTAAATGCCTCGGATTACCCTTTTGTCCATCTGCAACAAAGTCAATAAAACTCTACAGTTTTCCCACTTTTACATAGAAAATTTGGTACTCGCCGGTAGAGCAAAGTTTACGCTTCTAAATGATATGCCACATGTTACGGTTTGTTCTTGATGAAATGCGTAAAAACGCGCCAAAAAATGGCGCGAGCCAGTGCCATTTAATTCGTTACAACCTAATAGGAGCAAGTTGCAAAACCTTTGGCTCTAATTACCGCTTCACATCTTCTCGGCATGGACTCTAGAGGTTTGTTGATCACCTCGGGTCCGACATCTTTCCATTTCTGCCTTAATTGTTCTAATCTTTCGGCCTTGTTTCTTGCTGAGGGACCTGTTAAGCTTCTAGCAAGGTGTTCCCAAAGGTGTACGATTGGGTCCAGATCCGGTGACTGAGCAGGCCACGATATGAGATAAATTCCATTTTAATTAAACCACCCCTTGACCGCCTTCGAAACCATTTCGGGTCGTCGTCCTGTTGGAAAATTCACAGCGTTTGGTAAATTTCTTTTCTTTTTCTTTTTTTCTTTGTGAAAGCAAAACATTGTTAAAATTTTCAGGTAGCGTTTGGTGTCCATAGCTCCTTGTATGTGGTAAATAGGGCCTGTTCCGTGTGCATTGAAGCATACTCAGACTATAATACTTCCTCAGCCGTGTTTAGTATTTGGCAGTTGATGCATTCTGTCGTATCTCACGCTTTTTGGGCGTCTTTTGTAGTATGGTCTACCAGATCCAAATAGGTTGAACTTGCTCTCGTCGCTGAAAAGCACTTTTTTCCTATCGTTCGTCGTCCAACTCAAATGCTCCTTGGCAAACCGGAGTCTAGCTTTCCTAGTTTTCTCACTTATGAAAGCTTTCTTAACGGGACGTCTTCCACAGAATCCAGAAAATCTCTGTTAACGCTTCACCATGCTCATGCTCACATCTAAGCTGCGGTGAGCGGCTACAGACTGCTGCACATTGGCGGTGGTCAGCCACGGGTTCAACATGCTCTGGGTGGCAGAACCGTTTCTGGAAGTCGTAATTCGCGGCTCGCCTGACTAATGAGCGTCTTCTGCAGTTCCGGACTGCTTTATTTTCTTTACTATAACAGCAGCTGTCGAAATTCCGCATCCGAAAAGTAGTCCTACCTGTCGATGAGAGACTTTCTTCTGGACGAGTAAAAAATGGCTTCTCGTACTTCAGCAGAGATATTCTTTCCTCTTGGCATACCAGAGCGTTTGTTAGAGACCACAGTATCTCAAAACGTTACTATACTGGATTTATAAGAAAATGTATTGACAAATACACTCGATGCTTTAGCAGCTTACCTTTGACCTTTGCGCACGACTGACCTTGTCAAAATGATAATATCGAATGTAGACCAAAGGATAGTTATTGCGATCTAATTTGCTACCACATATCCAAATTTCAACCTGTTTGGACTTTTTAAGGCAAGTTGAGACGGAATATGCAAGCGTTCACAACCTTTTGGACGCCACTTCATGGTAAACGGGCGCGTTATTTACTGGGCAGTACCTACTTCACTCTATTCTTTCTGATGTGTGCGTTGAGCAATATCTTTTGTACCATGCACATATCAAATAATTTGCGCAGAGATAAAACCGAAGGTAAATCAAGGTGTCAATTCCTTACTAGAGCACTTGGAAGGCGGGGTAGTGTTCTTCCCCCAGCATGCGGAGGGGCGGCGCTAATTGCGCGAGGAGCGCCCATCGCAGACAAGTTCACCGCTCGGCGGGCTGGGGAAGAACGGGCCCCTCCCTCATTGAGTGCCCACTCGAAGGCGAGGTACCATCTTGTTTATCATGAAGGGTCCTTGTAGCCAAAATCACAAGAAACCTTCGTGAAGTAGCAAGTGAGCACAAAGCAGACGACGAAAATGGCAGAAATAGAAAGTATACAGCGCAGTACGGCATCCTGACGATCCCATCGATGGTAAGAGCTGATGGCTGGGGAGGGGAGGGGTCCCGTTGTTCCCCCAGCCCGCCGAGCGCGTGAACTCGTCCGCGATGGGCGCTCCTCGCGGATTAGCGCCGCCCCTCCGCATGCTGGGGGGAAGAACGGCCCCCCCTCCCACTTGGAAGTGTTTCATACCTAAAATCACTAGTACGCGTCACCTGCTTGCACGCAATGTTATGTTGTTATGAACCTATTAAATGCAATAAGAATCTTTCTTTCCTGCAAGGATAAAATGCTGAACTACTAGATTCCGCTATGGGATGGACGTAGGCGTTGCAGGCATGTAGAAGAATAGCCTTGTTTTTGCTACAGAGACCTTTGAAAATATACCATAATACGTTCGCATAATTGCATTTCGCATCGAATCCTGATCCGACCAAAAAAATTGAGATGGAATATAACACAATATTTTCGTCGGGTATAGAGAGGGACAAAATCTCAAAATCTCCAATTTACGCATGCTTCATGGGAAAAATACGATCTAATCACAATCTATAAGTTGACCAATGGCATGTTGGGTCTTCCTCCTCAGGAATTTCGTTCACTATCTTGCTCAAGTACTAGTACTCCAACGATGAGATGAATTATTCGAGAGAATGTACAATCACGCTGCACCAGGAGACCCTCAAGTTGCACCACCATTGGTCCTTATATCAGAGACAGTCGCATCGAATAGATAAGAGGTTACTGAAGCTATAAGGCTGTTACGAAGCAAAATGTTGTCGGAATTCAAGGTGTGACATTTGATATGGTGAAGACAGAGATGTACCGACCAACCGTTTACAAACGCTTTGGCGAAATCAAAATAGACGTAATTGTAATTATGTCTCTGTACTCTCTGTAATCGATAATTTTAGTGTGAAAGGGATGTTTGTGGACGACTTCGATGCACTGCGCAATGTTTTCCACCATATCTCACTATCTCATTTAATCATTACACTGACTCTTATCTGAATATCTCAATTTTTTTTTATCTCATTTACATCATTACACTGACTTTGTTTTGGGAAAAATTAATTGTAATTATAGTTTTATCTCTGATGCAAAATGAATGAATTTTCACGTTATTTACATTGATAGAAGACGACAATCGCCTTCTGAGAGCAGAATGCTCCTCGGTTCTGGGGCAAGGATAGGATAGGCCGTCCAACTCGCCGAACCCAATTCCAAAGCAGTACTAGGTCCGGAGCCATTTATAGCAAATGGTATCTCCCAACTCTAACCAAATGATATGATGATGGTAGACCTTGTTGAAGAGTAGCTAAAGATGGATGGTCGACTATGTACCTGTATGATGGTAAACCTTGCTGAAGAGTAGTTAAAGGTGGATGGTCGACTATGTACCTGCGGCTTAGTGAGGAGGCAGTTAGCACGCCATTGTATCCGTGCTAAAAGAGATGATTTTGAACAATATCTTGACCGACTGATCATTTAATAAAACAATCAATAAAAATAATATCAGAATGTCTATACTCGTTCCATACTATTTCGAAGAGGCCAGCGGACTTTGCTTTGCTTGCAGCCACCCGTTGAGTTTGGCGCATTCACTTTCGGAGATCATGCGAGGGATAAAAATAGAAATATTGTTCACATGGACACCCTTATGGACTACACATGTTTCGACACAAAAGGAGATTGCTCGGAGTAGGTGTGAAAAAACGACGAAAAAGGTAAATTCTCCTGTGGTTTGGATTACAATGTGATTTCCTGTCATAATCATCATTCCTCGGAAAACAGGTGCCATAGGGATCTTCAGCACACACTAACGGAAAAAAACTTGATTGATTATAATTTGTCATAGGCAGAAACCCTACCGCTAGTTGAGTCCGCGTAATCGCAGCTGTTGTCAACACACAGTTTCTGGGAGGACTGCAGAAATCCAAACATTATTGAACAGACGGAAGAGCTGCGCGAGCTTCTGTCGTTGCATATATAAGGGAGCGTAGTGGGTTTCACAAACATGTTTCATAATGGCCTTATCTTGCAGCACACTTGTCCTGGTAGGTATTGATAAGTCGTTTTCCCTAAACAACTTTACATTTACCATAAAAGAGGTAGGGAAATCGCTTCATTATTAACTCTCAGTATTGAGGAGGACACTTCTTCTATCATACTAAATTTTTGACCGCTCCATTTATTTATTTATTTATTTATATGACTTTCAATATGTTACAATATGCGGCATCTCATTAGATCGATCCATTCGCGTTTCGTTTTCATTCTTGCTTCTTCTTGCCAAGTGCATGTTCCAAAGGCTTTCTGGAATACATCTCGCCATATAGATTTTGGTCCTCCCACTGTTCGTTTGGACGGCGGACACCATTCCATAATCTGACGAGACCACTTATTATCCACAGTATTAAAGATCTTCCAGCTATATCCATTTTCTTACAATGACACAGTCGATCACATCCTTGACTTCAGTAATTCCTCGCAGCCACATGTTTCGCTTTCTATCTCGAAGGCTCAGCCAAACATCTGACGTTATATTCGCCTTTGTGCTGCTGCAAGTTTATGCTCGGCTGACTTTGACAGAGTCCAGGTCTCAGCACCAAACAGCATCGAAGGCAATATACAAATATTGAAAAGGCGTCGTTTCCACTTCATCTCGACCGTCCTCGATGTTAAAAATTTGCGTATCGACAGAAATTGCTCCAGCATGCACGAATCCTACGGATGATTTCTTTGGAAATGTCCCGATTGAAGGAGATATCTTGTCCGAGGCACACGACAGACTTCACATTGTCAACGTCCTTTCACCTGAGGGTGATGGATGTATCAGAGGTCGCCATTACCTTCGTTTTTGAGGCACTTAATTTCAAACCACAGCTAAGCAGGTGTTGGTCTAGCTCGTTAATCATGGTTTGCAGTTCTTGTTTGGTTTTTGAAATTAGAACAACGTCGTCAGCAAAGCAAAGGTTGGTGAGCCAAGTTCCGTTAACTGATATTCTATAACCGTTCTAAGTAAGTTTCCTTAAAATATGATCTAACGTTGAGGTGAATAGTTTTGGTGAAATTGTATCACTTTGGCGGACTCCTCGACAAACTCTTATGGGAACGTCCACTCCTCCGAGACGAACTGTAGAGTGCGCTTTCAAGTAGATTTTACGAGGCAGTTCAATAAGCTGGCGATTCGCTCCTTGTTCTTGAAGGGTCATCCATAACGCTCCATACCACTGGAGAAATCACCAACATGATCAAGTGAAGAATGAGAATCATCAATCAAGTGCTAGAGATTTAAATATGTTTTCATCCGCTGAGCACTCTCCTACTTACGAAGTCTTAAGGCCTCCGCACATTTTTGCGGCAACGCGGCAGCCCTATCTATATCTATCAGTATCCATAGGTATAAGGAAGAGAGGCAGAGCTGGCAGCTGATGTGCGGCCTACGCGGCTGTGGCAATAATTGTTCAAGGCATGCAGCCGCTGCAGCCGCTTTGCCATTGAAACTGGTAATGATGTGATGATGATAACGCAACCGCATTGGTGATGGAGCAGGGTTGCAAAGCTGAGTATGAGTGCCTCTTACGCGGCAGTTTTGCCGCCCAGGAGAAAGGTTTGCTGCCTGTCCGCGATGCAGCAGAAATGTGCGGAGGAGATAACCGTATTATTTTAAGTGCCTACTGGATTAAATAGCTGGCTCTATTGCTCCATCATTACCCATTTCTTTGCCCTCTTCCTGGACCCTGGGAGGGCGCATTTCTCCTTTTTTATCAAGTCGCATTTTATTGCTCGATTATTTGTTTACATATTTCATGCAACAAAAATTGTCTATAAACTCTTTCTAAAATAAATGTTTAATTATCCAAGTTTGAAGTATCGGAGGCGAGTGGTACACCTTTAATCTCACCGCTCGCACAACCGGCGCAACAGCGTGGAATGCGGCAAATAAGAAATGCAAAATTTTGAATACTCTTCATTTTCAGAGCATAGACCTAAATATATAACACTTTCTTCTTTCAGTTTTCATTATTTTTTTTACCGTGGCCCGACAAGAGAAAATGGTCGCTCGCAAATTTTTCAGTTAGTTTCTTCCTTTAGACATCATCAAATTTAAAAAAAAACCGACAGAGAATGATTCCCATTTTTGAAAAAACGATGAGAAGTCTGAAAATTCTCAAAAATTTTTATAACGGTTTTTTCCATTCCGTAGTTAGTTTTTATTTTTTCGTGAGTGTAGATCTTTGCCTGTTTCGGCGCAAATGGCGTAACTGATGTGGTCTTAGAGAAAACTTTGTGGCACGTAATCATAGTCAAAATCTTCGCTTTAGAGAGGGACTATGAATGTCTGTCGGTTCGATTTCTACCATTTTGATTGCGCAGTACAGCTATTGTACGCAGTTGCGAAAAACCACATCTGGATTGAATTCTGGATTGGATTGACGCTCATGTGGTGCTCTCATTTGTTTCTGAGAGAGACGATTCTGCCCCTATACAACACCTGGGCCGCTCCGACCTAACGCTGAGGTTGTCTCCAGTAGCCGGATTCACGAACGTTCCCGGGGACGTTCCTGGCTACCCACGGAAAGCGACCAGGTGAGAGAGCAAAGCAGGAGAGAGATGCGAGAGATGATAGATGAGGTGAGAGAGCATGGCGGCAGAGAGAGGTGAGAGATGATATCGCATATCTCCCACCCCGGCACTTCATGAATCTTCTGGTTGAACAAATGCTTTTCTCTGATTTAGGTAGTCATCTCTATTAGTGCAGCTGAAGCAGGCAATGCCCCTGCCATCACGAAGTGGCCTCGATGTGAGCTTCTCGGGGAATACAATTTTGAAGAGGAACCCAAGATAATGTTCCTCTTGAAACTCTTCACCAGGTCGCAGGGCGCTGCCAATTCCTTGAAATGGACGGTAAGTTCCTACGAGAGAGCTAAACAATGCAAAAAGGCCATAAAGGTCGTTGGGAGGAAAGAATAAACTAGGCTGACTTTGCTAACAGTGACGAAAGTTATACGATGATACTCCAGGGGCCGGATTCATCAGCGACTTACGTAACTTTAACGGGGAAGTGTAAGCGAAGTGCTCAGATAACGCGGCTTATCGCTCACCATATCGCTTGATAAGCTTACAATTCTCCGTTAAAGTTGGATAAGTGTTTATGAATCCGGCCCCAGATCGGGCTTTTAATGTTTTTTAAAACTCAAAAAAATCGCAACACGCAACCTTCTACAGCTGAACGTAGAGCTCCAGGCTCGAGTCTATGAAATTGTACACACGCATCACAACACAGACTATAAAGGAATATAGACGTAGATGGTATCCAAATACTAGGGCTAATTGTAAGGTCACCAACTTTGCTAGTGACCGAAACAAACTGCAGATTTCAAAATAACCCATGCATGAAGAAGAACTGAGGGTGACTACCGCTGTTTAACAAAGAATCTGCGCAATCCTTGAAGGGAGAGATCACTCCCGGTGCTTTGGTAATTCTTTTTTTTTTTTGGGAGAGTCCTTATCAGACCGTCAGATATACAAATTCGCTTCACATCGTCGTTCAAAGTCAGGGTTTTCGGGTTTACGATTAGAAGGTCTATTCACTGAAATTTTTGTAATATATTAAATTATTTAATGATTGAAAGATTTATGAAAGTTTATTATTAAACTATAAACTGTTTAGATGTATGACTGCGGTATCGAAGGAATGGCTGGTCTAATGATCAAGAAAAATTCTCCGTGCACGGACTCATCGAAGCAGCTTTGTCTAAAATACGAGAGGTATATACGTACTTTGTACGTAGTTCCTCCTTGCTGTTGAGCGCATAGGGCGAAGAATTCTTTCCACCGCTGCCTGTCTTGGGCTATTTCTTCGCACTCCTGCCAAGAAATATTCTTAACTTCCATGTCATTCATAAACGTACGGCGCCACGCCACTTTTTTGGGCGGCCTCTGGTTCGCTTTCCTGGCGGTGTGCTTTGCATGGCTGATCTTGGCAGGCGGTGCACCGGCATCCGAAGAATGTGCCCGGCCATGCGGAGTCGGCGTTGCGCAACGGTTTCGTAGAGGTTGCTCGAGCGGCAGCGTTGTAGTACTTCTTCGTTCGTCAAGCGGTCCGTGTAACGTATCCTCATTATTTGTCGTAGACATTTGCAGTGGAACGCGTTGATCCGTCTGATGATGCTAGCTGACATCTTTCAGATATGAGAGGTATATGGTAGACCATAAAACAACAAACAGCTTGTGTCTGCCTAATGGCCTGCAATTTACATAATTGATAAATTAATCGTGAAAGCAATAATAAATACTATTGCGTAACATCAGGACAAATATCGAATGGGGACCTCCAATTCAATGGTCTCAAAATCTGGGCATTTTGTCATAGGCTGCTAACCCTTTTGGGCCTACCAAATTTCTTATAAAATAGTTTATTGCAGCCGACGTTTCAACGGAATCGTCTGCTTCAAGGCCTGAAAGAAGTCCGAAATTCTCCCTTTCGTGAAACTATTTGGTCACTTTGTTCGCTATTAACCAGCGCCAAAAGAGTCGACTTAACTGGCTACCATGGAGCAATCGAGAACCACTGTGGAGCCAAATACTCTTCTTCTCCTGAGCGTTTAGTCCCGCGCAGTCGCAGGGTCCGCTGAGTGGAGCCAAATACTGGGTGTCTTAAAAAAATGTTTACACTGTTTGAAAGGTGATAACTTTGCATACAGAAAAGATACTAAAGAAGTTAAGAGCTCACAACAAGCTTAAGAAAGTAGAAATTTCTCGACATATGAACGATTGCGCCATGCACTCGTCTGAAACCTTGGATTTTACGCTTTATTGCTTGTGTTTTGCTTGAATCTATTCTTACAACTCTTTCACAAAATGGTCGTATCGATGGGTTTGTGCCTTTTTTAAGACTTAAATTTTAAACCACACTATGGCTTGCGGAGTTATCCTAAAAATGCAGGTACTATTTGGAAAATTCTAACATTGCTGTTTTTAAAGCTTCTGAAGAGCTCAAGACTGACATGAAAGCACAGGGTGACGAGATTTCTCTGGCGTGCAAGTAGTAAAGATTGCGCCATGCCCTCGTCTGAAGCACTTCATTTCAGACTCGATTGTTTGTTGAGGAGTGCACGCAGAGCGATAAATTTGGAATAAATAAACTCACATGTCACGTGTCTTTCACGTGATTTTAAAGTTCTAAACGGTAAAAGAAACAGTGTGGTCAATTAAAAGCAAGATTTTGAGAAGTATTCAGCCCATGCACAATCAATCGAGTCTGAAAGACAAGGTCTCAGGTGGGGGCATAGCGCAACCTTGACTATTTGTACGCCACAGAAATCTCATTATTATGCGCTTGCATATAAGTTGAAGTTTTCCAGAAGCTTTACTAGCAGCAATGTTAGAGCCTTCGAACTGAACCTGCATTTTTTAGAGGATACTCTGCACTTCTCGCTGTTGTTGGGTGCATTCTCGGGAGAAGTGCCCTGGCTCACCACACTTGTAGCAGGAGCTGCCACCACCGCCGCCGCATCCTCCGCTGCGGCCGCCGCTCTCTCCTCCAGTCGGGCAGTTGCGGGGCGATGTGGCCGGTCTCGTGGCACTTATAACACTCCGTGTCATCACACCCTCAAATTTGGGTAACTAAACTCACCATTGCGTTGGTCGGACTTTTGCGTGAAAGCCCTGAACGACCGCTATGACGCTCTTCGTGTCCCTAGCGAGGAGGATCCATTGGAGCACTCTGGCACGCGACAAGGACGAATGGAGACGCTGCTGGCGCCCGCTCAAGCAAGTCGATGATCAACGGGACGACAGGTGATGCAGGTGTTACTCTGCACTTTTTCGTTGCCGTAGTATGTTTTTAAGTCTTAAACTATGAAAAATGCACAAATCAATCGATAGGTCATTTTGTGAAGAAATTATAACAAGTGTTCGAGCGAAACACAAATCTCAATCGAATGTAAAATGCAAGATTTCAGACGAGTGCATGACGTAACCCATGCCGCTCATATGTCAGAATGTTTCTATTTCATTATGTTTTCATGTGTGTTCTTAACTTCCTCAGCAGCTTTGCTATGTGCAAAGTCACTTTTCAAACAGTGTATACATTTCTTGAGACACCCTGTATATTGCACAGTGCGCCGTGTGTCGAAAAAACGCACGCAGCAGTCTATTTATTTATTTATTCATTTATTTATTTAAGACGTGGAGAACCACGCAGATAAACAGTTCAAGTACGGTTAACAAATAGCATCTAGAACAATAATGAACAAAACAATATGAAGTCATCAAAACGGGATAAACTAAAGAAGCGTCCTGGAGATGCCTGTGAAAAAGCCTTTTATACTGCCTCAAGTAATTAGGTAGAACGTTTTTCTTTGAGAGCTTCAAAAACTCGGTTTCTGCTCGATTATAAAGGAAACCTAATCTTACGTTACATTTTATCTCTGGGATCCTGGTCTTTCACTAGCCACCTCTCGTGTTAGAAGTGGAAACTGAATAGAACTCCTGGGGCCGGATTCATCAACGACTTACACCACTTTAACAGAGAAAACTACAGCCGAAATCCCTGACAGCGCGGCTTATCAAGCGATTCGGTGAGCGATATGCCGCATTATCTGAGTTTTACGCTGTGAATTCTCTGTTAAAGTTATGTAAGTCGTTGATTAATCCGACCCCTAGACTGAAATGCCTAACATACCAGTTACCATCTTATAAACCACGACAAGTTCACACTTACTCCTAAGGTGCGCAAGTGTAGGCAGCTCATAGACTTTATTTCTATAATAATAGCAGCCGCAGGAATCCTTGCGAGATCGAATCCATGCACCACTTTCAACAATTTTTTCTGAAACTTTTGAACGGATCCTATCCTAGCAATTCCTACTATGCGGATAGGGCTAAATACAGTCTTTAGTATTGGTCTCACATAGAACTTGAAAACAAGAATCAAATGGTTCATAGAGTTTGTTCGCAAAGATTTGGAAGGGCTGTGTATAATAGGTCAAGATCTGTGAAGCATTTGATCCTCGCTTTCAAATTCTATGTGAGAAACATACTAGGGTAATGCAACACTGTATTTAGCCTAGTGAGCAAAAGATAAATTGCTAGACTAGAAGCCGTTTAAAGCAGCTTCACCAGAAAACTGTGAATAAGGGTGCATGGATAGGATCACATAGGGATTCCTACGGCTACTACAGGGTGCGCATTAATTATGGGTCTCGGCGAAAATTTGCGGATTCGAACCGCGAGTGGCATTTGTTTCTGGAAATTCAAGTGCTGTTATTTTGTGTTTTGTTTATATTATGCTACCAGAAAAGTTTTATGTACGTTTTTCGTGCGTTATACAATGGTTAAAGCTCATCCGAAGCGCGCCGCCATCACCGGTCTGCACCAGGATGATCACGAGTCGAGGAAAATTGCTCATCTTCCATCTGTTTTCCGGAGATTGGTCCAAAAGACGATTGAACGGTTCGAGGAGGTCGAAGTACATCGGACAGGAAAGCACGAGGTAGTTCTGTTGCTACTTCTGATACCATAAAACGAATTCGTGAGAAATCGCTCGATGAGGAAGATGGCGAAAGAGAAAGGCATCAGTGCTACCTCTGTGAGAAACATTGTTCGAGGGAAGCTAGGACTTCGCCCTTACCAACGACAGGCGGTGCATTTCCTATAGGCCCGAATAAAGAACGTGCGGCTGAAGAGATGCAGGAGACTTCTAGAGCGCTTAGCAGATGACACGCACCTGAGCATCGTTTTCAGTGGCGAAAATGTCTTCACAAATCAACCTATTGTAAATCTACAAAACGATCGAATCCTTGCAGCAGATAAAAAGCAAGCCATTTCCAGAGAAAAAGTCATCGGAAAAAAACTGATTTATCCAAGCTCGGTTATGGTTTGGAGTGCGATAACCTCAGTGGGAAGACGCCACTGGTGTTTGACGATGCTGGAGTGAAGAGCTATAAGCAAATACACTTGAAATCGGTCCTGGAGAAAGTTATGAAGTCATAGTCCACTTCGAAGACAAGCCATGGTGCTTTTAGCAAGGCTCGGCCTGCAGGCAAGTCGTATGGACTCCAGCAGTGGTGTTTGCAGATTTCTCATCGCCCACGAAGAATGGCCAACAAATTCATCAGATTTGAACCCACATGACTACACGGTCTAGTCAGTTTTAGAGCACCAGATCTCAGCTACAAGAACTACAACTTCGGGAGTTCGCTCAAAGCTGAACTTACGAAAACGTGGACTGATCTCGATGAGGACTATCTGCGTGTCATCTGCAACGCCTTCGTGACTCATACGAAAAGCTGCATATGCGCAAGAGGAGGG
The DNA here is from genome assembly GCA_947396885.1 of Heligmosomoides polygyrus polygyrus. Taxonomy (NCBI): domain Eukaryota; kingdom Metazoa; phylum Nematoda; class Chromadorea; order Rhabditida; family Heligmosomidae; genus Heligmosomoides; species Heligmosomoides polygyrus. The sequence continues at coordinate 107,851,131 of OX377202.1, forward strand.
AACATCGAATGTAGATTGTAATTTTTGATGGTTGAGGTTCTTATTAAAAAGAGCGAAGTGTTTTTCTCCGTTTTTAATAATTTGTGTCACTATAGCATTTCAATTGTTTGAGGACCACAATTAATGCGCACCCACGTTCGTTATTGAAATAAAGGATTGCACCATTATTTCAATAACGATTTTCTGGGCACCTACTTCATTGAGCTTTTTTTGCTTTGTTCATAAATGCGCTTCTTCTCTATTCTCTCATCTAGATATATCACTAAAATGCGGTTGGTTCTCTTCAGCGCCTATGGAAGTACCCAAGTGATACAGCTGGCGAACCAAGATTGGTATAGATCCTTTACTTCGGGTAACGTTTCGGCGTTACCGCCTTCTTCAGAGCCTTAAACTTGGGTAATTAAAGCTTAGTTGGGTAATTTATGGTTTAATTACCCAAGTTTGAGGCCCTGAAGAAGGCGGTAACGCCGAAGCGTTACCCGAAATAAACGACCTATACTAAGGACCTATACTAAGGACTTATTTCGCCAGCTGTATCACTTGGGTATTCATACTGTTTAATACCGGACTCCTGGGTGTTTCCCCTCTTCAAGGATGCTCGAAAGTGACTTTCTCACTCACAGGAAGGCACACCATAGTTATACCGAATGCCAACGCTTGCGATATCAATTTTTATTGATTTCAATTAACCTTATTTAGAACAATTCTACTTCATATACTTGCTATACTCGTTCTTTTGGGAATTATATTTTTAAAGCCTTTACACTGAGTGTTCTGAATAATTTGCAAAGAAAGTTCTCTCATTCGGTTGCAGTTTATAATGGCATCCAAATGGCTCACGATTTTTTTTGTGATGGTTTTTAAAGGTGGACATTGTTGTTCTGATCGTTCACTATGTTCTCTTTTGTTTGTTTGGTTTTCTATGACGCACTTTAAATGCAGTAATAAACAAGTGGAAGAAATAGAGTTTATAACCTGCCTACACTTTCACACCATTTGCCAACCTAAAATCTGAAAACACTGATCGCATTGTGAACACCTTTTTAGGGTCTTTGCGAACAGCCTTTTTTGCCCCTATTTTAGCGGTCTTTGGCGGTCGGGTTTTATATTAGGTTGTAACGAAATAAATGGCACTGAACCACTGTAAATTTAACAGTTAATATCTTGGCTTTTAGGCAAGTTTATTAATCAAAATAAAAACCTTCTGATTCTACACATCTTTGCCAACGTGGCACAAGCTTTTTTATCCCAGTAGCATAAAAATCAGAAGTTCTGGAATTGACGAAATCTTCGAAGGCACTTTCGGCATCCTGTTGGTATTTGAATATTTTCCCTACCAAGAAGTCGCCAAGATGCTTGAAGAAATGGTAGTCTGTTGGGGAGAGGTCGGGAGAAAACGGAGGATGTGGTAGAGTTTCAATGCTCAGCTCATTCAATTTCTGCAACGTCATTCGTGCTACATGGGGGCGAGCATTGTCGTGCAGAAGGAGAACTCTCCTTCGGTTTACCAAGGCCGGCCGGATATCCTTCAACTTTTTCATCATTTCTTCAATTTCAATGCAGTACTTCTCTGCCGTGATGGATTCACCGGGAGGGAGGAAGCTGTGGTGAATAATTCCCAGCGAACACCACCATGCTGTCACCATTACTTTCTTTGGGTGCAATTCCGGCTTCGCAAAAACCTTGGGGCTCTCATCGCTGTCCACCCACTGTGCCGATCGTCGCCAGTTGTCGTACATTATCTATTTCTCGTCACAGGTTACGACGCGATCAAGGAATGGGTCCGTTTCGTTCCGTAGCAGTGCGGACGAGATCTCATATCCTCAGTTTCTTTGCTCCTCAAACAGCTCGTGAGGCACCCATCAAGTTTTCCCACTTTTACATAGAAAATTTGGCACTCCCCGGTAGAGCAAAGTTTGCGCTTCTAAATGATACGCCACATGTTACGGTTTGTTCTTTATCAAAAGCGTAAAGACGCGCCAAAAAATGGCGCGAACCAGTGCCATTTAATTCGTTACAACCTAAAAGAAAGCCTCGAATAGGGTATTGGACATTGGGTTAGAGATGCTGGATAACACGTTAAAATTTACCAGTGCCACCACTATTCGCCCTTCCTGTCAAATAAATTTGTAGACCATGTCAAAATTTGGAGTACTAAGAACAAGAAGCTCAATAGATAGCAAATTTTATGGAGATAATGCAAAATGCATTATGCGCTGTTTCAGCAATGAAATTCATAGTGACTACAAAGATGTTGCTGCCGCTGCGGCTACTTCAATGAAGACTGAAATCGAAAAGGTAAGGCAATTTCATTTCTCGGTAACAATCATAGTAACATGTGCTGAGGAACGTAACGGTTTCAGATTCGAAGCGAAACCAGATATGGCTGCAATTACGAGAAGAATGAGAACATGTACGTATTTCTGTGTCTTTTCATGAAGTGAACTGCAAGGCCAGCAAACACTCAAGACCATCGTCGGACGACTGAGTAGTCTTGAAATTTCCTGCTTGCCATGTTCCTTTGCTGCAATAAAATCTTTGAATTAACGGCTACAAAGACATTCTTCATTACACTCTGTGTAAAACTTTATAAAACCACCCTTCTCAAACAAAAGATTTTTAAAGAAAAACAAATTTTTGCTACATTAATGTAATCGAAAAAGTAAAGTACTTATATTGCTTATTATTAGAAGTAATATTGTATTATATATTGTTAGCGCAGTAGAGCTGGAAACAGATTCGAGGTTCAAGTCAAATGTCAATGAGAAAAGATGAAGAGAAATGCTATGCTAAACAACATAGCCGCAGCGGATCTTGCAGGATTAAACTCTTAAAGAGACTCATTAGCAGCTTTAGCAACAAACGTTTGTATGAAAGAGAATAATAAGAATGGGGTCGTTAAGTTCAAAAATATTGAATAAAGATAAGGTAAAGATAAAGAACGGCGTGATTCTATTTTTTGGAATGCGTCACGCAAAAAATGAACGGCGTTATTAAATTGTTCGGAAAGTCTATGTTATACTTTTATTCAATTATTTATATGTTATGTCATGTTTTTATATTTATATGTGTCACACACTGTCCACACTTAGGCCTGAGTTATACTCCCGCGGAAGCACCCGCGGAAGGGCGGGAATCGCGCCGAGACTCCTCACCTGGCCAATCGAAGGGCCTCGCCACGCCCGCCTCCGCCGTGCACCATTGGTCCGCGGACGTTCCGCGGATGCTCCCGCGGGAGTATAACAGAGGCCTTAGGCCTATGTTATACTTCGACGCTGCGACCTGTCACCGACAGCCCGTCACCGACGTCGCCGACGCTGAAGTCACCACCGACGTCGACACAGACGCGTGGCCAACGTCGGCGACGTCGTCAACAGATTCTGTGGCGGCGTCGGGGACGTCGTTGACAGGAGAGCATCGGAGCGCGTTTTCAATGTCATCATTTGGTAATCAGTCTGCCCATAGAAAGGCTACGTGATCACATCTGCCTCGAATTTGCATACATTTTGTGCTTTTCTTAATTTTCAAAGGAAATTTCAATTCTTAACATAAAATTTTAATTCTTGGAATAAAATTGTAATTCTTAACATAAAACATAAATCTCGTTACCTGAGCTTTTATATGAGTCTCAAACGTATTCAAAGGTTTCACTAGCAGCAATGTTAGAACCATTCAAACAGTACCTGTATTTTCTAGGATACCCTGTACTTTTCGCAAGGCATAGTGTGTTTTTAGGTTTTAAACTTTAAAAGAAGCACAAATCAATCGATACTGTCAGTTTGTAAAGAGATTATAACACGTATTCAAGCGAAACATTATCAATAGATTGTACAATGCAAATTAACAGACGAGTGCATGGCGCAGTCTATCCCGATCATACATCCAAAAATTCCTATCTTCTTAAGCTTTCATATGAGCCTTTATCATTTCAGTACCATTTTTGTCACCAAAGTTATCACCTTTCTAACAGTGATTACATTTCTTGAGACACCATGTACTATTAAAATTAGGCAGTATAAAAAAAGACTCACGCCATCTATTAGGTAGAGATACGTATATTTGTAGGCCTTTTTTCTGTTGAATTTCTGTTATCTCTCTCAATTTCGTTGTTTGCTGAAGAACACGCCAAAGAAACTTTTTACATATTTTTTGCAAGCCTTAATGAAAATTTTTATTTTTTTGTTGAAATAGAACTGCTAAATATTAAACACCACAAGAATCCTGTGGAGCTCACATCTTACTAACCTTAAATGAGCGTTAAGTGTAAAAAAGGCACCATTTGTGCCCGCAAGACGGGCGTTTTTGCACTTCTCGATTTCGTAATTCGAAGTACGGTGGTGATGATGGCAGTTCCGGGAACGAAGAACCAACCCACAATCATAACACCCTATCGCAGCGCATTTTCTGCCACCCTTGGATGACGTCGGCGACGTCAGTGACTCGTCGCCGAAGTATAACATTGGCCTTAGAGGCAGGTTTTCTGAGGGACAACCGCTGGACGATCCACCCCCTTTTTTTGGGAAAAATCGCGGGACGAACCGCCGAACGACGCGGATTGTCGGCAGGAGTCCAGACTATTGCGCAAGAGCTGCGGTCCTTCCTCACGTGTCCGGACGGGAAACACGAGGCTGAAGTGAACGGCAAGGCGGACAAGCACTGAAGACCAGCATAGGAAGCCTGAGTAGTCTTGAGATGTGTTCCTTGTCGCTGAAGCTGAAGTAAAATCTTAGAATTAATGGTTATAAAGACATTCTTCATTACTATCGGTGTGAAACCTATGAAGCTGTAATTGTAACTCTATGAATTGATTGTTAAAACACCACATATTGCTTCATTTTTAGTGCTGTCGAATAATAAATGAATGAAATACTATGCAGTTATTATTATATTAGGTTGGAAAAAAGTCTCTTCACACTTCGAAATTTTTTTTACCCTTCCCCTTGTAAACGCACTAGCCAATGTTGATTGCTGATTTCGTAATCCTATCACACTTGTCTACCGTTCGCACGCGGACACAGGTTAAGACTCTTCTTGTAATTCGTTATCCATCCAATCTTCCGAACTCAATGCCAGATCTACCTCATGGCCGTTTTCAGCACGGCATTCTTCATGAATTCATTAAAGAATCCACAGCACGTCAGGCAGCAGACCAAATTAACCACATATATGGCTTGGGATCTACTACTCATCGCGCCTGTTAAGAGTGGTTCGGAAAGTCTTTAAAAGGAGATTATTCACTGAGGGCAAAGCATGGTCAGGAAGGCCAACTGGATTGGACGACAGTGAACTACACCATCTTCTTCGTACCGATAGTTGGCAGACGACACGTCAGCTGGCAGAGAAGCTCGAAGTGTCTCATAGGATAGTAGGAATCCATCTGAAGAATCTTGGCTTTCATGGAAATTTGGAGCTTGGATTCCACATGCCCTGTCAGACACTCAGAAAGGTCGACAGCTCTCCATCGCTGCTTCTCTTCTGTCCAGATAAGGAAGAAAATCGTTTCTTCCGCGGATTGTGACAGGCGAAGAGTCCTGGGTTCTGTGTGCCAACTTCCGAGGAAAAGGCAATGGGTACAAAAGGGAGAGAGCCCTAAGTCTGATCTCAAGCCCAATGTTCACGAAAGGAAGATTCTCTTGAGTGTTTGGTGGGATATCAGAGAAGTGATTTATCGGCAAACTCTCAGAAGTGGAGAGACACTTACTGCTGTCACATACTGCGGCCAACTCCACAAAGTCGTCGCAACTCTCTAAGAAAACAGGCCGGAGAAGTCGAAGGTGATGATCCTGCATGACGATGCAAAACTACATGTTGCAAGACTCACAAGAGAAACAATAAAGGAGCTGGGCTGGGAGGTAATGTCACATCCACCGTATAGCCCTAACCTCGTTCGTGCCGACTAACATCTCTTCCGTGCTCTCAAGCAAGAAATTGGAGAGAAATATTTTGGAACTGATGAAGACCTCAAAAATTGGATTCATCAATGGTTCGACTCCAGAACTGCAGTCTTTTAAGCGAGAGGAATTGGAAAATTACCCAGTCTTTGGAGAAGTGTAATGGGACAAAATAGAGTTTATCTCAGTTGATTTGACTTTGTAGTTGTGAAGTAATAAATCTTTGAAAAAAATGAAAAGACTTTTTTTCCAACCTAATATTACTCGACATTTGAGAAGGGATTAAAACAAGAATGCTAAAAACGCATCAATTGATTTATGGCAGATACACCATTCATTAAGTTTCGTGAAGAATAAAGGGTGTTGATCAATCCCTTTTAAGATGTGCCACGCATTTTATAATACTTCTAAGGAATGTCATAAAGGTGATGTGAATGCGTATATAGCCATACAATAAGTTGCGGTCGCCGGCCGATGAACAGGCCAGCGCTTTTTCCTTCTCAGACAAGTTTGTTAGAAATTCACCACCCCAGAGGAATGGAAGGGGTTGATTCGCTTGAGTGAAAAATCCGAACCAAGAATCTGGAATCTGCTATCGGTTCACAGTCGGCACCTCTTTCGCGCTCCCAAAGATATTGAATAATGCTAGAAAAACGTCATTTTCATCAAGCAACAGAGTTTGCGAAAATAGTTAAACTATATTTTCGAATAGGTTTGGAATTTCCTGCCTTGGATTGTATGGCAGGGTCAGGTGAGTACAGTACAAGGTGTCAGGATTATATAAGTATTATCTTCGCGAAAAACGTCATATTTTCGCCACTACGCATAATTTTTTAATTTTAGTAATCTTCCTATAACCAACAACATGTAGATTGGATTTTAGAAGAATGATTCGAAGTGATCTCCCTTGGCTTTTACACAGGTTTCAAGTCTTGGTTTCATTAATTCCACATTGCGCCGCATGGAAGATGTGCTGTGGGCAGATGAAAAAATTTTCACGATCGAAGTTGCACACAATGCCCAGAATGATCGCCAGCTTCTCAGACCCGATCATCGCACTCGTGATACGATATAGTCGACACAATTGAGACTCTTCCATTATTCTTTATTTCCGAGCTTTCGCTGCTTAACAGCTTCCTCAGGCCTTTAATAACATTACACATAGTGATTACCCTCATCAAATTATACAATAATAACGGTAAAACACTAACCAAGCAGGCCTCGCTAACAGAGCCTCACCACAGCGATGCTCCTTACAAATAAAGTTACTGTAAACAACACTGCCGCTGATCTTCTTAATCATACATGATGAGCCTCAGCGCCTCGGTCTGCTCATCACTATTGTTGATTTCGGGGTTTAGCCTCTTTATTTCAAGGGCTTCGAGCAGCTTCCTTTTTAGCGGAGTTATCCGTGAGCGGTGTAATACATTAACTTTAATTGCAGGAGGGTGTAGGGTAAGAAGCAGGGTTTCGCAGCGCTCGCACATGTTCGTCTAGGCGTCTGTAAAGCGGCCGTATTGTTTTTCCTATATAGTTCTGACCACAGCCTTCGCATGTGACCTATATACTGTGCCACGAAGTTAACAGATTTTATTAGTTGTACAGTACGGGCAGTTGTTTCGGCCACATTTTTCTTCATAGGTTCTTGATGCAGTAAGCAGGCACTTCAGATTTGGCGACTGTCAAAAAACGAGTTTAACTGGAAGTCCTAACGCTTTCACAACTTGGTTGACGTCCGTGGAAATTTGTTCGTTAACGTACGGTAAGACCACCAATGGCACGCCTCCCGGGATGAAATGTGGTCGCCAGGACCTGCCGCTGCTGCGGTTAGCCATTTTTTTCAGTATTCTCGAAATGTTCGCCTCTGCCTCCATAGATTCTTCAGTACACGTTTTATCCTTCGTGGCGATAAGGTTTCTTGTCACATTCACTTTCATGTACAAGGGTTGTGCACTTCGGGAGTGGAGCAAAACACTCTAGGATAGAGGTTTCTTATACCAAACGAATTCCTTGCAGCCATGGTAGATCCGAACCTTGGTATTAAGGAAAGGGACTAATCCTTTTTCATCGGGAGACTCTACTGTGAACTGGATATTAGGGTCACAAGAGTTGACATTATCAAGTGTCGAATCCAGGTCAAAAGCAGTGGAGCGAATGACGAAAACGTCGTTTATGTAACGTCTGTAGAACATACATTTCCTTGCGTCAGTGACCTTATCTCGATACGGTGCAAATAGACGATAGCTAAAAATGGAGCAATCCTCAAGCCCATGGCAAGGATACGTTTCTGTGCATAGAATACACCGTCGAACTGGAAGATGTCGCACTCTAGAATGATCTAGAGCAGTGCCTGTATGCCTTCCTCAGCCATTCCGAAAGTAGTCTACATTCGTGATAGGGAGATCGTCACAAAATCGTTGTTTCACAAAAGACTGATGGTGTTGGCCGGTGTCACATCAAACCAGAAGACTCCTGTGGTTTTCGTGGAAGGAAATGCGAAAATTAACGCTGAAACTTACCAAGAGGAGGTTCTCAAGAACTTCCCTTCTATGAAGAAAACCTCACGTAATCTTTGAACAGGACTGAGCTCCTGCCCATAAGGCGAGGGCCACTATTGCATATCTGGAGGCCAATTTAGCTAGATTCCTTGCGGTCGATCTACCTGAATTAGGAATATTTGGTGTTTTTATAATTATTGGTTTGAAGCAAAAATGTTCGCAGATCTACCTGAAGTTGTAGAAATCGTGTTGTAGCAATCACGATTTGGGGAATATTGCAAAAAACAAAACCAAATTTCGGAAACGGATATCAGATTCATGGTGTGCAATTTAAAAATTCAATTTATGCTATGCTAAGGTGATGACATGTCGTGTCACACACGCGCAATACGCGCGGTCCCACGGGTTCGACGCGCGAAAATTGCGCGGTCGTCAAAACCTGTTAAAGCTTACAAAACATATGTTAGGCCTCTTTTGGAAACGGGTACTACGGTATTCTCTCTGTATATGAAGAAGAATAATGATCTTTTAGAAAGGGCACAAAATAGTTTCACTCGGAAGTTGGCCATGCGTTGTTCCTGGCTTAGTTATGAGTTTATTCCTGACGGAGTTACAAGACGCCGAATATTTGGCTTACCAGTTTATTCTCCTAAAGAAAAGGAATGGCATGGTTATGGTCTTCAAAATTCTCACTGGAAGAGCCTCACTTTGTTCAAGCAGTCTGTTCTCGGTTGCTAATTCCAGAACGAGGGGCTCCAATATTAAAATCGAGGCTCCGTCCTCTAGGAAACAGGTTAGGGCCAAATGCTTTTCTTCAGGAGTAGTTCCGTTGCTCAATAAAGTAATTAGGGAGAACTTCCACACTGCACCTACTACTTAGTTCTTTCAAAGGAAAAGCCAGTAAAATTACATTTGCAGAGGTGTCCTAAGTATTAAGTCATGCTCGTTAACCTAGTTTTAGTTGTTTAGTTTAGTTTTCCTTTTATTCATTATAATTTTTTGTGTTTCGGTTCTTGGTTGTGGCTGTGTGTGACTGGACTTACTGTTCTCGTTGTCTCTATACCACGTAGACTTCAGCCTACGTCATGAATAAATAAATAAAATAAATAAAATTTTTATAAAATTCCGCTTAATTCGGTTTTTTTAAACAGGCTGTCCACTTAGTTGTAGGTGAATGAAAAAATTTCAAAAAAAGACGCATCAAATTTTCCTAAAATAGAAAATTATTTCTCCTCTTTTTTAATCTAGAACGCGCTCGGTTCAATTTAGATGATGTTCAGATTAATTTCAAAAGCGTCAATATTGTGAAATTCGCTGGAGTTAGAAAAATGTCAAAGTTGATTTTAAAAGGATTTTTTATTTTGATGGGAAAATGACGGTATATAGCATTTTCACGACAAATTAGACAACCTTCCAAGGCAGCCGAATTTTTTTTTTGAAATTAAAGCGAACTCTTCCAAATCGAATTCAGCTTCTTCTACATTAGAGCAAAGACTCTACAAAAGGGTTAGAATAATTTTCTGTTCAAGAAAAATTTGGCATCACTTTTTTGAAATTATTTAGTTTACCGGGGAAGGGGGGAAGGGCGCGGCGCGGCGCGATCAGCCGCGGCAGACTCAGTGTAGGGTGGGAGATTTCACCGTTTCGACCAAACTTCTCCTATTGGGAAGGAGGAGGGGGTATTTAGGATGCTGATCACTAGTCTGACATCGTTCTTTGAAATTACAGACGATTACTAGGTTTGCATGATTAGGGAGTTTGGGCGAAATTGGTGACCATGACCTCATCAGCTGGTTAGCCCGTACCTTCTGTAAGCTAGGAAGAGAATGGAGATCTGTAGACATTCACGAAGCTTCATATACCACGCCAAGGATATGCTTAGTGCACAGTGACCCCAGAATAGCCATATGAGAAAGAATTTCGTGTGATTCTCGGCGATGAGTACCTTCCAGCAGTTTTACTTTTGGACCCGGACATATCGCAAAATAAGGAGTGGTTTAAAGCCGTTTGCATAGCAGGGGATTCGACTCAATACCACACTCACTAGTTTCAACCGTAGGTTGAGCGAACGACTTCGACTCCAGGCTTAAGAGAGGATTCGTCGCTCCCCATAGGAATCCCACGACAAACATTGACAAGATCCATTGCGCTGATCAGCCAGGCGAATCCTTTCTGTTTTGCTCCCTCAATGACTCATGGACCGTTTCCGGAGCACGGGCCGTAGTGCGCAGAAGCTCGTAGCCGCGCGTCGCTGACGCTCCCCTTCCTAACTGCAATCGCGTAGCGGGTGTCAAACAATGCGTTCTCTTATTGAATAGATAAATTGCAACTTCAGAAAAAATTATACTAAAATATAATTATATGTTTTGAATTAAATTAGTATCCAACGACTTGAATTTTTATTTTTTCACGGTCCAATTTTTTGAATTATAAATTGAATTAGTTTTTTGGTTTATTTCTTTGTTTATTTATTTAAATTAGGGCGCATGGTAGCGTAGTCAAAGGGACATGTACGAGGGCTCGAAAGCGGCAATACGAACTCCACACGGGGTGACAAGGAAAGTGGACATCACAGTGGGGGTACACCAAGGGTCGGCTCTGAGCCCGTTCCTCTTCCTGCTGACGCTTGACTCTATAGTGAACCACCTTGAGAAAGGCCCTCTCAGAACGATCCTCTACGCGGACGACATCGCCCTAGTAGCCGACAACCAGGAGGAGCTGGAGGAGAAGGTGCAGCTGTGGCAGAGAGCCCTTGCGGACAACGGCCTACGGCTGAACGTGAAGAAGACGAAGTTCATCAGCTCTGAGCAGTGCGCTGGATCGATCCTAGACTGCCAAGGGGAAACGATTGAGAAGGTGGAAGAATTCCGCTACCTCGGAAGTGACCTATCCGAGGAAGGAAGTGTGGACCAGGCGGTCAGGGGACGGATAAACGCAGCCTGGCTCAAGTGGAGGGAGTCCACAGGGATCCTCTGCGACCGTAGATGCTCCAGGACGCTCAAAGGCAAGCTCTATAGAACAGTTGTAAGACCTGCCCTCCTCTACGGCAGTGAGTGCTGGGCCCTGGGTAAGGCGCAGGAGCGGCAACTGCACGCGGCAGAGATGAGGATGCTGAGGTGGGCATGTGGATGGACCCGTCGGGACAGGGTGTGAAACGAGGATGTTAGGGCAGTGATGAAGACAGCCCCGATCCAGCTGAAGATGAGAGAGCAGCGCCTAAGGTGGTACGGACACGTCCTCAGAAGGCCAGAGAATCACCCCGTAAGGTTGGCCCTAGATTACGAGGCACCCGGAAAGCGTCCGAGAGGAGCCCCTAGGAAAAGATGGAAGGACGTCATCAAGAGAGATCTCGCCGAAGTCGGCGCCACGGCAGATGACGCCCTTGATAGGATGAGGTGGCGATAGATCACAAAAACAGCGGACCCTGCGACTGCGCGGGACTAAACGCTCAGGAGAAGAAGAAGGTAGCGTAGTCAAAGGAATTAATATTTATTATTTAATCAATATTTTCCTCATTAAAACAAAAATTTTATAAAATTCTGAACAATTACTAATTGGGTTGATGAATAAAATTTTCAGAAAAATTTATAAAAAAAATTTCCATGAGCAAAAAATTATTCTAACATTTTTGGAGAGTCCTTATTTTTCTAGCTCCAAAATGCATTATTTCCAAAAATTCAAATGTGACATAGAGGACATAAAAATAACATGAGAAGGATATTTATATGTTTTGAATTCAATTAATAACGAACGACTCAAGTTTTTAATTTTTCATAGTTCTTAATTTTTCAAACATTAAAATATTCTTACTTTTTTGCTTAGTTTTCCAGAAACAGTTCTGTTCGAGAGGATGAGATTTACACTATTAGTAAATACTAACAAGAGGAAAGTGATAAACCTACTGAGAAAAAAAGTGATAAACCTACTGAGAAAAAAGTCCGTTAAAAATTCCGTTAAATTTCTAGAAATTTCCGTTAAGTCGTTAATGCAGAGCTTAACGAAAAATGCCGTTAATTAGTTAAATTCGTGAAATCGTTAACCGTTAAATGTGCATCCCCGGTGTATATTACTTGATCTTTAACGAGTATTTTTGCAGACGAAATTTTCAATTTCCAAAAATAGTTCTTAAGAATCTGCCAAATTTCTGAAAGATTCCACTAGGTCGATAAGTTTAAGTCAGATCTTGACCGAAAATTCTGTCATGTCGCTGAAATCGATAAATCGTTAGCCGCCGAATGTGCCCACCTCATCCAGAAGCCGTTTAGGAGGCCGACCGATCAATAGCCACGTTCCAGGCGCTGCGTTCCCCTGTCCCCGCAACGCAGCCAGCCAGCCAGCCAGCAGCCGGCCAGCCGGCCGGCCGGCCACCACCACCTGTCCTCCGCCGTTCGATGGCGTTCATCGAACGAGCACTGCTCGGCTGCTGCACGTCGTCGCCGTTCGTGGGAAACTCTCCCTTTCCGGGATGGACCGCCCTGTTCAAGTCGACGGGGTTCCCGACATATCTGTGGATGGAGATGAAACTCCTTCCATTTCATTTGCGAAGCTTCGTTTTTATTTATTTTGCCCCAATTTTTATTTTATTTCTTATTTCGCTTTGAGTCGCTTCCTATTTTTTGCCACATCCTACTCTCTAATTTCCTTCACAAACATGGCGGGAATTAAAGAACACATTTGGTCAGTACTAGCAAAAATTTGTTTTTCCTGCTTTTTTTGGAAAACTGATTTCAATTGTAGATACATTTGATGCAAAATTAATCTGAAGCTTTTCATAACGAATCTGTCTGTCAGTTTAGGCACGCTTTAAACCGAAAAGGTCTTTTGTAGATGGTTTTAGTTACATATTTTTATTTTTGTTGTTTGTGCTAGTGTCTTATACGCATTGTAATTCACACCAGAAATCATTGAATAAATAAATGATTAAATAAATAAATAAAACATGTCCAAGTTTATTGAATTTATGCAAATCTTTCTTCTTCTTTGATATTGTTCTGTTTGCTTGATATCAGTGTTGTTTGCCTCGGATTTGCTCCACATATGTCAGCGTTTATGTAATAAATAAATAAATAAATAAATAAATAAAATATGCCCAAGTTTGTTGAATTTATACAAATTTTTCTTCTTCTTTTGGTATTGTTCTGTTTGCTTGATATCAGTGTTGGTTGCCTCAAATTTTCTCTACATATATATGTCACTGGTTATGTAATAAATAAATAAATAAATAAATAAAATATGCCCAAGCTTGTTGAATTTATACAAATTTTTCTTCTTCTTCTGATATAGTTCTGTTTGCTTGATATCAGTGTTGGTTGCCTCGGATTTGCTCCACATATGTCAGCGTTTATGTAATAAATAAATAAATAAATATTTCCGTATTATAGTAGTAAACTATCACGTTGGAATCTAGATACCCGCTGTCTTTACATTTTAGTCTGAATTTCGCTAAGAGTTTTTTTTTGCGTAGTGTTATGTACCATTCAAAAAAGAATGATTTGCCCTGTCAGAAAATGTGTTTCGCTTTTTCTCTTTTCGAGTTCGTCAGATTTTAAATCATCAAAATAAATTAATGAATAATTGAATAAAATATCCACTTGAGTATGCATCGACCGATTATCTATTTTGCTCAAGAAAATTTAGAGTAACGTTTTTTTGAATTTTTTTATTCAGCTTTTCGATTTGGTATAACTGATTTAGAAAGCATAATTCAGGTAGGACAACAGCTTCTTCTGTTCGACAGCTGCTAACGGGTATTTATTACGGTTGTGCTCGAATGACCTATTCGAATAGGTATTGGAATGATTTTCCTTCGAATTTTGGTATTCGAATTGTTCAGAGAAACCGTCTTCTTTGAATTTATTCGAATTCAAACATTCGAAAGTTATGGGCATTCAAAACCATTCGAATATTTGAAAAAAATTTCGAAAGCCCTCTATAGTATTTATATCATTTTCACATCAATTTGGACACTTTTCACGTCAAATTAGACATTCCTCCAAAGAAACTGGGTGGTACTGAATTCAAAGTGAACCAAATCGAAAGAAGCTTCTTACAGGTTAATATATAAGACTCAAGATAATTGGAATATATTTTGTCTCATGGAAAATTCGGTGTAACTTTCTTTGAAATTTTTTAGTTGAGCTGCTTCGAATGAGTGTAATAATTTTTATGAAATTTTCATTTTTTGAGGAAAAATAATAAATTGAAATTTGTTTTATAGCAGCAAGGCAGCAATCATTAATTTATTTATTTATTTCTGAAAGAGGTGAATTTTTGGTCAGGGATCAGACTTGTTTTTGAGGTTTTAGAATCTGTTTTTCTACCATAATTAGGAAAACACTTTCGATTTGAACAATGCGAAAAGATTCTAGTGAGACAGATCAATATTTGGAGAATTTGGAACGGATCTGAAGAAATCGCTTCAACGTCTTATCTCGGCGGCTTTTACCCTCGAAGTGCTCTCAGTGACTATCTACTGAATTCAAATTTTCTAATAAGGAGAGCCTCCAAAATTGCGGCGAGCTTTGCTATGCAATTTTTACAGGATGAAGGGTGCTGTGCTGGGGTCCAAAACCGTAGCCCATTTTCTCGGAATGCTCTTATGCGCTCGAAAAAAGTCGTGTGAAGACGTCTATCACGAGAGAGAGCGAAGTCTATCACGCGCTGCTGCGACCACATTCATTGGGTGGCACCCCATTGAATGTGTTCGGTTGGCGCAGTGGGTAGTCATCTCGCTTCACAGAAACATGGTCTTAGGTTCGATTCCCCTACGCTGATGTTTTTGCGTTTTGCAATTTATCGTCAGTGAGACCCTTTATCCCTATTTCATACACATTTTTGAACGTTTCTAGCATCTCCTTCTATATATGTATTGGGTTCATGAATGCTTTCGCTTTGTAAGTCCCGTGCTTTTAATTAATGCCTGATTTTCGATTGTTCTTGTGCTTGTTTTTAGGCGCAAATAGGCTCGGAGCGGATCGCCTTGTAGGACAGCCCAATAGGACGTTTTGTGTTGTAATAAATTATTATTCTATGCAGCATCGGTGTGTTATACCCCTTTGATGAACAGAGCTAGGCCATTTTGGCGCAATTAGGGTCGGGGTCACTATACTATACTCAGTGGATACTCGCTTTGGTAGGAAGGCATGTGCATGTCCAGATACATCAGAAAAGCCTACCTCAGTTCTCTGTAGGGGTAGAATACACAATTGCCGCAAAAAATTCTGTTTCGTACATCACAAACTGCTGTGTAGGGCTGTTCCACATGGTGACTTCCCTGACCCTACTTGTGCGCCATTTCTAATGTAATTGAATATATATGTGCCTTTCTACAAAGGCAAATATCCACTAAGAAAATATAACTCTCTTCCGGCCTGTTTGCGCCAAAAGTTAGTTTATTAGATTCAAACTAAGGGTAGAATTCCTTCACTGGACTTGCGCTTGAAATTTACTTATTTCTGTATGTTGTTGCCCATGTATTGTGTCTCGTTAGGTTGAGAAATCGCTTAAGAGCGGCCACCACCACTAAGATTGCACCCCACCCTCAGGGTTTTCCCCTACCGCCCACACTCTCCTCCGAACTGAGAATATGAAGAACAGCTTGGTGACAAAACAAAGAAATCAGAAATCGGTACGATGAAAATTGCTGCAGTTCTACGTACTACCTGTCAAAAAGTACGCAACATTGCGTACAGTAATCCTCTCACAGTGTTTAAAGCCGCCAGGTGCACCGCGACATGGCAGCATGCCGCCAAACTCTGTTTCCTGCCTTAGCCCTAGTTTAGGCACCTGTTATACTCCCGCGGGAGAATCGGCGGAAGGGCGGGAATCGCGCCGAGAGATCCCTCACCTGGCCAATCGCCGCGTCCCGCCACGCCCGCCGTCCGCGGTGCACCCTTAGTCCGCGGACGTTCCACGGATGCTCCCGCGGGAGTATAACAGAGGCCTTAGCCCTAGTTTATACTTGCACCGCTGCACGGCGCGGCATGATGGTCGGGATAGATATCGACCAGGCGGCGCGAAAAATCGATATCTATGGCGATCGTGGTGCCGCACCCGTGGCGGCGCAAGTATAAACTAGGGCTTAAGGGTCGTTTATTGTGCACGCGACGCGATGCGATGATAAGCTCCAAGATCGATCCATCGCGTCGTGCGATCGATATGGAAGCCTATCATAACATCGCGTCGCGCGTCGTGTGCGCACTAAACGATCCCTAAGGACCCGTGCGAAACGAGAGCAAAACCAATTCTTCCCATTCCATTCTTTTCCAGTTAGGGCTGTGGTACATGTCGCGAACACGCACCGTGGGGATGCGGGAACGCGCCGTTGCTTCTACCGTAATCGCGGCAGCCTATCGTGTGCCTTGCCGGTGCCTGATTGGCTACCCGCGGCTACGGTAGGAGCAACGGCACGTTTCCCGCAGTATGTCTTCGCGACGTGTGACAGGTTCCAAACAGGTCCGATTCTGTGAATTGAAGCTGTTGCTGATTTCGGCTTCTTGGTCCAATATCAAGTATATCAGCTGTGTCCCTTGCTGCGAATGGTTTGGTTTTGTTTGTCTGCATCGCTCTTCCAAATCGTTTTCGAACCAACGCCTTCGTAATAAAACACTGATATCACACTCTAACTGCTTTATTTCAACACTATTGTTGCAGGAAGAACTGGAAGCGGAGTCGGACACTGTAACAGCAGAGGCTGTGCCTCATTTTGACGTCTTTCCAACTGAGTTGCTATGTCGAATTTTCAACTACCTCGAGCTGAAAGAAAGAGCAAAAGCAGAAAGGGTGAGAGTTTTTTTTTGCTGCAGCTGCATCATATGCTACTGTCTAGGAGTTCCACTATTCTCGACAATTCATTTTAGGTATGCTCCCGATGGCGTAACATTCTTACTTCACGAGACTGTCCACTGGCTGATGTTGTGGTTGTCAACCTCTTCGAGCCGAAGGTTTGGGCGGATACGATCGCTAAAAATCGATACACAACGTAAATAGATTTTCTTCATGGAGTGACTCACTTTCTGGTGCATGCCATACATATTTCTCCAGCGAACAATCTGCGATGCTTTCAATAGATCTTTCGTAAAAACACCCCTCCCGTGCAATTCAAAAGACACACCGCTGTCATGTTTGCCTGAGATGGGAGTGAGGTTTTACAAACCTTTATTATTAGTCTGTATTATATATAACAACCAAGTAGCACGAACGCAGTTAGGGAGACTGCCAACCTTCCGACGCATGTAGAGGCGTGGCTTGCAGAGGCGGTGGTCGCTATACCGTGACATCCTCCATGTCATGCTTTTGCCTAAGATGGGAGTGAGGTTAGATCCGCCAAAGGACCCGCAGCTCTCTGTTAGTACGACCGGTCGTACTAACAGAGAGCTGCGGCTCCTTTGGTGGATCTAAAGGCCCATGCACACTTCTGCGACACCGCGGCGCGGCAAGTGGGGCGACGGCTACCTCCGCGACATCCGGCGGTCGCGACGCGGGCGCGTTAGAGCACCGTTTTAGGCAACGGGACCGACGTCCCCGTGGATGACGCGCCCCGAGGAATGGTTTGAACCATTCCAGCCTGCGGCACTCAGCGCGGCGTCGCCTGTGATACCCGCCGCGACAGTCGCAAGAGTGTGCATGCCCCCTCCCTGCGGCACGTGTCGCAATGTCGCGCCGCGGCCATCGCGGCCATATGCTTCATCATGGCCGCGCCGCGCTGTCGCAGAAGTGTGCATGGGCCTTAACGGCTCTGAGGAAGACGGAAGCGTCGAAACGTTAGGCCTGTCAATATAGGTCCACCATAACAACCTCGAACGGCACAAAGTAAAACGCTAACAACTATTATATTATCTACAATGCCGAGGTTTTATGACGAGAGAAGCTGGAGACTTTATTATTAGTCTATATTATATACAACAACCATGTAACAAGAATGCAGGTAGGGAGACTACCAACCTTCCAACCCATGTAGGGGCGTGGCTTACAGAGGCGGTGGCCGCTATACCGTGACACCGCGTACTGAAGCAACGTCGTCATCGCACGACGATGTGCCGTCACCATCTAGACGTATGGGTGAACGGGCGCGTTGTATACTGGACAGTAACTACTTCAGTCTATTCTTTCTACTGATGTATGCGTTGAGCAATATCTTGTGAACCATGCACCATCAAATAATTTGCGCCGAGATACATAGAAGCGAGGGTAACTCAAGGTGTTAATCTGTAATAGAGCATTTGGAAGTGTTTCATACCTGAAATCACCACGTGTCAATCAGTACGTGTCAGCAGCTTGCACGTGATGTTATAATGAAGCTTTTAAATGCAATAAGAGTCTTTCTTTCATGCAAGGATAAAATGCTGAAATACTAGATTCCACTATAGGATAGACATAGGCGTTGCAGGCACGTAGAAGAATAGCTTCGTTTTTGCTATAGAGACCTTTGAAAAATACTATGATACGTTCGCATAATTGCATTTTGCATCGAATCCTGAACCGACCTGAAAAATTAAGATCACTATTAAAATACAAGTGCTCCGTCACGCCTATCGGCATGCCTCGCACTTGCGCGCTTCGCGCGATGTTGCAGCATCACTAAGCCAAGGACAATCACATCAAGCTAGCAGCTCTACTTGAACAGATTTTTCCCTACCCAGGAGTACAAAAGGCTCGCAGTACGTATAGTGCGGTAGGGCGGTATATTGGTTCCTTACTGCTGGTCCTCCCCTAGTGAAACGGTACCCCATTACTGGTACTGATCCCCCTCAATGACCGATCCTTATCGGACGACGTCTTCGGCACGTCTTCCGAATCCCCTGGCACGTAGAAAACGTCTGGGTATTTTCCGCTACTTTCGCGCCCCATAATTTGATCAATATTGATTGATTGCAATCGATACTTCAAAGACGAACTTCATATTCGTCTTGAGCGACCTAGACTACCCCCAGCGGTAGAGTTTCGGACCGCCTGGTCGACTTCCACAAAAAATAGATAAAAATCAATATCAATATCGATCAATATCAATATCAATAATCGATCAATATCGATTGATGGCAATCAACACTTCAAAAGGAACTTAAAACTCGTGTTTGGCGACCTCGGTTACCCCAGGGCTAAAGTTTCAGGCAGGTAGAAGACGTCTAGTTATTCTCCGATATTTTTACGCACCGTAGTTTCTTCAATATCATTTGATGGTGATCGATACTTCAAAAACGAACTTCAGATTCGTGTTCAGCGACTTGGATTGCCCTAGAGCTGAGATTGTCTTCTCCTCCCCCCCCCCCCCCCCCATAGGCAGGGAGAAGACGTCTGGGTATTTTTCGCTATTTTCGTGCCGTAATTTCCCCCATTTCCCCCTATTTTATAACTAATTTCTGCGGCGGCGGCGACGATCGATAGTATGACTCAGCGATTAGCGTGTTATCATAGAGTATGATAACGCCATCTTTCCATCGGCTCGAGAGAGAGGCAAAATCTCCAAATTACGCGTGCTTCATGGGAAAAATACGATTTAATATCTATAAATTGACCAATGGCATGTTGGGTCTTCCTCCTCAGGAATTTCGTTCACTATCTTGCTCAAGTCCTTGTACTCTAACGATGGAAGGAATTCTTCGAGAGAATGTACAACCACGCTGCACCAGGAGACCCTCAAGTTGCACTACCATTGGTCCTTATATCAGAGACAGTCGCATCGAATAGAGAAGAGGTTACTGAAGCTATAAGGCTGTTACGAGACAAAATGTTGCCGGAATCGATGGTGTGACGGTTGATATGGTGAAGACAGAGATGTACCGACCAACTGTTTACAAACGCTTTGGCAAGAAAATAGATGTAATTTTCATTATGTCACTGTACTCTCTGTAATCTATAATTTTAGTGTGAAAGGGATGTTTGTGGACGACTTCGACGCACTGCGCAACGTTTTTCACCATATCTCATTCGCTCATACGGTTAAATTATGGTTCTATACGGAGGAGTTTGCAAAACGTTGCATTGGTACGTTAGAACCGATAGGTTTCATTCACACTATTTTCTTTGATCATTTTTATTATTTATTTATTTATTTTGTACGTGAAAATCACGCAGGTTAAAACGAATACTAACAATCAAACAACAACATAGATTGTACAATGTCTTTCGAATGAAAAACAGACAAAAAATATCGTGTTATTTTGAACAGGAAAACACAGGTTGCGATAACTAGTACAAACACCAACAACACGGCAAGCCATTAAGAAGCTTCTTGGAGATACCGGTCAATAAGCCTTTTGTATTGCCTCAACGAATTTGGCACAACGATTTTCTTAAAGAACTTTAAGAACTCAGAGCCAGCCCGATGTGTAAAAAAAGCCGATCTTACATTAGTTCTAGCTCTCGGTATTTGTATGTTACTTTGACCACCTCTAGTGCTGGAAGGTGATACAGTATAGAAATCTCAGAGGCGAAGGCCCAAAGTACCATTTTATCAACTTATACATTGTGATTAAATCGTATCGTATTTAACCATCATCTTTTAATCTTCAATCTTTTACATCTTTTAAACATTTTCAAAACAAGATTTTGAATAAGAAGGGTTTCACAGCCATGAGGAGGCTGGTGGCTGTTTTAACAGATGGCAAATTCGCTGATACTCAAGACCTATGGCTCCTACGGTTTGATACAGAAATGAGTTCATCGAACCCAAATTCGCCCATTCGATTGATTCTGTCGATTCTGTTTACACTCTGCAAAGCCAGGGATGTGCCAACAGTAAAGAGTACCACCCGAAAAAACACATGAAATACTGAAACTCTTCGAACTGCTGTTGAAGATATCAATTTTGCGAACAAGCGAAGATAGCAAGGATTTCAGTGAATGTTGTTTCACCCGCTTGTATGATTTCTCCAAATCAATGTGCATTGTGAATGGTGCACTATCGGGCACTAGCAAAGCGTGCTCTACTTAAGGCGCCGTTTATATTAGGTTGCAACGAATTAAATGGCACTGGCTCGCGCCATTTTTTTTCGCGTCTTTACGCGTTTGATCAAGAACAAACCGTAACATGTGGCATATCATTTAGATGCGCAAACTTTGCTCTACCGGAGAGTACTAAATTTTCTATGTAAATTGGGAAAACTTTAGAGTTTTATTGACTTTTTGCAGATGGACAAAAGGGTAATCCGAGGCATTTACTTGTATGAATTCAAGCTGGGCACTACAGCTAAGGAGGCGGACGAGAAGATCAACGCCGCATTCGGTTAAGGATGTTCCACAATTCGGACGGCGTATCGTTGGTTTCAGAAGTTTCGGAATGGTGATGAGAGCTTGGAAGAACATGAAGGTCGTGGGAGGCATAGTGATGTTGATGAGGACAAGCTGAGAGATGTGGTAGAGGAGGATCCACACAAAGGTACCAGGGAGATAGCGAAGGTTCTTGGCGTCAGTCACAGCACAGCTGCCCGGCATCTGAAGGAAACTGGAAAGACCAAAAAGCTGGAAAGATGGGTGCCTCACGAGCTGTCTGAGGAGCAAAGAAACCGACGATATGAGATCTCGTCCGCACTGCTTCTACGGAACGAAACTGACCCATTCCTTGATCGCATCGTAACCTGTGACGAGAAATGGATAACGTACGACAACAGGTGACGATCGGCACAATGGGTGGACAGCGATGAGAGCGCCAAGGTTTTTGCGAAGCCGGAATTGCACCAAAAGAAAGTAATGGTGACAGTATGGTGGTGTTCGCTGGGAATTATCCACCACAGCTTCCTCCCTCCCGGTGAATCCATCACGGCAGAGAAGTACTGCATTGAAATTGAAGAAATGATGAAAAAGTTGAAGGATATCCGGCCGGCCTTGGTAAACCGAAGACGAGTTCTCCTTCTGCACGACAATGCTCGCCCCCATGTAGCACGAATGACGTTGCAGAAATTGAATGAGCTGAGCATTGAAACTCTACCACATCCTCCGTTTTCTCCCGACCTCTCCCCAACAGACTACCATTTCTTCAAGCATCTTGGCGACTTCTTGGTAGGGAAAATATTCAAATACCAACAGCATGCCGAAAGTGCCTTCGAAGATTTCGTCAATTCCAGAACTTCTGATTTTTATGCTACTGGGATAAAAAAGCTTATGTCACGTTGGCAAAGGCGTGTAGAATCAGAAGGTTTTTATTTCGTTTAATAAACTTGCCTACAAGCCGAAATATTAACTGTTTAAATTTACAGTGGTCCAGTGCCATTTATTGCGTTACAACCTAATAATTCCGACGCCGAGCGACGCGATCTCACGCATTGTGGCCAAATTGATCGATCGCGTTGCCCGATCAATGTGGCCACAATACGTGGCGTCGCGTCGCTCGGCGTCGAAGTATATAAGGCCTTTTCATACCATCGCTCACCCCGAGCGACGCCTAATGATATGCACCCATATCGATTCCATCGCGCCGCCCGATCGATATGGGAGCATATCATTAGGCGTCGCTCGGGGTGAGCGATGGTATGACAGTAGCCTAAACGGGGACTAAGGCCTCGTCTACACGCCGAGCGACGCGATGGCTAAGCAGTGAAGCCAAATTGACTGATCGCGTCGCCGAACGTCGTCAGCCGGCCGGAATGAATTGCATGAATCCGCTACCAATCGCAGCGCTCAGGGTCGGATCGTGTCGGTCTCGAAATCGGTATGATGCGATTGATCGCGATGGATTGGGGCACGGTATTGTTGCTTCAGTAGTCCTTGGAGGAGTGGACAAGCACCTAATTTTACTTCTTCTTTGGTTTTTCTTCGTGTTCATTGATGACTGCTCTACTTTGTTTTCCTCCGTCGTTTTTATCTTCTTGACCGGCTTTGTTCCGTATAGGACGTTTGCACCCGGTTTGGAAAAAGGCGAGCCGGCTTCCGGCCTACAGGTTGGTGTCGCTTGCTTTTTTAACGTTAAATGCTCTTTATTTTCACTTTCTCTTTGTAATCGGCACTGAGAGCAAGGCTAGCGAAACACTCAATGAGAAACTAAAATATGCACCACTTAACATTAAAACTGCAAGAGAGACTCACCTTCGAGCAAAAATCAAGCTCGCCATGGATCTGGGAAGAGCCGACCTGAATCATGAATCGGAGCAAGAATGGTCAAGAACATAAGGAAAGCAAAGCAGAGGACGTCAGCCAAAGGCACAACGAGGATGAAAAAATGAAAGAGAAACTGAAGAAGGCGCGGAGTACCCTTAAAGGTGTGCACAAATACGCACGTGCAAGCACGTAATAGTGCGTGTTCGCGTGAGCGCGTCGCTGACTGTTAAGAGTGCTCATGTCGTCGTCCGAAACAAAACGGTGCTATGGGACGCATAGTTTTTTTCAAATCTCGTTGCCGCTCGGCGATGGAAGTAGAAACGGGCCTAAAGGCCCGTTTAGGCCCGTTTATACTTCTATCGCCGGCCGACGCGATTCGAACGGTGCTATGCGTCTAATCGCGTCGCACTGTTTCGTATGGCGACAAACACTCCCAACAGCCGGCGACGCGATCCGCGATTGCGTACTTGCACACGCGCAACTATGCACCGGGCCGCACTCGAAATTCAGTTCATAGATCATACCTCGCCTCAATCCACCGCGATTCATTGCATCGCATCCATTTCGAGCACGACGCGATCCGACGCTAGGCAACGCGATTGGTCGCGGGTTCACGCGATTCATTCAGAACAGCGGGCATTGACGCCGGGCGACGCGATCAATCAATTTGGCCTCATTGCGTAGCCATTGCGTCGCGCCGCGACGATGTATAAACGGGCCTTACTCTGCACGCGACGCGCGATTTCATAAGCTCCCATATCGATCGCACATTGAATCGATATTGATGCTTACCATTACATCGGTTTCGTTCGCGCTTCGCATGCACGTTAAACGCTCCCTAAGGAACAGCGATAGCATGGGTGTCCTAGAAAAAGGGCTGTTTCACACGCAAAAAGGCCCGCGCTGGTTGTTTCTGAACTGCCCATGACGATACTGCAATGGCGTGGTAGAGCTGTATATATCGTTTTGTAGATCTCGTTGAGGCGAACCAAAAGGAACTACCTTTTAATAAAGAATGAATTGGAATAGATATGAGCATGTAACGGTTTGCGACGGATTCTGTGTTTCTTGCGAAGCAAGCGAGTATTGTAGTGTCGAAAAAATTAACAAAAAATTGTAAAACAGCCCATACTATCGGGCCGTTCCCAGACGACGTATCCCATGCCTCGGTGTTCGGAAAACGTGTCACAGATGTCGGGCCACGTGCAACGGGGTTCAGAAGACACGTCGTGGTTCAATATCTGCCTAAATTTTTAAAATAAGTTTTTCATTATTTGAAATTCACGTTGTCAGCACCGAGGAGTTGAGTTGCATTTCAGATCTGATCGCCGAGGAGTTGGACATGAAATGTGTCGATGTGTACCCATATACCAAAGTGCATGTGCTGCCATATCTTCACCAACGAGTTCCCCATCTATCAGCGTTGAACATGCGTCCACATTCAAATCAATTTCATGCATCTGGATTGGAACTGCCTTCGTTTCCAGACTTCTCCAAGCTGACAACACTTATACTCGACAACTACGGTTTAGGTAGATGGACCATCAGATTTTTTGAGTCTCATCTCGGAATATCTTAAGGAGACACTTTCAGAAGGCGACCTTGAGCTGCCTAAAACTGTGACCTCACTGGACTTCTCAAAACGAGATCAGACGCACTACCGAGCACTGCTACCGAAGCTGATACACCTTTCTAACCTCGAGTATTTCACACTATCGCATGCGGACATGTCAAAATCGGACGACTTCAACGATTTCGTGCGAATCGTCGCCAACAATCTTCCGAAGCTCACTATTCTTGTAATATTCACTGCCTCTCCGTCACTTTTTTTAAACAAAATGATCTCGTCAACTCTCCAGCCAAATAATGAGTGGTTAGCAGTGGACGTTTCCGTCTAATCTGTTCTGAACTGACTGTGTTTTCCAGAATCTTCGCATGTGCAAAATCTGTTCCCTGAATCTCTGTGATAACGAACTCGTGATGAACTTGAAGATGATTAAATTTGATCTTTGCTACGGGAATATCTTAGCAGCTATCAACGAGTTTCTCAGCTTCAATCCGTAAGTGTTTTTCTCCTCATTGCCTACGCTCAGTCTGTGCTTTCATTTTTCCTGAAGTTGTTGAAATCTGCGTAATTTTTGCGAGAAGTACCATATTTAGTACAATTTTCAGTAAGTTAAGTATTTTATCTGTCAATGTGCTGTGTAATCGGGATTCTCTGGAAACAGTGTACAGTGTTTGCTCCGAGCTTCGAACGAGACACGTTGGACTGCATCTTTCAATCCTGCAGAACTATCCCGATCCAAAGGGCTACGAGTTAGTCATGTAGAGCTTCTTAGTTTTGTTGCAGAGAATCATTTTAGATTATAAACATTGAAAGGTCCTGCTTGCAGATCACCATTCAATGAGCTCAGACCGCCGACGTCATTATTTTACGTGTTGTCAAAGTTTGAGGTGGGTGAAGTTTTCCGGCTATCTTCTTCAGATGACGCTTGAAAGTTGAAGAGCGGGTTTGCTGTCTTATTAGCTTTTACTCACTTTTAGGCAATATAAAAAATACATACATACATACATACATACATACATACATACATACATACATACATACATACATACATACATACATACATACATACATACATACATACATACATACATACATACATACATACATACATACATACATACATACATACATACATACAATACTGGCCTTAATGTTTGGTTATCGGGCGGAAAAAACGTAAAAAACGCCTTTTCTGCCGCTTCTTACTAGCGCTCTTCAAATTGCCTGTCTTGAAAAATAAACTCGATATTCGGATTCACCGTCGAATGATCTATCCGATAAAGAAATTAATTTCAGTAAATTTTAAAAATGTCGATTTGATGACCTATATTCGGAATGCGAGGTTTGGATGTAATTATCTCCAGCTAGGGTACGGGTCCAATGCGCAAATCAGAACCTAGGTCATTAAATCAACATTTTTAATGTTTTCTGGGCCGAGTTTCTTTTCATCGCATTAATTATCGATTTGAAATATCGAATTCATTTTTCAAAGCAAGCAATTTGAAAAGCGCTATCAAAAAACGATGGAAAAAGTGATTTTTTGCGCTTTTTCGCGCACAGACCAAACATTACGGTCGGTATTGTACATACATACATATATGTAATCCTACGAAATAAATAAGTGAGAGCACGAGTATTTAATATAAGGTAAATACGCTTGTAGAAAAGCACTTTACTTACTTACTTTGATACTTTGATGGTCCTTTGTCGGCTGGAGGTCTTCTCAGCGGGGACCACAACTCTTCCAGACCGCTCGATCTCTGGCTGCTTGCATCCAGTGAGGCAGACTCCGCTCTCTGAAAGATCTTGAGAATGAGTCTGCCCATCGCGTTGGCGGTCGTCCCAGTGGTCTCTTATGGTCTCTCGGGAGCCATTCTGTGACACGGAGACTCCATCTATCGTCCTTTCGTCGAAGCAGGTGTCCGGCCCAGCGATATTTGGACTTCTTCATGTACTGCAACGGGTCTGCTAATTGCGACTTCTCCCGTAGCTCCGAGCTTCGTAGGCCTTCTTGCCATTGCTGACGAAGGCTTGTCCTTAGAAGACATCTCTCCAGTGCACGATGCGTAGTTTGCATCGCTCTGGCGATTGCCTTGTTGTCGGGCCACGTTTCCGTCGCGTAACACATTGCAGGCAGTACAGAGGCGTTGAATATCGAGGCCCTGAGGCCGCGATCCTTGACCTGATCGGTGATTTCGCGAATCGAACTGAAGGCTGCCCATGCTGCGCGTCTCCTGCGGGCGATTTCAGGAGCGAGGTCGTTATCCATGTTCAGCTCTCTTCCCAGATAGACGTAGGAGTCGACCTGTTGCAGAGCGACTCCATTTAACCTTACGAGTCCCGTGTCACACCACTGGTTGACCATAAATTGCGTTTTGGACATATTCATGTCCAATCCAATCTTCATACCTGCCACATTGAGCTCGTTCAGCATTTCCTCGACTTCTGCCGTGCTGGTAGAGATGAGAACAATATCGTCGGCGAAGCGAAGGTTGCTGATCCGTTTACCGTCGACAAGGTTGCCTTTACCGTCCCAGTTCAAGTCTTTCATGGCATCATGGAGTGCCGCTGTGAATAGCTTGGGAGAAATCGTGTCTCCCTGCCGTACTCCTTTCCCGATAGGAATTTTAAGCTTTCGATCGAACAGCTGGATGATAGTCGATGTGTTCGAGAAGCATTCGTCGAGAAGTCGGATGTAGGGCGATGGTATACCAGCGTGCACAAGTGCGTTCAAAACGGCGTTGATTTCCACAGAGTCGAACGCTTTCCGGTAATCCACGAAGACAAGGACAAGTGGGAGGTGGTATTCGCGGCTCCTCTCGATGAGCTGTGAGACAGTCTGAATATGGTCCATGCAGGTGAAATCCTTGCGAAACCCTGCTTGCTCCACTGGCTGATATTCATCCAAGCAACGCTCCATGCGGTTAAGCAGTATCTTGGTGAAGATCTTGTACACAACCGAGAGAAGACTGATGGGTCGATAGTTGTTGATATCCTCCTGCTGACCTTTTTTGAAGATTAAAACAGTTTTCGACTCCTTCCATGAGTCCGGAATCCTACCAATTCGAAGGTAGTGGTTGAAGTGCTTGGCAAGAAGTGAGCAGACGGCACTGCCACCCGCACGAAGGAGATTAGCAGAAATGCCGTCCGGTCCGGGAGCAGTGCCCGGCTTCATCCTTCTGATGGCATGAGCAACTTCTGATTCCAGAATGGGAGGTACTTCCTCAGCTGGTGGCATCAAGCATTTCGGGACAGTGATGGAAGAGCGAAGCAGATCTGTATAGAATTCTTGAACGATGGCCTCCATCGCTCTTCGAGACGTTTGCGTTGTTCCATCCTTATCCACAAGGGCTGACATTATTGCCTTCTGATCGCAGAGATCTCTTTTCCAGCGCTTTATGCTTGAACCTTTCCCAGCCGCTTCTAACAGCTTTAATCTTCTGTAGGCTTGAATGGACCCCTTCACTGCAATTCGACAGGCCTTCGAGATGGTGACTTTTTCCAGATGGGAAGCATTAGGATCCAGTTTAACAGCTCTTCTTTGCTCCAAGAGTTTAATCGCATGTGCGTTGAGTCTTGAAGCAGACGGTGATGTGGCTTCGCAAGAGCTGCTAGCACACTTCAACAGTCCTTTGGAGAGAAGGTCGTAGTCTTCCGATGGATCTTCAAGAAGATTCCAATCGTACGACTTTATCGCATATTCCAACTCCTCAGACTTGAATGTGGGGATCCTCACCGGTGCCGGTTTATGAGTGTCACGCTTGAACATCCTCTTTTTGAGAGTCAGCTTCGCACGGACAAGACGGTGATCCGAGCCGGTGCCAAATGAAGGCAGCACGGAGACGTCGAACAGACTCCAGCGTCTGTTTGTAAGAACATGGTCGATCTCCGAACGTGTTTCTCCATTTGGGCTTTCCCAGATCCATCGTCGGTTTGAAGGCTTCTTAAACATAGAATTCCCATGGTAGAGACGGCACGCGGATAGGAAGTCTATCAGGCGCTCTCCGTTTTCGTTCCTTGAGGAAGTTCCATGTGGCCCTAGCCTCCATTCATCGTGATCATTCGTACCGACGATAGCGTTAAAGTCACCAACGACAACTTTGTAGTAGCTCTTCTCGTCGTTGACAGTCCTTTCGAACAGATTGTAGAATTCCTCCTTTTCTTCATCTGTGGCCGCAGATGTTGGAGCATATCCATTTATGATGGAGATGGTTCCTTGATCTTTGGTTTCCAGACGAAGAACTGCTACTCGCGGACTGATGATCTTATAAGAGTCTACTAGGTGGTGCACTGTCGAATTGACGAGAAATCCAACTCCGCCAATATTCTTTCTGTCCACCTTTGCTCCGATAATGAGAAGCTCGTTGTGGTCGGTCCTTCTTATGGTTTCCGTTCTGCCTTTCGTTTCCTGCAGGGCGATAACGTCGTATGTGATGTTACGGCTTCTGTAAAGCAGTGTCCGAAGATCCTGCTCAGATGCGATCGAACGACAGTTATAAGTGCAGACGAATAGGCAGTTTCCGTGTCGTGGTGGGAGGGAGTTTCCGGTAGTCCGATTCCAATGACGTCCTGATAGTTTAACTCCGAGATTAGATGGCTCCTCGCCGTAGGTGGATGCAACCGACGTCGTAGAAGTCCACCTCCGGCGCGCGGAGGACTGGGGTGCGGGTTTAGTTGTTTGAGCCGTAGCGGTGGTCTGGTTACTCACATGTTCCTGGCCAGGGATACAGGAGAGCCGCCCATACACAACAAAGCGTCGCGTACTGCGTGACCGTTTGTGCCTTTAGCCACCACAAAGTGATATTCACCCCTTCACCGCGGTGAGGTGGCACATGAAGGGGGAAAAGCACTTTATTGCAAGAAAAGTAGAAATATTAAATGACGGTAGGAAAACGGAAACTCAGTTTCAGATTTTTTTAAGAACAACAGTTTCGCAGTTGTTGTTTTAGATCACATTAGATCATGCAACGTATTCACAATCTATTATCAGTTTAAGGCATCCTTCGTTGAGGACGTCGTACTCTTTCGTTCGTTGCTCATGTCTGGATCCTTGAAAGTGTTGCGCGAATGTAAATTTGTCGAGTGCGATGCGTTGACGAGCGAAGTTCTTCAGCATCTGTCCGAGGTACTTACAGTTTGGCCCCGCTTTCGGACTTAATATCTTATTTCACAATGTTATTTACGTAGATTCGTAATACCTTCTTCAATTGCTTGGTAATTCATAGAGCCCCTCCATCAAATATAAGAAGATTGTTATCGTGCATCAAGTGATGGCGGTTGAAGGAAAAGGCGCAGCTTTTTTCATTTTGCTTTGCTAATCCGGACAAATGTCGATGAAAGATGAGAAGATGCCACCGATACGATATTATAAGCAGCATGTTCTGAACTACGCATGTTATAGCTTGGACAGCGCAAGATCGGGAAGCAAGCATAGCACTATGCCTCGCTCTCCTGGGCGACAAAACTACTGCTAGCAGGCGTATGTACCAGGAGGCGAAGAACACGGTTAAAAAGTCCGTACCCGTAGTAAAGCCGCTCATTATGATGATCTCAACGATGAACTCGAAAGACGCGATGGTGGACGACATCTTTACCGACTTAACTGAAGCACGCCATCGTCAGACCGAGGACACCTAGAAATCCTTGGGTACCAACGATGAGAGCGGCCACCTACTGACGAACCGCAAGAGAGCTATGGAAATATGGCATGACTAGTTCGAGAGAATTTCAACAAGTTCACATTAGTCTATTACTTGAGCCTGTCCTATGCGTGAAAAAATCCGTGTGCATGACGAGAGTCGTAGGCGAGGCTGCGTCCATTATGACCAATGGCAATGCCTCGTAACACTTTGGTGGCAGTGGGCGGTGGAACTGCGCCGCAGCGGCACGCAGTGAGGAATGCCCGAGTTATTCCTCGCTGCCACTGCCGGCAGCACTGCAGCAGTGGAAGTGTGTACTCCCCGTCACTGCCGCCTCCGCTGCCTCTGACGGTGCGACTCCGCCCCTACACGCTATTCCTCATCGCCGCTGCGGAGTGCAAGGGGCTGACGAAAAGTTTGAAGCATCTCTAAGGTCTGACATTGCATTTGGCGGTGGTCTAAGGTTCGTGGTGAACATATACGTAAACTAGCTTGGTACAAATAGCGACAAATGACAATCGTTTTAGGCGTCAAAAAAGATACTAGAGCGCTTTTAATCAAAGATCTATGGAGCCTTCGTCCAACAGTAGCAGTGCATGCTGCTAAGTGCTGGCTCAAAACAAAGGAATTTGAAACTTGCCTCATCGTAGTGGAGACGAAAATTCTGGATGGCTGCTGTTATGCGCTTTAATCGTATTCGGAACTGCGCAATACCTCAGACTCGGTGTCTCTCAAACTCAACTTGTTGACAAGTTACGTGAAGCTAGTCTTCGGTGGTATGACCACGTTCTCCGCGCTAGAGATGACACCGTTCGGAAGATTGTCCTTAAGGTAGATGTACCCGGAAAACGCCCTTAACATGATCGAATGAAATGGCGCCACCATACCAGAGGAGCGGACCTTTCCTCTAAGCGGGACAAGCAAAGAAGATGATTAGATGATATTGCATTTCTGGTTATTTGAGTGGCTGCAGATGAATTAGGAAGGCGTGTGCTATTATATTTAGCGGTACAGTGCGTCTCGATATACTACATAACTGATCGTTTTACTTTCCCAATTTGCGCCAAGTACATCACTCATTGCACAGTAACGCTAGTTGGCGAGAGCACCATAGTTCGACCATATCGAGGATTTGATGAAAAATTCACCATATATTATATGTTTCGGATCTATTCTAGTCCGAGGGGCACCGAATTAAAAATTATGTATCAAATTGACTTGACACTCATAGAGAAGAACAGAATAGAGTCTAAAAAACAAAAAAGGAATCGAACAAACAAGAAAAATAAAAAAATAACCGCGGTTCAAAAGATGTTTCGGCGGGGAGGGCGCACATAAACGCTGCTGACCGCCGCCTGACATGTTATAACACGAATCTAGTACGGTGAGGGGGCAAACAAAGCCGCATACTGCGTGCTGGCCGCCGTCTGACATGTTATAACACGGATCTAGCAAAGTGAGGGGCGCATAACGTTGCCTATTTACAACCGCGATGATGCTTTTTTTTCTTTGTGGAATTTGTCAGCTTAGGCCCTTGTCGCGATACCGATGAACCGCGATATATCTTCGCCCACATGCCAATGCCTTCGTCGCGGCTTGGGGGACATACACATGGTCCCATGATGGCAAGCGGTGTAGTCGCACAATACTCAAGACCACCGTAGGGTTGACCGCTGTCATAGCATGTGACGTGCCTGCAACCCACCATGACAGCTAAGGTAAAAA
Organism: Heligmosomoides polygyrus polygyrus; assembly: GCA_947396885.1. Lineage (NCBI taxonomy): Eukaryota > Metazoa > Nematoda > Chromadorea > Rhabditida > Heligmosomidae > Heligmosomoides > Heligmosomoides polygyrus. Next base: position 107,883,481 of record OX377202.1, read on the forward strand.
ATGGAAAAGATAAAGGAAAGGAAAGGGAAAGAATCCGTTTAAGAAATTTATATGTAGTTGTAGTCTCATAAAGTAGCTCTCCCTAAATCAGTTGTTGTTGTAGTAATAAAAGAATAAATAAATAATTTGAAATCTTCTGTAGAACTACCAAAATCACATGGACTCTTGATGCAATTCCAAAAACCCTATTCTGTTATCTTAAAACAGCTCTGTGAGTGTCAAGCAATTTGTTGCATAATTTCTAATTCTGAGTCTCCCGGACTAGGATAGATTCGATATTTGTTCAAATTTTACTCACTCAATAATCTATTTGCAGTCGGCGCCAATTCTTCGAAAACTTGGAGTGTTGTCATGTAAGAAACCAAACGACGCTGATTTACTAACGTTCATTTCAACAATGGCTGCCAGATCGACACTTCATCTACAGGTTGTGTGCTTTACAAAATTTATACTTGAACACAATTATCACGATTTAAGAAGTTTCTATGTCCCATGCTTTATTTGTTTGAAGTAGTGCTTCCACATTCTTTTAATACCCGGAAAGTTGGAAAAAGCTGGGAAATACCGGCGAAATTGTCAAAGGTTGCCTCTACGGGCAATATTTGGAGTTAGGTACGGTTCAAGGATAGTTTCTAGTTAGCTGACGGCGAGAGCGATCTTGGGGGAAGCACGTCACGCAAATGTGATACGACATATCGTAACCCAAACTTCTCCCAAGGTAAATTTGGGATGCCAAACACTATGCTAATGGCCGTCTCACAGTTACGGTCAGCTTTCCCCACCTTATGTCGTTAGTTATGGTAGTCGTATCAGGGTCACCGATTTTGATGAACTAGTTCGAACTTTGAGAGGTTACATCATCACAGATATCACATCCGATTTTCTGAATTTGGTCAACTACTCTAGGATGCGATAAGTACCGTTCCGCAAGGTGGTAAAAGACACGAAGGAATGGGTCCGATGGAGCCAAAACTTTGTCTAAGTGGTTATTTTGGTGCTCATGATGAATAAGGTTCCGTTTCTGAAATTTTAGTGAATGACGAGGATGTGTTGCAATAGATATGGGTCACGCTCACCAGTGCATACCCACCGTCACATACTTTGGCAACGACCATTCCGCCTTGTGGAAGGGCGCAGCTACAGATTGAGTTTTGGGGTTCACTGCAGATCTAATATCCATAAGGCATGTAAAAATGTGTGATTGTAAAACAAGAAAAGAGCAATCGAACAGTGATTCAACAATGATGTCGATACCAGGAAAGATTTGTTTCCAGCTTCTCAAATAACTCCTACACAGAGTTTGGGCAAAGTCGGTGGTCCTAACACGACTATCCATTAAGAAGGAAAACGGCCGTAATCGTCCAAAGGGACATTGCCATTGTGTTCAACATCCTGAATAACCTTTCTGGACGAAGTTTGGATGTACTGTATATCACTCTTGTTAAAATAGCATACCATCGGGTACCATTGAGTGACATTGTCGTCAACGTAATAAGACACACTTTTGCAGCAAAGCAGCGGACGGAAACATTCATGAAGCGTTCCGCTCACACATTCTCGAGTCTTGCCGGGGGCAAGCGGTAGAGGCACTGTACTCTTTCTAGTCGGGACGTACTGCTGCCATCTGCTTTCCCCCTTCTGTCTGCGCTCTAAATGGTTCCTGCCGCGTTCTGCTAAAGGGTAGACAGAAAGTTACGCAGGCAGATCGGCGGCAATAATGATTGTCACATCATTCCGTGCTGCCGGCGCCCAATAGTTTGCCGCAAAAGTGTGAAGGCCTTTACAAGTATATATTAGAGGAAGTATCACTGTAGTTTCCAATCGTTAGAAATAAAAATAAGGATAGAAATAATAAACACACAGGAAAACGTTACAAAGGTATTGTTGTTTTTCTCAAATAGATAGGCTTTAATGGCAACTTGAACTCGGGAGGAGCGTAACACAAAGGTTCATCTGAAGACGAGACGGAACGTTACATGTCTTTGTTATGGAACTGTGCTTGATTTCTTTTTAAAGCCTTCTTTAGTATTTTCTTTACTTCTGTAAACGTTTTCTTTCGTAATTTTGTGTTTATATTGCACTAAACGACTGTGACCAACGTGGTTCGGTGTTCTGAAGGATGATTAAGGCTGTGGTTCAGCCCCGCCTGGTAATAGGCTTTAACCCGTGACATTACTTTCAAGATGTTTTACGATGTGTAATTCCCAGATTTCCAAAGCTTTGTGCGCAGCCCCAGGCCTCGATGCATTTTCTTGCATTTAACGTGAGTAAGTTCAGATAACGTGGAGAAGAGATCGTCGAGTTGGTAGCCTAGCCGCCTGCTACTTGTCACTAGTGCACGATCACCGTGAAGCGATTAAAGGCAAGAAGGCACGATTTTTTGCAAAGACGTTCTCAGAGAACGAGGAAGGCGAGGAGATAGTCGTCTGGGAGCCTGACACTTCGAAAACCGTTCGGATTCGAGTAAGTTATTGCCTAGCCGCGTATGTTGTTCAACTCGAAATATCCTCGTGTCCTAGGATTTCAACGATCATCAAAAATACCGTACCCTCGGCTTCATAGTCGGACCGCGTCCGGTGCAGGAGCTTGAAGATGAGGTGGAATAACGTGAGAGAGGACGTATTCTCAGGAGGACTGGATGCACTCGGTGTGGTGTATGCCAGATTATCGACTTTCATGTATTTACCTCATACGAGCACAGCTCACTGTTCCCCTGATTTGATCGGTTTGACCTGATTCAAAATTCTCCTCAACTTGCTAGTCATAGATGGTTGTTTTTATCATGCTACAAATATCTCAATCTCAAAGCATGTGAATCGGCACATGATTTGCACTGTTTTCGCTCCGCTCTCCCACGAGTTTTCCATTTGTTAACTTACCGCTTATTTCTTGTTATTTGTCGCCAATTCTACGGTTTCGTTCAACTCAATAATAAAGTGCAGTGATATATGTTGACTCTAATTCAGTCTCAAAGATACAAGGGATGTTTTAGAGCACCTCTTGGAGCAGAAGTGGATATCGTTTTAGGATTTGAGCAGTCTATGTGTATGTGCCCAGTTGCAAAACGATGTCGTTTTAGCCAACATTCCAAACGACAATATTAAACAACAACTGGTCAGGAATAGGCTCTACGAAAACCAGTGCTTATCAGAAAGTTGTGTTACATGTCCATACGGCAAGGTCGGAGATTGTTCCCGGGAGGGAGCAGTCTATCAGATTGAGTGCCAAGCATGTAACTCCACATGTATAGGGAAAACGGGGAGAAAACTAGCCATTCGAGTTAGAGAACACCTGGCTAGTAAACAACGGGGTAACATCAGAACACCTCTCGGAAAGCACAGAGCTGACCAGCATAACGACTTTGAGATAAAGTGCAAGGTGTTGGCGGTAGAAACAGAAATGTCGGCAAGGAAGGCATTAGAAGCATTCTGGATTTTTGCAAAAATCCTGGCATGAACGACGGTCAGAAACGCCCGTCAATTACGAATGATTTTCTGCCGTTTGTGCCAAAATGCGAGCTGTAGAATGGAAGGGCGCATGTGCAGGTCGTTATCTTTATCTTATACTATCCAGCACCGCACAGTAAGTCTCATTCGCGCGGTCGTAAAAAGAGTTGCGAAAGCACTCCATAGGTGGATCAAACATGAGTTTATCCCTCTTTGAATGGGTTTTCAGGGGTGATTTCTCTAAGGAAGCGAAACCGCTAGAGTGGGGATAGCGTTTGGTGGGGTAAATCGCTTATCTAATAGTTGCACCAGGTTCAGGCCTCTGAAGACGAAGGGAGCCTCGAAACGTTAGGCCTGGCAAATAAAGATCCACCGTAACAACCTCGAGCGGCACAAGCAAAAATATTGACAACTATAGTGGAAGACTTTCGTTCAACTGATCTGTGAAGTGCCTGCTGGATATTTCCTTTGAGAAACTTAGAGAGCACACATCGTCTCACCATCGACCATGTGGGAGGTAGTCAGCCGACCGTCGAGAAGTCGATGATCTCTGTGCGAAGACAACCGTTCGGTAGAAGGAGTATACACTTGACGTGGTACAAGAGGCGTGCGCAACGCCAAGCTTTAGCTCGATCAAAACCCTTCAAAACCCGAAACATGGAATCTAAGACGTGAAAGTTGGTCATTCAGTGATAGGCTATGTTGCTCACGCCGAGCGATGGTATGACATAGGCCTGGTATGAGCGATGAGCGAGCAGAAGAATAAGCAAAAAAAGCAAAGCAGAATGAAGGGGAGGGTTCGATGCCATGACAGACCGCACAAGCGGCATGCGCGTGTTTCCTCTCGTGGAGAGACAGAGTCTACGGTCGTCAGGGTCTGATAGGTCGTCAGAATGAGTCTGATACGGTCTTGCCACGAATTGTGTCTGTTGCCCACACCATCGCTCATCCCTGAGCCCTGATTTATATAAGTAGAAGATGTAAAGATATGCGGTAAAGGGTACGAGAACGATGTCTTTGGAGGGAAAGGGCACAGTCGATACGACACCAATTAGCCCTTATTAATCTACACAGATTTTGTTTCGCAGACACAGGTGATTAAACCATTTTGATACCAAATAAGGTACGATAAATTACATTGCATATAACGGATTATAAGGCATATCGATCGCAGCAATTACAAACCACAATCGAGTAAGGCAGAATCATGGCACTTTTTTATGCATATCCAATGAGAATCAACAAGAATGAGGAGCTCTGCATGGGGATAAAGATAGATTAATAAGGGTATAAGAGGTGAAAAAATTCAGTAAAGGGTGCGAGAACGATGTCCATGGGGAAAAAGGACACAGTTGCTACCACTTGCGGCGGTCAGCGGCTCTGAAAGCGTTTAGGAGACGGTGCTTCAGCTTCTGCGTCTGCGTTGTCTTTGACCGCGGAGCCCCGCTCTCTTAAAGTTCTCATTTCTGAGTACCAAGAACATCCACGACAGAATCAGTTTTCAATATTTATGAAGCTTGTGAGGTCAGTTCCAGGGTATTGTGGGCCACCTTGGTTTCCTTCCCTTGTTCAGACGCATGTATAAGCTGCATAACCTGTCGTCACCTTGATCGTTGAGTTGTTCTAGCAGGAACCAGCAACATCTCCATTGGTCCATGTCCTGTGCCTGCTCCGTGACTCCTCCTCGCTTGGACACGACGACGAGGTTTTATCCTCTTTAACAAAACAAAGCGAACACAGTTTAACAATAACAATATTTACTTGCAAACAACGGCACAAGTCACGCTATAATATGCATAAATGAAATGAACGGACAGCCAAGCCCAGCCAGGTGACCCTCGCTTGCGTCGATTTCGAAACTTCTTAGCGCAAACGTCGCCCAGACAAATCGGAGCCTATAAGGAGGAGGAAGAGGCAGATAGGAATGATCACTTCAGGATCAGTCAGAAGACGACTGTCTTGGGTCTCAGGCCAGGCACGAAGTGCATTCGCAAATTTCGAGCTCCACAGCGGTGCTCGTATGTTTGCAGTAGCCTCTGGTTTCTGTGACCCAAAAATGCTCATACCTTGGTGCTTGGTATACTGTTACCGAACGGCTGGAAATGATCACCCATATTTGGAGTGCTATCTTCTTTTGTACATATGCTTTTGATGATTCTCGTTTCTCCGTACTGACATATTTATTCCAACATGCGTGTCCTCCCTTCTATGCCATCGCCTGGGGTGCGTATCAGTTTAAAGAGGCCTTTGAGGTACAGGGTCCGCCCTGGGATCGTGCACATAGAAGGTTGTAGACCAAGCGCATTACGCTCATGAGCCACGGTAGATTTTTGTTTTCGCGTTCTTTGAAAGCAGCATAGGCATTATTCTTCTTTTGCTAAATATGTATATGCTGGGCTAGTCTTCCGACAAACTAGGTGCCAGTCCCTCGTTTAATTTGTTTTTAATTTTCGAATTCAGAGTTCCAATAGATATGTTTTTATGTAGTGTAAATGGTGGATACGTGCAGCAGGGATACCAGATTTTTTAAGAGACCAAGTTGTTGGGTGATCAAAGTTTTATGGTGTTCACAAATTCTAAAACCATAGTGAGACCACTCCGGACTCTTCGACTTCCAGTTTCCTCCTTGCGCTTTTCTTCCTTCTAAAATTGATGGATGTGTGTTCTTATTTTTCGACGGCACTTTTATCGACTAATTTTCAAGAAGTTTTTTTTGCGTTAGTTGCTGTTTTAACAATTTGCTAGTGTATGTCTACTATATTTGCTACCGTGTTTGAGCGCGTCCTATGACGTATATAATAAATAAATAAATAAATAAATAAATAAATAAATAAATAAATAAATAAATAAATAAATAAATAAATAAATAAATAAATACCCGTTCTGGGCACTTTTTACATTGCTCTATGCTTTGCTTCGGGCACTTGTATTTAGCAGTCTTATTATACACTGAGTCATAGCATAGGTATTCCATTGAAATTTTTATTATTCGCCGAGTCTAAATCATTATTGAGAGGATTGATTTAAGAGATAGCAAAGAGATTAAGAGAAGCACTCCGTAAAATCATAATTTTACTTTCCTTATGCTGCTTGCAAGTAACAAACCACCTCATAAGGGCTCTCGCTGAAGTTGCACCCATAGTATTTAAAGTCCTTCTGAAAAAATGCGTGAGTTTGAAAACGTTCATTTGGACTGTATGATGTGAAAAAATAATATCCTTACTTTGGAAAATTCATTTTTCCATGCATTCGTTATTTCTTTGACAATGTTCTGAAGATCGGTTGACTCCTCAGTTCTGTAATGCAATGTCAAAAATAATGAAACCATATAAGCACTTGTTGCTTTTAAGGCCAGGAAAGTATCTATTCAAGCTTCGAAAGGTGCTGATTCAAGATGTTATAAAATGTTTTAATCGCGACCACAGTAATTCAATTTTTGAAAAAAATGGTATGAATTTGTGAAAAAATCTGCTTTTGCATCAGAAGAATTTTTAGAAGAAGGGTACCGATAATGAGCATAGAACCTGTACTGCAAACGTGTGAGAGATCCAGCTGAAGAACATGTGTCTTCCTTCAGTGCGAGGTCTACGCCGGCCAATCCTTCAAGAGCACAGCGATAGGTCTTAAAAATAATATTCAGTACAAGGAAATTAGGCCATGCGGTCGTCAACTTGTGACTAATAATGGTTGAAAAGCATTATTAATTTACAGTTATCCTAAAAGCAATAAGTTTGAGCATCCTGTCATCGTATGAGGCATTAGTACTAAAAAATGTTAATCGCATGCTTCATAGATTTCATACCAGACGTTCAACGGCCGGCCGGCAGCCAAACATCTGGTTGGGGCTTCGCCCCAAACCCGGAGAATAGAACACCCGAACGTCTTTTTCTCCTCTTTAGACCTTCTCTTATCCATTACAGTAAAAAAAACTGGTTTTGCTATATAGAATGGATGGGATAGGGCAAAACAGGTCCATCACCTTCAATGGACCCCCATAACTGGTCCCTTATCACTGGTTCCACTTTATTGTCAGCCCTTTTCCGGTTCACCCTTCACCGGTTCCCCCTTCCCCTTCGTCTGTCCCTAGTACTGGTCCCACCTTCACTGGACCTCCCTTTACTGGTCCCCTCTTCGCTGGTCATCCTATCCTTCACCGATCCCCATTACTGGTCCCACCCTCACTGGTCCCCCTTTTATTCATCAGCCCTTTTCCGGTTCACTCTTCACCGGTTCCCCCTTCCCCTTCTTCGGTCCCTACTACTGCTCCCACCTTCACTGGACCTCCCTTTACTCGCCCCTCTTCGCTGGTCATCCTATCCTTCACCGATCCCCATTACTGGTCCCACCCTCACTGGTCCCCCTTTTATTCATCAGCACTTTTCCGGTCCCCCTTCACTGACCCTTCCCCCATTCACCGATCCCCATTACTGGTACCTTCCTCACCGGTCTCCCTTCATCTGGTTCCCTCTTTCACTGGTCAACCTTCTATCGGTGCCCCCTTCACTGGACCTCCTCCTCCCTTCACCGGTCCCCATTACCTGTCCCTTCCTCACCTGTCCCCTCTTCACTGCACTCCTCACCTCCTTCACCGGTCCCCCTTCACTGGATCCCTTCCCCCTCCTTCACCGGTTCCCCCTTCACTGGATCCTCCCTTCCTCACCGGTCCCCATTGCTGGCTCCACCTTCACTGGTTCCTCCTTTATTGGTCAATCCTTTACCGGTCTCCCTTCTGGAACCCTATCCTTCACCGGTCCCCCATTACTGGTCCAACCTTCACTGGTAACACGTCGTCTGAATCTGGAACCCTCGCGCGACATTGGTGACTCTTCTCCTCAACCTGAACGTCCTTGGTGGGACATCGGTGACACGTCTTCTGAACCCAGACACCTGTTCACCCACCTCGCTGACACCTCTTCTAAACCCAGACGCATGTTGAAGGACGTGGGGGACATCTCTTCCCAACCCGCACCTCTGCGCGACATCGGTGACATGTCTCCCAATACACTTCTTCAGCACCACTGTGCAAACAAACACACACACTCACTCACTCACACACAGACAAACGACCGTTCTAGCTTATATATAGTAGGACATTTTTTTATTTCATATTTGATATAACCACTACATTTGCGATATACAGGTGAAGCTACTTGCTTTACTATACCGTTGTTGCTTTCAAACATTTTGTTAGAATGACCCATCTTTCGGCCAAGGTATAAGCAGAATTCGTATGGATGGTGATATTCTTATCGTTAGTGCGGATTTTGCGACACTTGTCATGATGTCTGCCACCGGATCATGATGTCATCCACGAGGTCCAGACAACAAGCTCCGCCCATGCCCACTATAAAAGGGCCGGATCGGCGGCCGGTGGCATCTCACTCACCTTACTTCTTCACTGACTTCACACTGCCGGACTCTCGCTCTCACTCGCAGGTACTTGCGCTCTCGTCGGCACGGCTGTCGGCCGGAAACTTCGGCCCGACGCGCAGACCCGCCAGCCCGTAGAATGAAGGTGAAGTAGGAGGTAAGATGAAATGGAGGAAACGAAATTAGGTGAAATAGGAATGAAATGAAAAGTAGTAAAAGCAAAGCTTCCATCGTAAGAGAATGTCTCAGATGTCATGTAAATTATTGGATAATAAAGATATAAACAGCCGTGTACTGTTGAACCACTAAAAGTTTGTTCAAACGGTGATACAGTTCGAAACAACACAGTTTCACGCAATAGTGGAAGGTAAGGACCCAGTAAGCCGCTGAAATGCTAGCCGAACTTTGCACACAAAGCGACTAAAGATACACACCACGAGACCATGTTGAAGACGTATTTTGGTCAACCCAATCAGTTCAGCCTTGGTACAGTACTTTGCAGCTTTCCACATAAATTTGCAACTCCAATTTTGACCCCATTAGTGACACTGACACTAGCATCCGTTTACAGTACTCGTCTACTATGTACAGCAGTGAGCTTACCATTGTGGATAGTGGAAGGAATCCATGCAATACAACGAACGGTAGTCTTGAAGTCATGTGTTTCTTAAAGTACTGTCCCAGAGGCGAACAGTCCTGTGGACCATGACTGGCTCCTTCACAGAAGGATACGGCAATCTGAAAAAGCCGTGTTGAGAGATTTGCGTCAATTTTGAATTTGGAACGAAAAACTTCTTTTGACTGTGCAAACACTTGGTATAGCAAACAGCACATCTTCCTAGCACTTCCTCATCTTCATTTTGAAGTAGAGGTAGTGAGTTGAGTTCGCGGGGTTTGTATTATTAGATTGTAACTATTTTTCACATGGATAGAAACATTATCAGCATTCGAAGCAACACGCAATTTGAAACAAAAATAACACCGGAAATGGCTTGGATGTAGAGAGCTTCTGTAGACTATTTTACTATTGAGAGCAAAGGAAAGCGAAGGGAAACGTAGCTATCTTTCATTGAGCAAATCAATGACCTAAATGCGACAGAAGGTCCAGGTAGCCTTAAATAAAACAACCCTTTATAATGTTTAAAAATTTACTTGCCATGTTCTTGTTATAAACATTTACCTACCGCTCAATGAGAATCAGTTATCGAAATCCTTCACGAATTGTCGCTGCATTCGCGATTACAGGAGCATTTACACAATCCACACGAAAGTGCCAGCTACAGTCACTCGGACATTCGCTCTCGAGGAGCCGCACAACCACTTGCTATTGGGGTGAAAACCGTTTCTATGTATATACATGTATATACATATGTAAATACATGTATATACATAGTATATATAGTACCTACTTGTATGTGTATGCACATATATATTTATATATATGTGCATACACACATATATTAGGTTGGCATCTAATTTCGTGGACTCTCAAGAATCTTCAGCAAAAGTGTTTATGAACAAATAACTAATGGCAGTCTTTAATTAAAATAAGATCCCTCGGAACGCAGAAGTGCTTTCCATATATCAGGCAGCTGGTCTATCTCACGGCTATAGAATTATTGTGCTTTTAAGGTCAAGAATCTTTGGAGGTGCATTTTGACCCGGTCCACATTATTAAATCGTCTTCCAACCAAGAAGTACTGCACCGAACTAAAAATGTGGTAGTCACTCGGCGCAAGGTCTGGGCTGTAAGGTGGATGAGTTTGACGCTCCCAGTCAAGGTCTTCTATTTTTTTGAGGCGTCCGGTTTGGTATGTTCTCTCCGTTTGGTGGTGTCAAGAAGGTATTAACTTCTGGAAGCTCGTCAAGAACGGTTCCAGCATTACTGCTGAAATCTTCTCTTCTCAGCCTGGCCGCGCGCAGGCTGAACTCCGCTGGAATCGGTTCAGACAGATTCTCAGAAGCAGAATTATCTCAGCAGGATAACGCCAGATCACACGTCACGAATCGGAAGCTTCAAAAAATTGAAGACCTTAACTGGGAGCGTCCAACTCACCCACCTTACAGCCTAGGCTGTGCGCCAAGTGACTAGCACCTTTATAGCTCGCTGCAGCACTTCTTGGTTGGAGGACGACCTCTTAATGTGGACCATGTCAAAATGCACCTCCAAGGATTCTTGGCTTCAAAACCACAAGAATTCTACAGCTGTGGGATGGGCCAGGTAGCTGATAAATGGGAAGCAGTCCAGCGTTCCAACAGATCTTACTTTGATCGAAAACCGTTATTTGTTATTTGTTTATGAACACTTTTGTTGAAGGCGCTTGAGAGTCCACGAAATTAGTTGCCAACCTAATAGATAAATACCATGAGGTGGATAAAATATGCTGCACTTGGTAACAGTTAGTAGTTAGTAACTCTGAAAGTTACGAGAAGCAGTCATGAGGAAATCCGAAGAGCAGTGAGCATGTCTTGATGATGGGTGGAGCAAAGCTTGTCGATCGTGCTCACGAATGAGGTGACAGTGAGAAACACTTCCAGAGTAATTGAGAGCATAAAAAAGAGGTCATATGGGGACAGTATCTGACGCAACCTTCCTCAGCGAGACAAGCATCGTTCAGTGGACGCGCGATATCGCTCCACACAATAAAACCAGCTTCTTCCACATCCGACAACAGGTTAAAAGCGGGTTAGAACGCGAAGAAGGTACCCGATTGAAGCTGAAATGAAATCTTCATTTGCAAAAACGCTAACAGTTTATATAGGGACGCAGAAACACCGCCCAAGGAGTCGAACACTCGAGTCCCCCCCCCCCCCCTCCCCCTCCCGTAAATCCGCCCAGCTATCCCCTCGGCCATCCGGTCACTGCCGAGGCCGTTGCGAATGTACCACTTGAACGTACACTGCAACGTCGTCTAGGAAGCGTGAGGAATTACCATATTACTATAATCAAACATTAATTTGAGCTCCAAACGTTTTGTAGGCTAAGTTCAGAGCACGACAGGGTCATTCCAAATGTCACTTTTGCCTTATTGGCCCGCCCTGAAGCGTACCATTTTTGCCATTTTCGGACCACAACGTGGCCCATAGCAGAAATGAAGTACAGTTCTGTAATCCTCGTTCGATGCTCTACAAGGTCGCGTTCATATAGGTCGCGTTGAGAATCTTTGGGTTCATGGGCCTCCCTTTGCTAGGCCTAATGGTATAGTTAGGAGCGTCAAAGGGGTGCGGGTAATCGCACCAGGGCCCCTCACCTGGCCAATCGGTTCAGCCCGCCACACCCACTGCAACAGGTTCTCACCGAAAAATTAGGTTGTAACGAAATAAATAGCACTGAACCACTGTAATTTTAAACAGTTAATATCTCGGCTTGTATGCAAGTTTATTAATCGAAATAAAAACCTTCTGATTCTACACATCTTTGCCAACGTGACACAAGCTTTTTTATCCCAGTAGCATAAAAATCAGAAGTTCTGGAATTGACGAAATCTTCGAAGGCACTTTCGGCATCCTGCTGGTATTTGAATATTTTCCCTACCAAGAAGTCGCCAAGATGCTTGAAGAAATGGTAGTCTGTTGGGGAGAGGTCGGGAGAAAACGGAGGATGTGGTAGAGTTTCAATGCTCAGCTCATTCAATTTCTGCAACGTCATTCGTGCTACACGGGGGCGAGCATTGTCGTGCAGAAGGAGAACTCGCCTTCGGTTTACCAAGGCCGGCCGGATATCCTTCGGCTTTTTCATCATTTCTTCAATTTCAATGCAGTACTTCTCCGCCGTGACGGATTCACCGGGAGAAGGAAGCTGTGGTGAATAATTCCCAGCGAACACCACCATACTGTCACCATTACTTTCATTTGGTGCAATTCCGGCTTCGCAAAAACCTTGGGGCTCTCATCGCTGTCCACCCACTGTGCCGATCGTCGCCTGTTGTCGTACATTTCTCGTCACAGGTTACGATGCGATCAAGGAATGGGTCCGTTTCGTTCCGTAGAAGCAGTGCGGACGAGATCTCATATCGTCGGTTTCTTTGCTCCTCAGACAGCTCGTGAGGCACCCATCTTTCCAGCTTTTTGGTCTTTCCAGTTTCCTTCAGATGCCGGGCAGCTGTGTTGTGACTGACGCCAAGAACCTTCGCTATCTCCCTGGTACCTTTGTGTGGATCCTCCTCTACCACATCTCTCAGCTTGTCCTCATCAACGTCACTATGCCTCCCACGACCTTCATGTTCTTCCAAGCTCTCATCTCCATTCTGGAAGTTCTGATACCAACGATACGTCGTCCGAATTGTGGAACATCCTTGACCGAATGCGGCGTTGATCTTCTCGTCCGCCTCCTTAGCTGTAGTGCCCAGCTTGAATTCATACAAGTAAATGCCTCGGATTACCCTTTCGTCCATCTGCAAAAAAGTCAATAAAACTCTAAAGTTTTCCCAATTTTACATAGAAAATTTGGTACTCACCGATAGATCAAGGGTTGCGCTTCTAAATGATATGCCAGATGTTACGGTTTGTTCTTGATCAAACGCTCAAAGACGCGCCAAAAAATGGCGCGAGCCAGTGCCATTTAATTCGTTACAACCTAATAGCGAATGGTCACCAAGATTCCATAACGTACAGGTAGAATAGTGCAGCCCGTCAAAAGCGAATGTGCATGCAGTTGTTTACGAAGGGTGACTGCCGATTTTGTTGTTCATATTGGTCATGATTTGTTGTTATGTTTAGCGAAATTCCCAAACTTTGAGGTTGTTTCGATTTTATGCAGATGGTCCGGTTCGCATTTTCTCGATTTTTCTATTAAAAAATACTGATCGCACTTTCAGTCTATTTTTTCTAACATTATGTCTATGGTATTAGGTTGGCAACTAATTTCGTGGACTCTCAAGCGCCTTCAACAAAAGTGTTCATAAACAAATAACAAATAACGGTTTTCAATCAAAGTAAAATCTGTTGGAACGCTGGACTGCTTCCCATTTATCAGCTACCTGGCCCATCCCACAGCTGTAGAATTCTTGTGGTTTTGAAGCCAAGAATCCTTGGAGGTGCATTTTGACATGGTCCACATTAATAGGTCGTCCTCCAACCAAGAAGTGCTGCAGCGAGCTATAAAGGTGCTAGTCATTTGGCGGACAGCCTGTGCTGTAAGGTGGGTGAGTTAGGCGCTCCCAGCTAAGGTCTTCAATTTTTTGAAGCTTCCGATTCATGACGTGTGATCTGGCGTTATCCTGCTGATAGATAATTCTGCTTCTGAGAATCTGTCTGAACCGATTCCAGCGGAGTTCAGCCTGCGCGCGGCCAGGCTGAGAAGAGAAGATTTCAGCAGTAATGCTGGAACCGTTCTTGACGAGCTTCCAGAAGTTAATACCTTCTTGACACCACCAAACGGAGAGAACATACCTAACCGGACGCCTCAAAAAAAATAGAAGACCTTGACTGGGAGCGTCAAACTCATCCACCTTACAGCCCAGACCTTGCGCCGAGTGACTACCACATTTTTAGTTCGGTGCAGTACTTCTTGGTTGGAAGACGATTTAATAATGTGGACCGGGTCAAAATGCACCTCCAAAGATTCTTGGCCTTAAAAGCACAATAATTCTATAGCCGTGAGATAGACCAGCTGCCTGATATATGGAAAGCACTTCTGCGTTCCGAGGGATTTTATTTTAATTAAAGACTGCCATTAGTTATTTGTTCATAAACACTTTTGCTGAAGATTCTTGAGAGTCCACGAAATTAGATGCCAACCTAATATTATCCACCACAGTGCCTGAAATGTACTATACTTCGGACCGAATCGAATAATTTCGAATGAATATTCGAATAAATTCGAATATCCGAATATTCATTATTCGAATATTCGGTGAGGCCCAAAATTCGAAAATATTCATTATTCGAATATTCGGTGAGGTCCAAAATTCGAATATATTCATTATTCGAATATTCGATGAGGCCAAAAATTCGAAAATATTCATTATTCGAATATTCGCTGAGGCCCAAAATTCGAATATATTCGTTATTCGAATATTCGACAAGGTCCAAAATTCGAATATATTCGTTATTCGACTATTCGACGTGCCCCAAAATTCGAATATATTCGAATATATTCGACGCTACTGAGATAGACTACTGGGTGTTAGTTTTTGCGCCTTCTGGATATAACTCGCCTAAAGTCAAGTATATGAAAAACCAAGGATATATTTGAGCTCAGCAGCTCGAGCTCTATTGTTTGATATACATATTTCATATGTAGCCATGAAATTATTCGAAATTGGAAACATGTTTAATTACCTAAGCTTGAAGGACGACCTACGATGGACTTGAGAAACATGAATGATGCGGCCAAGGTCGACCTCTGTCGAAAGTACTTCATTGTCGGTTTGTTTGGTCTACCGTTGGTGTGGCTTAGGAACACAATCTGGTTCTTTGGTTGAGGCTTTCTTCGACCGCAATCACCGGCCACCAATACCAATCGGAAGTATGTCACGCTGAGTGTCATAGGAGCGATCTTTTGGTTAATAGTAATATGAGTCTGGGAGACCATCTTCCAGTCGTACCGTTCGAAAAGTGTCGCATGGGCGGACTACTTGGCATTCATCTTCTCAGTCGGAGGGGTATAGACTGGCTGCGATCTCACCCCAAATTGCCATAGCATCATTCATCCTTCTCAAAGTCCTTTTCTGTGATTCACTTGTAGGAGACCTTATTTCTCAGCTTAACGACGAGGTGTTTCCTCACTCAATTGTTGTTTTTTCTTGTCCGGGTTTGTAACATAAAACATCATATACATATTAACATAATGCCGAGTTAGCCTAGTGGTTAGTAGGGTAGTTTCATGCACAAACGGTCACAGGTTCGACTCCCGGCTCCGGCACGCCATGCCCTGCAAAAATTGCGAAAATGGCAACGGTTCCAGCTCAGGCTCAGGTTTACAGGCCGGCTGATGGAGAAACCTCGTCACAAAACCATGATCACAAGTCGCAATAGAATCAGTGTAAAGGCTAGGACGTCACCCGGAAGTGGCGCACAGAACCCCCGTCCGAGTTCTGTGGTCAGTATGCGAGGGCTACCGAGGGCCGAACGACCTCGGCTAAAGAAGCTAGTTCGACTGGGGACTCTGAATGTGGGAACGCTGACCGGAAGATCTAGGGGAGTGACTAACCTGATAAAGCGCAGAAGGACACAAGTCCTGTGTCTGCAGGAAACGCGATGGAAAGGGGCGAAAGCAAGGGACATCGGAGAAGGGGTCAAGCTGTACTACAACGGAGAGGACACCAACCGGAACGGGGTAGGGATAGCTGTCGCGGAGTCCCTCAAGGATTCAGTAGCGGCTGTCCAAAGAATAAACGACCGCATCATGTCACAGCGGCTGGACACGAAGGAGGGTTACTGGACCATCATGTCTGTCTACGCTCCGCAGACCGGATGCTCCGAGCACGACAAGGATGACTTCTATCTCTCGCTCGAGGAAGCCATAAGGTCCGTACCAGAAGGCGACTACCTCTCCATAGCAGGGGACATGAACGGGCATGTGGGGAGTGGCAGAAGAGGAGTGGAAAGGGTTCATGGAGGTAAAGGATCACCTGATAAACCCGAATGGAGAACGAATTCTGGATCTGGCTATCGCCCACGACCTGGCTGCGTGTAGCACCTTCTTCGCGAAGAGGGAGAGCCAGAAGGTGACCTATGCTAGCGGAGGAAGAAGGACGGAAGTCGACCACATCCTGGTTCGAAGGGCTGCCCTGAAAACAGTCCGGGATGTGAAGGTCATTCCGGGAGAAGACGTGGCGTCACAGCATAGACCCTTGGTAGCCGACCTTAGCATAACTCTACCCAGCAGGCCCAAAGTGAGGACGGAACCCAGGATCCGATGGTGGAGACTGCGGGGTTCAGAGCGGAACGAGCTGCGAAGGGCAGTGCTCGAAGCAGGCCTTCCAGATCCAGCTGGTCCCGTGAATGAGACCTGGAGGAGGGTAGCCCAAACAATCCTGTGATGTGCCAAGGAAACCCTGGGAAAAACAAAGGGCGGAACCAGAGGGGATAAATCGGCATGGTTCTGGAACGAAGAGGTGCAGGCTGCGGTGAAGAGGAAGAAGGAGGCCTACAAGCTGTGGCAGAAGACGAGGGCACCCAAGCATCTCACAGCCTACGGGAAGGTGAAGAGGCTGGCAAAAACAGCTGTAGCGAAGGCAAAGAAATCGGAAATGGATGCCCTGTACGAGAAACTAAAGGGCCAGAGGGTGAGAAGTTCGCCATCCGCCTGGCCAAGGCGCGTCATAGAGCTAGCCTCGACATTCGAGTAGTGAAGACTGTGAAGAGTGCTGACGGTAGGGTGTTACGGAAGCCGGCCGAGGTCAGAGAGAGATGGGAGGAGTACTTCAAGGAACTCCTGAACGACGAGTTCCCTCGTCGGGAGGCCGAGGAAGAACAACCAACGGGAGAACCCATCCCACCCTGGACACAAGAAGAGGTTCGCAAGGCCATAGGGAAGATGAAACTCGGAAAGGCAGCAGGGCCTGACGGTGTGCCAGTAGAGGCTTAGAAGGTGCTTGGGGACCTCGGAATCAATGGCTGACGCAGTTCCTCAACAGGATCACGAAAGAAGGTAAGATGCCGGATGACTGGAGGAACAGCACCATAGTCCCCATCTTCAAGCAGAAGGGAGACGCTTCCGAATGCTCCAACTACCGAGGGATCAAATTGATCTCACACACGAAAGATCTACGAACGACTGGTCGACTCAAGGCTGAGGGAGATGGTACCCATCTCCCAGGGGCAGTGGGGCTTCATGCCTGAAAGGTCCACCACAAACGCCATCTTCATCGCTTGTCAGGTGATGGAGAAATATCGGGAGAAACGAAAACCCTGCTACCTGGCATTCCTGGACCTGAAGAAGGCCTACGACAGGCTAGCTCGGGCCGTAATCTGGAATGCCCTTCGAGGGAGGGGTGTCCCGGAACGTCTGATCACGGTCATAAGGGACATGTACGAGGGCTCGAAAGCTTCGATACGAACTCCACACGGGGTGACAAGGAAAGTGGACATTACAGTGGAGGTACACCAAGGGTCGGCTCTGAGCCCGTTCCTCTTCCTGCTGACGCTTTACTCTATAATGAACCACCTTGAGGAAGGCCCTCTCAGAACGATCCTCTACGCGGACGACATCGCCCTAGTAGCCGACAACCAGGAGGAGCTGGAGGAGAAGGTGCAGCTGTGGCAGAGAGCCCTCGCAGAGAACGGCCTACGGCTGAACGTGAAGAAGACGAAGTTCATCAGCTCTGAGCAGTGCGCTGGATCGATCCTAGACTGCCAAGGGGAAACGGACGAGAAGGTGGAAGAATTCCGCTACCTCGGAAGTGACCTATCCGAGGAAGGAAGTGTGGACCAGGCGGTCAGGGAACGGATAAACGAAACCCTGGGTAAGGCGCAGGAGCGGCAACTGCACGCGGCGGAGATGAGGATGCTGAGGTGGGCATGTGGATGGACCCGTCGAGACAGGGTGCGAAACGAGGATGTTAGGGCAGTGATGAAGACAGCCCCGATCCAGCTGAAGATGAGAGAGCAGCGCCTGAGGTGGTATGGACACGTCCTCAGAAGACCAGAGGATCACCCCACAAGATTGGCCCTAGATTTCGAGGCACCCGGTAAGCGTCCGAGAGGAGCCCCAAGGAAAAGATGGAAGGACGTCATCAAGAGAGATCTCGCCGAAGTCGGCGCCACAGCAGATGACGCCCTTGATAGGATGAGGTGGCGACAGATCACAAGAACAGCGGACCCTGCGACTGCGCGGGACTAAACGCTCAGGAGAAGAAGAAGATACATATTAACATAATGCCTTTAAATAACATGTCATGTTTGAGATTACGTTTATTTCTGTATTTGCTCTAGAGGATCATTAGAAGCCGAAGAATATCTACTATTTCAACCAAAGCATTCTTTATTGATAAATTTTGTGGCTAGAAGCCGTAGAATGCTTACAATTTCAACCAAAGTATTCGTTATTGATAAATTTTGTGGCACTATGTCAGTTGTGCGTTACGGTCGGAATTCATTAAGATTAGAAGAGTTTGGATTTGAAAATTGAAGACACGATCTTACAGAAGAAATTAGAAAGAAGGCATTTAGCATAGGGCCCAATTTGACTTTCAATTCAAATACATCTGTCGTATACTTCGGACCGAATCGAATAATTTCGAATGAATATTCGAATAAATTCGAATATTCGAATATTCATTATTCGAATATTCGGTGAGGCCCAAAATTCGAAAATATTCATTATTCGAATATTCGATGAGACCCAAAATTCGAAAATATTCATTATTCGAATATTCGACGAGGCCCAAAATTCGAATATATTCATTATTCGAATATTCGATAAGACCCAAAATTCGAAAATATTCATTATTCGAATATTCGACGAGGCCCAAAATTCGAATATATTCATTATTCGAATATTCGACAAGGTCCAAAATTCGAATATATTCATTATTCGAATATTCGGTTTTTCGTGAAACCGAATATATTCGATTATTCGTTTATTCGAAAAAATTTTGGAAGGACACAAGTATAAAATGTACTACATTATAAAATGGTAATATGCAGTCAATTTAGCCAAGTCGTTATTGTTTCCAAAGGTTCTGCTTAACGTTGGGAGTTAATGAGTGAGAACGCTTTACATCTCATTTTAAGACTGACTACAAGGACGGAAGTTTACAGAAAGCGACTTTAGCTTCTCACCAAGATTCCTCCGATCCAGAACAAAACCATGCTGAATGAGGCATGTTCGCAGGTGCTTCCCGCTTCCTTATATAGAAGTCCATTGCATTTTTTCGCACCATTCTACCTGTTCGATGATGTTTGCGCTTCTGTCACATGCCTTTTGTACACAAGGTGCGTAAAAAGTATTGACGCACTAAAAGTAGACCGTGTAGATAGCAACACACCGTAAAATTTATCACGTTTATATCCAAAATGTCGACAATGAGATAGCAAATAGAATAGCAGCACTTCTGTTTTATATGGGCTTCTTTGCTACAAATTCGGGGCGAAGACGACGAGAAAAGGCATCGACGGTGCACAGCTAGAAGTCCGCGTCGATTTCGTTTCATGCTCTGACAGAGGTGTCTTTCAGTGACTGGATACGTTTGTGCGAAGTAGCGTCAGCTTTGTTCCTCAAAACGTACCATACAGAGTAATCTAGCGAATTCAGATACAGTGTCTACACAGAACATTCCTCTGCCGAAATAAGCTCTTTCAAGTTGGCGTGGCACCAGTCCTGATAAATTTTCGACTTTTGCGTAGGAGCCTAATTCTTCTTAAAGACAAACAGCTTACTCTCGATGCGAGATTCAAATCAAGGAAACAGACGTTTCTTTGGGCATCTCTACTGGTTTGTCTTCACTGCTGTATCCAAGAAAATGGAAGGTAATCTGTCGTGCTGGGGAAATACAATGAATGTGCATACCATGATAGGGCTATATGAGCCTTCCTTTCAGCGAACCCTCCGCGAGAATTAGCCTTTTGGAAATCGTTGGAGAGTATGCAACACTTTTTGCCGATTGAATTCTGCTCCCACGGTAAAGAGCTTTTTACTGCTGAGGACGAAGTGGCGGTGTGCAGTCTGTCCAATAATTCTTGTCCGAAAATTTCACCATTTTTAATTTTTTTCAAATTTCTTGAAAAACAAGTCTAATCAACAATATAATGACCACAGTTATCCACAACACTGGCCCATCGATTGAGCAGGTCGCCGATGCCCTTCGCCCAGAACTCCGGGGCTGCGACTCGAAGAAGTGCGCGATGTCGGATTTGAGGTTGTCGTAGTTGGTGAATTTTCTTCCGGCCAAATGGTGCTTCAGCGGGCGGAGCAAGTGGTAGTCGGAGGGGGCGAGGTCCGGGGAATACGGCGGATGGGCAACCGTCTCCCAGCCGAGCGTCGCCAACTTCTGCCGGGTCTCCTTCGCCACGTGGGGGCGCGCGTTGTCGTGCAGCAGGTGGACCGAGGCCCATCGAGGACGCTTTTCTCGGATGGCGGCGGCTCGTTGCTCGAGCTGATCGGTGTAGATGGAGGCGGTGACCGTCCTGCCTTGCGCGAGCAGCTCGAAGTACAGCATGCCCTTGGCGTCCCACCAGCAGCAGAGCATGATCTTCAGCGGGTGTTTCGTGTCCTCGAGGCTCCTGTCGCCGCTCTCGAAACGATTGAACCAGCACCTGACTGTGCGTTGGGACACCGCATCCTCCTTGCACGCTATGCAGATGTTGGCGACCGCGGTGCCCGTGTCGTTGCCCAGCAGCCACTCGTAGTACACGAACATACGAGTTCGACCTTGGTCCATTTTAGCTTGTACTGGTAGCCAGACGCGGCGACTGCGCCTTATATACCCCTAGCGTGGAACTCTGGAGAACCTTCCAGAAGGTTTTTACACTTGCCTGATATTATAACACTTCTAAGGAAAATTATAGAATCTTGAAAATTTTCGGAGAGGAATTATTGGACAGCCTGGTATGACTGCTTGCTGTCAAAAGAGGGCGCGTGGCAGGTTCTTATTGATAGCCATGAAGATTGAGCCCTGGTTTGAGGATGTGCGAACATTCCTCGTGTAAAGGACCAAGTGATGGTACACGACAGACCTTCTGTAGACATATAGCGCTCTAACAGTTTTGGTGCAAAAACACACTCTTATTCTAACAAGCTAGACAGCCTATACTCTTAAAGCCAGTCGAAGGCTACATTCTTGGTGTAAACTTTCAAAATGCCAAAAACCCTCCTATGAAGATAACTTACATCTTTACCTAAGTATCAGATGTCTGTGGCATGAATCACGTCAGCGTATGGGAGCTTAACCTGACAAGAGGGATATAGTCATCGTCATTTCCAGGGACCCGATTCATCAACGACTTACAACAATTTAACACATGTCTGATAGCGCGGCCTATATCGCTCACCATATCGCTTGATAAGACGCGCTATCAGGGATTTGAGTTGTATTTTTTCTGTAAAATTGCTGCAGTCGTTGATTAATCCGGCTCTAGGCACAAACTTGCCGACGAGAAAGCTTTCCTAAAGCTTCTCAGAATGATAGGAAGCTGGTAACCAAGCTATAAAGGATCGGTCCCCAATGCTTTTTAGTCAGTGATGGTAGGCAGTCGACTATGCCATTGGTTTCTTCCTTGTCCATATACCCTATAGAAATCGTATCACGCTTCTTATCAGTGTAGTGTTATTTCGTACCCTCTTGATGTGATACCTCATCGCGGTGAAGGAGTGAACATCACTTTAGTGATGGCTAACGGCACAAATGGTCACGCAGTACGCGATGCTTTGTCGTGTATGGGCGGCTCTCATGTATCCCTGGCCAGGAACATGTGAGTAGCCAGACCACCGCCATGGCTCAAACAACTAAACCCGCACCCCAGTCCTCCGCGCGCCGGAGGTGGACTTCTACGACGTCGGTTGCATCCACCTCCGGCGAGGGGCCATCTAATCTCGGAGTTAAACTATCAGGTCGTCATTGGAATCGGACTAGCGGAAACCCCATCCCACCACGGCACGGAAACTGCCTATTCATCTGCACTTATAGCTGTCGTACGATCACATCTGAGCAGGATCTTTGGACACCGCTTTAGAGAAGCCGTAACATCAAATACGACGTTATTGCCCTGCAGGAAACGAAAGGCAGAACGGAAACCATAAGAAGGACCGACCACAACGAGCTTCTCATTATCGGAGCAAAGGTGGACAGAAAGAATATTGGCGGAGTTAGATTTCTCGTCAATTCGACAGTGCACCACCTAGTAGACTCTTATATGATCATCAGTCCGCGAGTAGCTGTTCTTCGTCTGGAAACCAAAGATCAAGGAACCATCTCTATCATAAATGGATATGCTCCAACATCTGCGGCCACAGATGAAGAAAAGGAGGAATTCTACAAGCTGTTCGAAAGGACTGTCAACGACGAGAAGAGCTACTACAAAGTTGTCGTTGGTGACTTCAACGCCATCGTCGGTACGAATGATCACGATGAATGGAGGCTAGGACCACATGGAACTTCCTCAAGGAACGAAAACGGAGAGCGCCTGATAGACTTCCTATCCGCGTGTCGTCTCTACCATGGAAATTCTATGTTTAAGAAGCCTTCAAACCGGCGATGGAGCTGGAAAAGCCCACATGGAGAAATACGTTCGGAGATTGACCATGTTCTTACAAACAGACGCTGGAGTCTGTTCGACGTCCTCCGTGCTGCCACCGGCTCGGACCACCGCCTTGTCCGTGTCAAGCTGACTCTCAAAAAGAAGATGCTCAAACGTGACACTCACAAACCGGCACCGGTGAGGATCCTCACGTTCGAGTTGAAGGAGTTGGAATATGCAATAAAGTCGTATGATTGGAATCGTCTTGAAGATCCATCGGAAGACTACGACCTTCTCTCCAAAGGACTGTTGCTATGTGCCAGCAGCTCTTGTGAAGCTACATCATCGTCTGCCTCAAGACTTAACCCACATGCGATTAAACTCTTAGAGCAAAGAAGAGCTGTCAAACTGTATTCTAATCCTCTCATCTAGACAAAAAGTCACCATCTCGAGGGCCTGTCGAATTGCAGTAAAGGAGTTCATCCAAGCCTACAGAAGATTGAAGCTGTTAGAAGCCGCTGGGAAAGGTTCAAGTATAAAGCGCTGCAAACGAGATTTCTACGACCAGAAGGGAATAATGTCAGCTCTTATGGATAAGGATAGTGCAGCGCAAACGTCTCGAAGAGCGATGAAAGCCATCGTTCAAGAATTCTATACAGATCTGCTTCGCTCTTCATCACTGCCCCAAAATGCTTGATGCTACCAGCTGAGGAAGTACCTCCCATTCTGGAATAAGAAGTTGCTCATGCCATCAGAGGTATGAAACCAGGCACTGCTCCCGGACCGGACGGCATTTCTGCTGATCTCCTTCGTGCGCGTGGCAGTGCCCTCTGCTCACTTCTTATCAAGCACTTCAACCACTACCTTCATCTTGGTAGGATTCCGGACTCATGGAAGGAAGAAAACAATTCTAATCTTGAAAAAAGGTTAGCAGGAGGATATCAACAACTATCAACCCATCAGTCTTCGCTCGGTTGTACAAGATCTTCACCAACTGTTTAACCTGTTACTGTTTAACCGCACGGAGCATTGCTTGGACAAGTGTCAGCCAGTGGAGCAAGCAAGGTTTCGCAAGGATTTCTCTTGCATGGACCATATTCAGACTGTCTCACAACTCATCGAAAGGAGCCGCGAATACCACGTGCCACTTGTCCTTGTCTTCGTGAATTATCGGGAGTCTGTAGAAATCAACGCCATTCTGATCGCGCTTGTGTCTGCTGGTATACCATCGCCCTACATCCGATTCTCGACGAATGCTTCTCGTACACGCCGACTAGTTGTTCGGTTGTTCCAGATGTTCGATCGAAAGCCTAAAATTCCTATCGAGAAAGGAGTACGGCACGGAGACACAATTCCTCCTAAGCTGTCCACAGTGGCAGTCCAGAATGTCATAGAAGACTTGAACTGGGACGATAAAGGCTACCTTGTCGACGGTAAACGGATCAGCAACCTTCGCTTCGCCGACGACATTGTTCTCATCTCTACCAGCACGGCAGAAGCCGAGGAAATGCTGAACGAGCTCAATGTGGCAGGTATGAAGATTGGATTGGACATGAATATGTCCAAAACACAATTTATGGTCAACCAGTGGTGTGACACGGGACTCGTAAGGTTAAATGGAGTCGCTCCACAACAGGTCGACTCCTACGTCTATCTGGGAAGAGAGCTGATCATGGATAACGATCCTGAAATTGCCCGCAGAAGACGCGCAGCATGGGCAGCCTTCAGTTCGATTCGCGAAGTCACCGATCAGCTCAAGGATCCCGGCCTCAGGGCCAACGCCTCTGTACTGCCTGCGATGTGTTACGCGACGGAAACCTGGCCCGACAACAAGACAATCGCCAGAGCAATGCCAACCACGCATCGTGCACTGGAGAGATGTCCTCTGAGGACAAGCCTTCGTCAGCAATAGCAAGAAGGCTACGAAGCTCGGAGCTACGGGAGAAGTCGCAATTAGCAGAGCCGCTGCGGTACATGAAGAAGTCCAAATATCGCTGGGCCGGACACCTGCTTCGACGAAAGGACGATAGATGGAGTTTCCGTGTCACAGAATGGCTCCCGAGAGACCATAAGAGACCACTGGGACGACCGCCAACGCGATGGGCAGACTCGTTCTCAAGATCTTTCAGAGAGCGGAGTCTGGATGCAAGCAGCCAGAGATCGAGCGGTCTGGAAGTGTTGTGATCCCCGCTGAGAAGACCTCCAGCCGACAAAAGGACCATCAAAGTGTCAAGCAAGTTATTTCGTACTATGCCTACACCTCAGTAGCTCTTCAGTAAAGTTCTTGTAAGGAAAACCAAATACATACATCTGGACATTAATCGAAGGTCTGGTTAATCGTGAGGTCAAAGCAGTTGCAATAAAAGCGCGTCTCTTCTTTGACGAAACAAACTTGCATTTCACAGCTTACGTTGAAAATTGTATCGAAATGTTTCATATATAACCGTGCATGCAGAAACTCCTTCCGCAGCAGTTGTATAATTTCCGCACAGAATCTTTTCTCAAAATGGTCAAAGCAGCACAAATAGTAGGATAAAGCATGTTCAGGGGAAAAAAGGCTCAGGGATGATTAAAGAACGGACGCGCTGCAGTTACCCAGATTATAAATACTACTGGAGTCCTATAAAGTCCTCTCCAAAGGCGGAACAGTTGATCTTGCAGAATTCCACGCACTTGGGAGGAGTCAATGGTGCTGTAATCGGTCAGTGGCAAGATGAGTAATATAGTGGTTACAACTATCAGTTCATGTCTTGATCTTACTAGGCAAGGGTGTCGACCTCCCTCATGGTACCTCAAGGTGAAACTAAGATCATTAGAAAGAGCGACTGGGAGTGCTGAATACGAATTTGCGTGTCAAAATTGCAAAATGAAACTCCTGAGCTAGCTATGACCTGCCGAAGTTGAGTGGAAACTGGCGCAAGAGCGATGAGTCATAGGCGCCCCGTAAGAAGGGCGTCCACCGCAGAGGCCGCGCAGGGGTAGTGCACTCTCTCGTCACGTATGACGTCGTTGGTTCTGTCCCCATTGGTATCCGCTTTTTGCACATCCTGATTTATCTTCGAAATGACCTTTTGTTCTGAATTATGACACGTGTTTAACTATTTATCCGGAAAAACTATCATAAACGTTTGTAAAGAAGCAAAAATAGGATCTATCCTAGTCCGGGGGGCCACATAACTAAAAAGCATTATATTTAACAGATTCACTCAAGACTTTCCGAGCGGCTCCTACAGAACAACATGAGACATAAACAAGAAAAAGTCACAAAGAAAAAACGAAAAAATTGCATTTGTTACGGTTATAAGAAGGCAAAGTTGTATTCCCTCCTCACCATGTTAGTTCCTGGTTAAAACATGTCAAGCGGCGGTCAGCAGGCGGCATGACTCTATTCCGTCGCTCTTTGCCCGCCAAGACGGTTGTAAACCGCTGCGATTTTTTATTTTTTCCGTTTTTTTTCGCTCGTTTTCGGCTTCTTTTAGGTTCCAGCTTGTCCTTTACAATACCGCTCAAATTCTTTGCAAAAAAGACGCTTTGCGACGGATTAATCCGTCAGAAAGCGTCGCATTGCCATAACTCTTTTCAAAGTTATTTGTTTAAAATGTAATTAACACCATTAGAAGCCCCGTCTCACTTTCTATCCAGCGATCTAAACATAGTCTAAAGCGATTGCACAGTGACATAGTTATAAAGCTTTTGCTTCCTCGGCTCCGTTAATTGATTTACGACCCCTCCGAGGTCCCCAGTTGCTTGTCCTTAAGGCTTTTCATTGATGAGATTCATCGAAATTCAGAAATCCTCTGTGGTTTCAGCAGATCTGCATTTGTTACGCATCAAGTGTCATTGTGGTACTAAATAGAACCAGGTTTGAATGACATAGGCCGGATTTCAGATAAGCGCAAACATGCAGAAACCTAAGATTCAGTTACCCAACCAGTAACCTGCTACAGAAGACAGTATTCTACAATTCCATTGTGGGAACGATGGTCTTTATAAGGCGTGTAAAATGGCTTTGAGAAATGGACAGAAATTACTAGATTTTCTTTTTTCCAACAAGGGATTGGTCCAATCTCAATATGCGACGTAGGGTTTCCCCTATCTTTTAACTTTGGCTGCTCCTGTACAGGATAAGTACGAAGGCCGTGTTTTTTGTGATCTACAAGGGCAGCGAGCGGCCCGCTGCCGTGTCCGCACTCGGGCCGAAGCGCAGCCCCAATCTTGTTTCGGCGGCCGAGGAGGTGAAAATGGTTTTCAGCTTGAATACGGACAATATTACATCCATGAAAATCTCGCAACGAGCTGAGAAATGCTGTCCTGTTAATTTTTTGAATTAACTCATCCATAAAGAGGTAAGCGACAGAAACAAAATTTTCTGTTGTTTGCATCAAATTTTGGCCGCATAGAAATCCACTTTGAACGACCAAAATCTTTTCGTTCTTTTTAGATTCGACCGTGCTTGTGGTCTACTGTAGATCACAAAAAAACACGGCCTTCGTACTTATCCAGTACATGAGCAGCCAAAGTTAAAAGATAGGAGAAACCCTACGCCGCATATTGAGATTGGACAAATCCCTTGTTGGAAAAAAGAAAATCTAGTAATTTCTGTCTATTTCTCAAAGCCAATCACACGTTTTATAAAGATCATCGTTCCCACAATGGAATAATAGAATACTGTCTTCTATAGCAGGCTACTAGTTGGGTAATTCTTAACTGAATCTTAGGTTTCCGCGCGTTTGCTCTTATCTGAAATTGGGCCTAAGTCATTCAAACTTGGCACTATTTGGTACCACAATGACACTTGATGGTAACAAATACAGATCTGCTGAAACCATAGAGGATTTCTGAATTTCGATGAATCTTATCAATGAAAAGCCTTAAGGACATGCCACTGGGGACCTCGGAGGGGTCGTAGATCAATTAACGGAGCCGAAGAAGCAAAAGCTTTATAACTATGTCACTGTGCAATCGCTTCAGATTATGTTTAGATCGCTTGATAGAAAATGAGACGGGGCTTCTAATGGTGTTAATTACATTTTAAACGAATAATTTTGAAAAGAGTTATGGCAATGCGACGCTTTCTGAAGGATTAATCCGTCGCAAAGCGTCTTTTTTGCAAAGAATTTGAGCGGTATTGTAGGAGTGGTAAGTTTCAATTTATTTTGTTGCCTAGTTTTTAGTTATGTTCCCCCCACCCCGGACTAGGATAGATCCCAAAAATACTGCTATGGTGACATTTTTATTTACTATTTGCACAAACAGAGTCCAAATCTTATATTGAACAACTACGGGTGTTTCCATCAACCTTGACATTTATCGAACAAAGCAAAAAATGAAGCCATCATGTTGCTCACACACTGTATATCTTATACATACAGCCTCTCTACAACCAGCAACAAAACAGTCAATTGTAGCAAGATCAAACTAATATTCACCAGGACTGACAAACACATCTGGGTGATCATCAATGTAATCTCCCTCAGGAGTTTCTCTTTGCAATTTTGACACGCATATTCGTAGTCAGCATTCCGAGCTCTTTCTAATGATCCAGGTCTCACCTTGAAGATCCATGGAAGGTCGAAACCCTTCCCTAGATAGATGGCAACTGACGAAAATTGTGTATTTTATTTTATTGCTTCTTGGCGATGAATCAAAGAATTCAATTTTTGAAACTCCGCTCTAATTTGTTTTTGCATTTTGATTTCACACTCTTCTTAAACGATGACATTGAAGAAATTATGTCACATGTGGAATAATCACACCGTTCAAATCCCTTCATTGCTCGTCGTATATGAAAAAATCAACGCATAAATAGCTTAAAAAAGTAGAAGCATCTTCGGTAAATGCTGATCTTGTCCACGATTTGCTTACACTTGGAAATAGCAAATCACTTCACGGGAAGTGTTGATTTTTTCGCTGCAGCCGTAGTATTTAAAGTTCTTCTGAAAAGAAACATTCGCGACTTGGAGATGATCTTTTACTTTTTTGAAGAAAAAAAGAATGATCCTCACTATACTATCCCATATATCCAATATTACGACCACCGACTTCGCAGGTTCTGCTGGGTCAGCATGACTGCAACGTAACTTTGAGGTAATAGAACTGCGCAAATCTATGCTGCATTTCTAGGCAAGGAAACAACTACGTATTTCTCCAAGCCTCAAAAGCGAGTTTATGCTTCTAATGAGCAATTTATAGTTGTAGCCACAGTAACAGAATTTCTTCTTAAAATTTTGCACGTAAACATGGAACTCTGCTGTTAGTGACAAAAGTTACACACCAATGCATTGGTAGATCGAAATAGCATCGCACTGAAAGTCAATTTCTTGAAATAAAACCTCTCCGAAACAAAAATACTAATTAACGTACTCTATGTAGTGCAGACGCGTGAGAGATCCAGTTGAGGAACATTTGATTTCTTTCAGCGCGAAATCTATGGCTGCCAGTCCTTCGAGAGCACATCGATATGTCTTAACATATAAATAAGAGCAAGTAAAGGTCTGTACAGCAGTCTATGCTAAAGCATTGCTTCCGATTCAAAGATTGTTGCGATCGGCGGCAGCGCCTATCTCCTGCCCGTAAGGCTCCCAGTCGCCCAATGCCATAGTGAGGACCTCACGTTGTCCCTGCCTTCAGCGTATTGCCTACATATCGAATTGATGGGGAGCTCCAACTGCCAGCCGTTCCTTCCCTTCGTCTTCTATCACCTGGCTCCTCGCCTCCCGAACGTTCACGGAATGAAACCCCAACCAAAGGAGAGAACACTACTCACATACCACAATACATACACATAAACAAAACAACTTCGACAACAAATAAGGAACTAATCCGATCCCTCCAACATAACACACAGTAATCCGTGAGGTTCTTTTTTATACATGACTAGCGAATGTTATGTACATAGCAAGGAGTAGAAGAAGGGGATCAGGCGTTCTCCTTGGCCGTACTCAATAGGATTCCCGAAGTCGTCGAGGTGAGCACAGTGCTCACTAGACCCCAAGTTTCTCTCCTGATGCTGTTATCCGTATTCTGGTTGACTTGGCTGTAGCTTTTTCACAGCAGCTTCGGAACTAGAGCATTGTTTCTTTAGTTTCATGTTTTCTTGACGAAGAGTCAGCAGTTCTTCTTCAAGCTGCCGATTTCTTGCGACGAGATAGTCCATTTGCTCTTTAGATCGATATAAGGATAACAATAAATCTTTGACGTGACTGGCAATATTCGGGTCGTTCTTCAAACGGTCAATTGCATCAGAAGTCTCCTTTTCCATGACGAGCTTCGGAACCGGAAACAAGTGAACGAAAAAAAGAATCAATAAGTCGATTGGAGTGAGTACTTTCGTAAGAAATACACTTCGTTAGACGGCAATCGAACAGATATAGTAACCCTTGCCGCAAGGGAACAGCCAGAACTTCGATAGTTCCAACAACAGCTAGAACAACAAATTGTAGCTGAAGCGGTTAGAACAACCCACTTGTAGATAAAGATAGTCGGCACTGGGAAGTCGATATAAATACCACACTCAGACCGCTAGAGCCAACCAACCACT
Organism: Heligmosomoides polygyrus polygyrus; assembly: GCA_947396885.1. Taxonomy (NCBI): domain Eukaryota; kingdom Metazoa; phylum Nematoda; class Chromadorea; order Rhabditida; family Heligmosomidae; genus Heligmosomoides; species Heligmosomoides polygyrus. Next base: position 107,913,958 of record OX377202.1, read on the forward strand.
CGCGAGTAACGCAGGCAGTGGAATGTATTGTAGACGTATTGCGCTGCAGGATCGAAGCCCAAGGACGACCATCCGGAACCGGAGACGGGAGCACGAGGTCGGCAGACTTCGTCGCGGATCGTCGAGTTCGGTGGCGCGAGTCGAGCGAGGCTTCGCTCGCCGATCGATGCGCTGACGTCGGCGATTCTTCCATGCTCCCAGGCCGATAGAGGGCGTCTAGTCGGCAAGCCGTCATGGGAAACAGCGCACCCGGGCCAATTACAGGAACGATCGCGGTGGCGGCAAAGTTCTCGTTGTAAGACACTACAAAAATGGCAATTGCATGCCATCGGAGTGAAGCAGAAGGAGATTTACTTATATCCACACTTGTGGAATGAATCCACTCTTCAACTCCTCTCTGTCACAGCGCATAAGCAACTTTTTTAATCGAGCAGTGTTTGTATGGGTTTGGTGATACGCAGTGGATGGACGTGGAAGCTCAATATTCAGGCCAGTGCTGTAACAAAAATGCTTGCGGGACTTTACATGAAGAATAAAACCTAAGACGCATCGAAGAATTATACTGGGTGTTTTCAATTTTGCATAAGCCTAGAGGGACTTTTCTATGTAGAAGATAAAAGTTGTTAGGAGAATGTTTAGTTGCGATCAAAACTCTTCCGCCAGGCGGGACTCTAACCCGCACCTTCTGCTTTACGGGCACCAATGCTCGCCTTACACCACCAGCGCTGATTGACCGAACAGAACATCCCGATATCACGGGTGAGTGCTGTTAGGTGAGATTGCTAGGAAGGCATTGTGGATATTCTGTTCGGTCAAACAGCGCTGATGGTGTAAGGCGAGCTCCGCTGCCCGGAAAGCAGAAGGTGCGGATTCGAGTCCCGCCTGGCGCAGGAGTTTTGATCGCAACTAAACATTCTCCTAACAGCTTACATTGGGTGTCTTCGTTTGAGAGCTGCTCTCGCTTACAAGACTCCTTGGCAAAACAGAACTGAGCTTACCATTTTTATATGCGCATCGGGTCCAAACAAATTTATGGACGGTAGCTTCCTAGTCATGTTTTTCTCAAAGAACTGACCCATGGACGAGCAATCTGGAGGCGTAGGGATAGCCACTCTGATGAAGGATATGGCTACCTGAAAAATGTGCTGTTGCTATACAGTCTTTATTAGTTGATGTGTGCGATGCTCTATTCACTCAAATTATTAATTTAGTTAACCAGCGCAGAAGGTGGTTTAGAAAGGGCGACACCGAGTTATTAGGGGGGGGGGGCAAAGTAATGAGACTCCGCATGCAGTGTCCATATATCTCGTGGCTGGAGACTGGTTTCGTGCTTGTCGTATTTGTATGGTTGTATGCTACTTACTGAAGCCCATCTGAAAAGTTATCACTTCCACCCTTTCCAGAAGCATGCCAAAACCCCAGCCTGTCTCATGCCGGAACCCCGGTCTGACGAGTCGACCTGTGTCGCGCAAATCTCTCCCAATTCCCAACCCCGAGCAGCCTGGGCTCAATATTCACGCAAGATGAGAAGTACGTCTTCTGCCTTAACCCTGCCAAGCAGCGAGTCTGGGTGAGGCCTGGTGACCTGTTACCGACCTTCGTTCGACGAGATGTTCACGGTGAGAAGCATCTTTGGAGCATTTGGGTCTGCGCCCATGGATCGGTTTACCGGAAGCTGTTTTCCAAGAGCACTACGATGAACTCCAAGGCCATGGTGAACGAAATAGAGGAGATGGGCCGGCGACTCGCTCTTATTCATTCGCAGCGCGTCAAGAAGGTCCTCCTCTTCGAAAACGCCGCGCACCATCGGGGACAAGTAACCACGGACAAGCTTGGCCAACTGGGCTACGTTCACATGCCTCACCCACCGTATTCGCTGGGCATCTCTCCATGCCACTACCATGCCACTACCACTTGAGCCTACAGGACTTCCTAATCGGAAGAACCCAAGCAGTGACAACCATATCGAGCAGTTGATCAACACCAGGCTCAAGCAGTTCTGTAAGGATGGGATCAGGAAGTTGACTGAGCGATGGAAGCAAGGTCCTTGCCCTTAATGGCAAATACATTCCTCAGCATCGTTGAGTTGTAATTCAGTTATAAACAGATAAAGATTTTTTTCAATTTGTCTCATTACTTTTGCCCCCCCCCCCTAATATCTCCAATTGGTATCGTCTCTTACAACATTGAGGTTGGTGGTCAAGCCCTGGCTCTAGTCTCGTCCATGTTGCTCGAAATATTGCCGGGCTCGTAATCAGCCTAAGAGGACATACCTTCCCCTCCTCTTATTGTCTTTTGCGGATCTATCCTGATTGGAGGGGCAGTTTACATGCCTTATTCACTCGCTTAGGTTTCTCCGAGAATTTTAGCTACTGCCTTACGATACGAGGGTTTTCACATAAATCCAAGGTTTATGGTGGCGTGACATGGGATACCATACGCTGTTGGGACTACAGGTGCCCACTCTCGGCTAGACAGATCCTCCTTTTCTACAACCGTACACTTTCTCCACCTATACTCTATTAGGAACAGTGCTTGTGGGATTCACTAGGTAAGATGCCATGATCCCACGACTTGATAGCTAGAGAAGGAGTGTTTATGAAGAAGCGCGTTTTCTGAATTAATTGTCTACAGCATCATTAGTCAAGAAATTATACGTTTGAACTCCTAATCGTGATTGCTTCAGGTCAGAACAAAGACGTGTTGAAAGTTACATGTTCGTTACAAGGAAGTGTGAAGCAGTCATTTCAGCAAACATCCTTAAGCTAATTACGTCGAGTACGGTACAGGTGAGGGAAACCGACTTCTCGACGGAAGCCGTTTTTCTATTAGGTTTCAAGCAACAAATTGTTGTCGGAAAACTTGTACATTGAAACCCACCACGGCAAATGTGCTCCAAGAGAAAGCCATCATTAAAGGCGCCGCTTGTATGACGCACACGGCACCCCTATATATGCTGGAGTAGAAGCGTTCCGACTTATTCTGTCCGATCAATATTATTTGGATTTCTGCAGCTCTATCAACTACTGTGTGCTTGAAGTGTTAGTATTGCTTTACAAAATAAGGGAATATGGAAAGAAACAGTAACAGTCGAAGGGCTTGATTTCTTCAGATCAGAACAAAGACGTATTAGAAGTTGTATGTTCGTTACAAGGAAGTGTGCAGCAATCACTTCAGCAAACATCCTTAATATTAATACGTCACGTTTGACAATATGAGGACCAGTCGGCAAAACCGAAGTCTCGACGAAAACCATTTTTCTATTAAGTTTCAGGCGACAAGTTGTTGTCGAAAAACGATACATTGAAACCCACCACGGCAACTGTGCTCCAAAAGAAAGACATCATGAAAGGCGTCTGTGCGACGCGCACGGCACCCCTATATATGCTGGTGTAGCAGCGTGCCGAGTTGTTCTGCCCGTCCAATAATATTTGGATTGCTGCAACTCTACCAATAACTGTGTGCTCAAAGTGCAAGTATTGCCTGCAAATTCTGCAAGACTGAATCGCACATCATCTGACATTACAACTTATTTGAACAGCAATTCGGAAGAGAATTTCCATAAGGTACTCTATTGTACTAAAAACGAAAGAATGGGACAACTCCACAGTATGTTTGCACAACGGTTCTACAGTAGTATTTTATCAAATTTCTCAAATTAATGCTGTCACATCAGCAGTGTTTCGTAATAATTAAAACAAAAAAAGTAGTGAAAAAGATTTAATATCAAAGGAGACTGAAAATAAGGGAATATGGAAAACAGTAACAATCGATGGACTTGGAGCAATTTAAAGAATTTTGGGAACCATTTGGCCAAAATTGGTAAGATATTCCTTTCAGACCTATTTATTTTTTAATTTGCTTATTGCTTACACACTCAACAAGAAACATAGGAAAAATCAATTAGTACCACTGGAATAACAACATTGGATAGCGTAATTTCTTCCTAAATTATTAGACGCAGTTTTTTTTAAAGGAATATGAATTTTTAAAATAAACGCATGGTGCATAAAAATTTACGAAGTAACTGTCTATAGTGCTACTACCTACCCAGCTTGCAATCCTAGCCTACAAATACCCCAGAAGTTGGCTACGATACCGCCTTTCTTGATACAGTGGGTACCTGTTGGAGCTTGGAAACACACGTATTATATACCATCCTACCACGTGGACCGAGTGGTTGGGTAAAGCAGGATAGCGGGACGCAAGTCACAGTAAGGGTAACACTTCTAGAGAATGAAGGTTGAATACCGCTACATAGTGTGCGTCACCATTGATAAGGGAAATCAATGCACGGAAAGATGAACTGCTATTATCAAGGAATAAAACGTTTAAAACTAATGGCACAATGTGATGTTAGATAAAAAACAAATAACGCAAAGAAATCGAAGAAAGTAGTAAGCATTGAAAATTTTAAGGCAAATTACAGTAATTTATTTATAGTATTAGGTTGTCTGGAAAGAAATGCAGTTTTTATTTAAAATGAAACGTTATTATAAGAACAAAACGACAACACTTTAATACAAGAGGTGATCTCCGTTATTGTCAATGGCATCCAACATCATCGCAAAGAGTGGATGCCTTTTTTGATGACCTCCGCTGGAAGAAGTTGTATACCCAAATTTTCACTTCCTCACGGTTCTTGAATTTTTTCTCTGCCAACAAACAGTGGGCCTCTGCATCGACCAAAAAAAATGGCAGTCGGGTAGAAATCTGCCGTAACATTTTGGCCTGGATCCAGCACTTTAAAACCCTACACCTCTGCTGCACCTTTTTCCGTGAATGTCAGGCTTCGTCGTCGTTTTGAATTTCGTCGAGACCTAACGAAAAAAAATTTCGGCCTCATTCCCATGGTGTGGTCATGCTGGATCTGCTTCTCATCCAGTGTGGCTGGAGTCGTAGAAACCACTGATATTGGCTTTGTGGATGGAATTCCAGTAATAGCGACTCTTGGGGTCTTGCTAGCATCGCTGAGCTGTTGCGGCACCCATTTCCCCACACTGATTTGACTTCGCAGTTGCGGGCAAATGTTCGATGAATGTAGAATAGTGACAGCTGATTTCCTCTTCAACCTCACGTGTAGGTTGGATTGGGGCCGACTCGAAGGCTTGCTTCAATGCCTCGTTATCTACAACCCCGGGCACCCTTGATGTTCCTCGTCTTTAAGGCTCTCATCTTCATCTATAAGGCATTAAAACCATCTTTGGCACTGGGATTATAATGAAGCTTCGTTACCAAATACCTCCGATAAGACGAGGTGAGATTCTGCAGCATTTCCTCCTTGCTTGAAGTCGTACAGCAAACAAACGCGCACTCGGCATGTTTGCTGGGTCATCGTGACTCCAAAGATTTTGTTTCAAAAGTCAACGAAACGGAACGAAACAAGTTCAAAAATGCTTTTCAAACGCTTCTTAAATAGGTTCAGTTCCGTTGGCTAAGAATTTATAATAGCGGAGAAACAGCGATGGCTACAATACTTTTCCGACAAACTATTAATTCTAGTTTTAAGAACAGTTGAGAATAACAACGCGAAAAAGAAACTATCAAAGATGCACGTGCTTCAAACTACAGCAAAAACTGAATAACATACAGGTACATAAGTCTAAACAACTAGCGAAAAAAGGTAGAAATAAAGAACACCGGAAAATGTGAGACGTTTGACTAACTCGTACCTATAGAGAACGTAGAAAATATAGTACCTCCTATCTTCAAAACGTTGAAAGAAACACCGAACTTTGGTCTTCAAGAAAAATGTCGAAGCAATACTTTCAAGGAACTACTCTCGCTTTTTAACATGTACTGAGTAACCATCAGCAACAACTTTGCAACGGCATCCATCGTGCTGAGGTCTGGGCCCGCCGATTAATAGCAGCAAATTCCTTTCAAGATGTGAAGTCACTTTTCTTGTTAAGTGCTCAGCTGATGTTTCGAGGCTTCCGCGGTCTTCAGAACAAAAAACACGAAAGTACACTGAAAACATTAGTGATCGATAATGATAGATCATTTCCTAGTGCAAAGGTTCCATTCTGATACCCCGATCGGAAAAGTATTGAAATGGTACGAGCCAAGTATTAAATCTAAGAAAATTTAGGTTTTTGTTATGCCATCGCCTGCCTAAAACGCACTATTATTACAAACTATTTTAATGTATTCACTGAAATACCGCTGCATATATAGTGAATAGTATAGTTCTTAAAAACACCACGCCTTCGACTTAATAGCTTTTCAGCTCTCCTTATCTGTTCAAAGAAAAGTCGAGTAGGCGTGTGAACCTGCGAAACATTTTACAATCTGCTTAAGCCAGAATTCGTTTTTAGTACATTCTCTGTTCAGAGTACTACCTTTGAAATAAAATGAAAACACTCTAAAGCTTTACATGCTCTCTGCTCTGTGACCTTTCTAATGAGAATTCGAAACTACAGGTATCGTCGGCATTCGGGTTTGGAATTGGTGACAGAAACACAAACATTATCAAACAGAACGAACAGCCCCGAAGCTCCTGCAGCCGTCCTATTTAAGAGGCTCGTGCAGCTGTTCTAAGGGGCCGAGGAATCCCATCATTGATCATGGTATCGTTTCGGTGTACCTCTGTGTTGGTTAGCTTCAATGCATCACTTAGTGAGTGCCTTCCGTTATATACTTAAACCACAGAAAAAAGATTTTCCTCATATACATGGGTGAATTGTAATTGATACCACGAGTTGTCATGAATTTCGAGTTTGATTTTGCGGTGCCGGTAAAGCAACGGCATAAAATCTTTTAGGGTAAGAAGGAGGTGCGGCTACTTCACGGTGCCTTCGGCTGCAAATCGACCTGCATCTCGTGTTCTATGCAGTTATCGGTGCTCCGACGACAATTTTTAATGGTTACATATACAACATACATACATACAAAGGGCGCATGTAGCGCAGTCGGAGGAGGCGCCAACGGTTGCATGCACCCGATACCAGGTCCCTGGTTCGGATTTCCCGCCCAGGCCAACCAAGCCTTCCATTCCTCCGGGGTCGGTGAATTGGTACCAGACTTGTCTGGGAAGGTATAGAGCGCTGACTTGTTCATCGGCTGGCCACCGCAAGTTATTGTAAGGCCAAATACCCATTCAAATCGCCTCCACGACACCCCGTAGAAGTAGAATGCGTGGCGCATCCCAAAAGGGATTGAGTAACGCCGACCTTTATCCTTATCCTTAAGGATACAACACCATGAGTCATGTTTGTGCGGTCTCACAATCAGATATAAACCGTGGTACAATCAGTCTCAAGCTCTTTCACCTACTCTACTATGAGTACTACCCAGCAAATCTTCTTGCCTCACTGAGAAAGAACGGATACAGTATAATTAGTAAGAGTCCCGGCGCTAAAACATTAGTAAATGTTGGTAGGGAATATGTACCTTTGCTTCAACAATTCAGTTTCTTAAAAAAAAGATAATGCATAAACAAAACAGTCATGTTTGTTCCTTCAGATCGCTGTCGGCATCGTCACTGTTCGCGATGACGATGCGCATGCATCGTCATCGTGAAACTGGCCTACGTGCGAATTGTTGGAAAAATACAACTTCAGGGAAGACCTCAAGTCTGAGTTCCTCTTAAAACTGTTCTACCATGACTCTCTGAAGGAAGAGCTTGCTTCGCTAGTAAGTTTTAGGATAGTGATTTATTTAAGTCGATCAAGAACTTCGGACGTTGTGCATCATTTCGTCTCCAGGAGATCTGGCTTTTTTTACACATGAAGGGCATGACTTTTGCCTCAGTTAAGGGAGGTGCTTCTTTACTGATGCAGTATGTAACTTATTTATTTATTTATTTATTTGTTTATTTATATTTATTGTAGTCAATAACTATTACAAGGAACAGACAGACAATGAGAAATCTACGATTGGCTATGAAAGAAGTCTGAAAAAATGTCAAGTATTCAGACTGATATTTGCAGTTGGCGAAGACTAGTCTGTCCTTGTCTCTTATAATGGGAGAAAATAATTTGTAAAGGTTGCTGAAAGCATAAAAAGAACATAAAACTTTTATAAAATTCTTGCGGCATGCGATGGTGACCTCTCGTTCGATTGCTAAAATCTAGAGGATTGAACTCTTCATTGATATCAACGTCCAGACGACCAGCAATTAATTGGAAAATTAGTTTTTGATCGTATATGACTCTCCTTAGCAGCAAGGATGTGCCACCAAGAATTGTCATCCTTTCGCGATATCCAGCGTCAAACACGCACTTTCTCATGAAGACTTGCTTAGTAAATCTTTTCTGGACCTTTTCAATTTTCTCGATGAGCACCGGCTTTGACGGTAACCACACTGGTGTGCAGTACTCGAACAACGGTCTTACATACACAGTGAAAAGTCTATAAAGTGTAGAACTATTCCAGATATTGAAAGCTCGCAGAATGAAGTTGGACTTCTTATGTGCAGCGGCTACTATATCATCCACATATTTGTCAAACGAAAAAGTGTTTGAATAGGAAATGCCAAGGTCCAAGGATTACTGCACGACTGACACCTTTAGAAAAATGGCTGCCTGTTGAGGCAGTGGTTATGGTCGTTTGTTCCAGACCAGAAGGCAGCGAGTCGGAGAAAGACATCAGGATTTCGCTACTACACTATGAAAGATGCAGTCGGAGAGCTGAAAGCTCCTTACTTATCTGAAGCGAATTCTGTAATGCCTTATAATATTTGCTGGTCATAGAAGGGCAGCACCTCCGAGTTTGGTTGCAACTACGACAAGAACGACGGCAAACACGAGGTTGTGTGTTCTTATGAAGTGAACAGCAAGGCCGACAAGCACTCAAGACCAGAGTCGGACGTCTGAATAGTTTTCAAATGTGTTTTTTGTCGTGTTCTTCATTCTACAGTATTATACGATACCAACATACCACAATCAAGCAAATCTGTGCAAGACACATCTACGAAGCTCATAGAAGAGCTTTTGAAAAACGATGATGCGACATGCTGAAGGCAATCAATGATTAAACAAAGCCGATATGTCCGAGAGCAGAAGTTTTTTCGATTGGCACAGGACAGGGGCTTACCCTGCTTATAAGGAATTGTGTAAGAGAGAATTTGTTGGTAAAAAGAATCGCAAAACGCGGAAATCTTCAAAATATTCTAACTGATAACGCTACATTTAAGAACGAACGTGGGACGTCATGAACCTGAAATTCGATGACCAAGAAATAGGTGCTAACAAGCAATTTATTTCACTTAATGCCCAACTTGTTTCCATTATTTTCCCTCATTGCAAAAATATGAAAAGCAAATTAGGGCTTTACATTGGTGTTTATCTTTGACAATATGCGAACCAGTCGTCAAGTCCTCTGTCTCAACCGAAGACATTTTTCTATTACGCTTCTAGCGAGAAACTGTTGGTGGAAAATGATACTTTGAAACCCAGCATGATAACTGCACTCCAAAAGAACGCCATTATGATGTGTGTTTATGGAAAGCACTCACTACCTTTATGAATTCAAGTGTAGAAGCGAGCCATCCTATCGTATCAGTTGGGCAGGGGACGATCTGCCTGAAAGTGGCGCTGGCAAAGACGCGGAATAGTACCTTCGAAGCCAATTAACGTCGAATCGCGTCGTGACCCCGCCACTTCGGCCTAAGCTTAGCAGCAAGAACCCCCAAAGCTTCTCACGACGATAGGAATCTGGTAACCAAGTTGTAAGGGATCGGTCCCCAGTGCTTTAGAGCCCATGATGGCAGGTGGTTGAATATGCCACGTATTTGTGCCTTTCTCATAAACTCTCTTTGTCTCGTATCGAAGTACTCCTTATCAGTGTGTTGTACAATGTCTACATCGCGAGCAGTAGCTCTTCAGTAAAGCTCTTGGAAGGATGACCAAATACATCAATGAACAATAATCGGAGGTCTAGTTAACCGTGAGGTCAAGCAGTAGGAATAGTGCCGCGTCTTCTCCTTGACGAAACAAACTTGAATTTTAAAAATAGCAAGTGGGGAAGGCGGCAGGAATAATAGCATGAACTAGGTTCAGGAGGAGAAAAGGATGTTCAGTGGTTATGAAATGAACCGACGCGCTGCAGTTACCCAGATTATGAAATACTACAGGAGTCCCACATAGTCCTCACCAAAGGCGGGAACAGTTGATCTTCCAGAAGACTACGCATTTCGGAGTAGGCCACGGTGCTGTAATCGGTTAGGGGCAAGATGTGTAATATAGTGCTAATAGCTATCAGTCGTTGTCCTGAACTTGGATGGAAACTGATGAAAATCGTGTATTTTATTGGTTCTTGGCGATGAATCATAGCATTCAATTTTTGAAACTCCGCTCTATTTTGTTCTGGCATTTGGATTTGACACCCTTCTTAAATGATGACTTTGAAAACAAATAATCACATGTGGAACACCGTTGAAATTCCTTCATTACTCGTATAAAAAAATTCAACGCATAGATAGCTCCTGCTGGAAGAAGAGCAGAAAGCCAAAGCACTTTCGGTAAAATGCTGATCTTGTCCACGATTTTTCTTACATTTGGAAATAGCAAATCACTTCATGGTGAGTGTTTGTTTTTGTGCTGCAGCCGTAGTATTTAAAGTTCTTCTGAAAAAAGACATTCGTGACTTTGAGATCTTTTACTTTTTTGACAAAAAGGATTAATCCTCACTTTGCTTTCCAATAGATCGAATATTTGGTTCGCCTGCTTCATAATTTCCTCTGGATCATCATAACTGCAACGTAACATTGAAAATGATAGAACTGCACAAATCTAGCTGCATTTCTAAACCAGGAAGCAACTATATATTTCTCCAACCTTCAAAAGTGAGTTTATCTTTCTTAGCAATTTATAGTTGTAGCCACAGTAAAAAAAAATTCTTCTGAGAATTCCAATTTGTAGAAATGAAACTTCTCCGAAACGAAAAAGCTAATTAACTTACTCTATGTAGTGCAGACGCGTGAGACATCCAGTTGAGGAACATGTGCTGCCTTTCATCGCGAAGTCTATGCTTGCCAATCCTTCGAGAGCACATCGATATGTCTTAAAAATGTATTTAAGAGCAATTAAAGGTTTGTACAGCAGTTCTATGCTAAAGCATTGCTTTCGATTCAAAGATTGTTGCGATCGGCGGCCCTCCGGCTGCGATGATCCCTTGCCCGTAAGGCTCCTAAACACACGGGCACCCGAAGGACACCTAGGCGTTACCTAACCCACTTAGAAACGGGAGCCCTGCCACTAGCCCTGTCTTCAGGGTATTGCCTACATATCGTATTGATGGAGCTCCAACTGTTGGCCGTTCCCTCCCTTCGTCTTCCAAGACCTGGCTCCTCGCCTCCCGAACGGTCACGGAAGGAAACCCCAACCAACCAGAGAACCCTACTCGCATATCACAATACATATACATAGACAAAACAACTTCGACAACAAATAAGGAACTAATCCGATTCCTCCAACAAAACATACAGTAATCCGTGAGGTTCATTTTTATACATGATGATTAGCGAATATCATATACATAGCAAGGAGTAGAGGAAAGGATCAAGCGTTCTTGGCCGTGCTGAGTTGAATTCCCGAATGCGTGGGGGTGATCGCAGTGCTCGTTAGACCCCAAGGCTCTCTTCTGGTGCTGCTACTGTGTATTGTGGACGTATTGCGCTGCAGGATCGAAGCCCAAAGACGACCATCCGGAGTGGGGAACGGGAGCATGAGGTCAGCAAGCTTCGTCGCGTGGGCACATTACGTTGAATGCGGAGGCGCGGGTCGAGAGAGGCGGGGCGCGCCGATCGATGCGCTGACGTCAGCGATTCTCCCATGCTCCCAGGCCAATCGAGGGTGCCTCATTTGCAAGCCGTCGTAGGAATCAGCGCACGTGGCCCAATTACAGGAGTCGCGTATGCGGCAAAGTTCTCTTATAAGACTCTACAAAAATGGCAATTGCATGGCATCGGAGTGAAACAGAAGGAGATGCACTCATATCCACACTTGTGAAATGATTCCACTCTGCAACTAGTCTCACTCACAGCACATGTGCTTCAGAGAAGAGTAGATGTTTTTTGATGTACCAAATGTAGGGCCTTCGTTTATCACTTGATCAGTAAATTTGTTTTATTCATTGAATGTATTTTTTGCTTCTTTACAAAAACAATGTTGTTGTTTCAACTTCTTTAGGAAGGCCTTTTTTAATCGAGTGGTATCTGCATGGGTTTGGAGACAATTCTGTAGTGGACTTTGCGACACCGTTTCGCGCAGTTGGCGAAATTGGATGTTCAATATTGAAGCCATTGCTGTAACAAGAATGCTTGCAGCACTTTTCATGAGAAGTAAAACCTAAGACGTGTTGAAAAATTATATTGGGTGGCTGTTTTGAGATGTTGCGCTCACTTGCAAGACTCCTTAGCAAAGCAGAACTGAGCTTACCATTTCTTTGAGCACTTCGACTCCAAAGATATTAACGGACGGTAGTTTTTCAGTCATGTTTTTCTCAAAGTGCTGTCCCATAGAAGAGCAGTCTGGAGGAGTAAGGATGGCCCCTCCGATGAAGGATATGGCTATCTGGAAAATGTGCACTTACTATACAGTCTTCATTAGTTTATGTATGCGATACTCCATGCATTCTAGTTAATGTTCTAGTTAAGTAGCGGAGAACGTAGTTTACAAAGGGCAACGTCAAGCTATCTTTAATCCTAACTCCTACATGTTGGCGTGCGCTGTCGGGACTAAGTTCCACCCCCTCTCAACTGGGATAGATCTTTTTTCCACCACCCTACACTTTTTCCAAATATACCCTATTATACCGTATAACAAAGATGCATGGTAGTCGCATTACATAAGAATATAGGAACAGTGCTTGTGGGATTCACTAGGTAAGACGTCATGACCCCACAACTTGATAGCTAGGGAATGAGTGTTTATGGAGAAGAGCGTTTTCTGAATTAATTGTCTACACCATCATTAGTCAAGAAATTATACGTTTGAACTCCTAATCGCGATTGCTTCAGGTCAGAACAAAGGCGTGTTGAAAGTTACATGTTCGTTACAAGGAAGTGTGAAGCAATCATTTCAGCAAACATCCTTAACACATTGACGACAATGCGCGATGTGGGGTGTGGGGCGCGTGGGACAATCGATTTTTTCGGGACCCAGCGCGTACGCAGCATAAATGCTGCGTATTGTCCCACTCGACCACTTTTTTGCCACGTCAAAAATGTGGTCTGCGCTTTCCAACTATTTGTGCAATGTTTTGACCCTACAGCTTAGAAAATGAGATTCTTAGCTTACAGGTAAAAGATGCAGCAGAATAACGACCTCGATAACAGTTTTGAAAGGCTGCTTCTAGTAAGCGATTCTGAGGACGGTGACAACGGAAGTGGATCGGATCAGTCGTGTTCTCCCTTAGTAGAAGCTGATACCGAGGATGGCGGATCGGACGACAGCGATTCAGGCGATAATGATGATCCGGATGACGAATGGAAAAAAGTCAGAGTAGGTGGAGGACATTTCATATTTGAAGACGATGATGCCGGTCCTCATGCGGATGTTCTAACTTGCAAAACTCCGACCGATTTTTACGAGTTATTCATGAAGGACATATGGGAGCTTGTAGTGTGAGAAACGAACAGATATGGCGCAGACAAGAATTCGAACTGGCTGGACACGGACATTCCGGAGATGAAGCGGTTCATTGGATTGTGCCTAAAAATGGGACAAGTACGTCAGCCGTTACTGCGCGACTATTGGAGTACTAGCAGAGAACTGACCGAAACACCAGTAGCAGCACCAGTGATGACGAGAGTAAGGTTTGAAACCCTTCTACGAAACCTACACCTAGCAGATAATTCGAACTATGATGCGCAAGACCGTCTGTACAAAATAAGTCCTTTGCTAAAATTATTCAATGCCGCAAGTGGAAGCCTCTTTAGGCCTGGAAGACGTGTCTGCATTGATGAATCGCTGGTTCCATTCAGAGGAAGATTGTTGTTTGGGCAGTACATCCCGAGCAAGCGTCATAGATACGGAATCAAGGTCTTCAAGTTATGTTCCGAGGGTGGATACACTTGCAAGATCAGAGACTATGCTGGCAAAGACTGCACAAGAACCGGAACTGTTGCCGAAACTGTCGTCATAGGCTTAATGGAAGAATACCTAGACCAGGGCCGTGATTTGTTCGTGGACAATTGGATACACTGGAATTTCTCTCGCCCAAACGTTGATTAAAAGGAGTACGAACCTTGTAGGAACATGCAGACGAAACAGGAAAGGCCTACCGCTCGATGTCGTTCGAACAAAACTCAAAAAGGGCCAGAGAATCGCCAGACAGAACGCAGATGGCATCGTTGTAATGAAGTGGAAGGATAAACGTGACATCATCATGCTTTCTACTATACACGACGATGGAATAGGATCATCATCGAAACCCCATATGGTAGAAGACTACAACAACGCCAAGCTGTTCGTGGACACTAGCGACCAAATGGCCTCCTACAGTCCGTTTGTCAGGAAGACAAGCAAGTGGTACATCCGACTCTTCTTCCACATTGTGACCCAAACTATTATGGTGAATGCATGGAAGCTGTACCAAGACAACGTTGGCAAAATGCGATTCAATGATTTCAAGAGGAAAATCTTCGTATCTCTTCTATCACAGGATAACGTCGCCAACACAACAACAAGTCGCCGTCATCAACTGGAGCGTGCCGGGCCAGCAAAAGTAACGAGGAAACGCTGTCACGGCTGCTACCATACCCTGGCAAAGGACAATGACTCGAGGACCGCGTGCAAGAGGGCTCGCCAAGTAAATACACGCTGCAGTAGATGTCAAATTCATTTTTGTCTAGAATGTTTCAACACCGTTCACACGAAGTATACTGTCTAGAGAAGTAACCGAATTATGTTAGTCATGTTTTGTCGAAGCTCTGGAAAAACTTTGATTTGGCCTATCACTTTGTTATGTTCGTTCTGATATCATTTCAAGAAGATCAATAAACTCTATCCATCACTCAGTCTAAAAAATGTGTATAGTAACGCGAGGGTATCGTTCCCTATATTATTTGACTTTCCTCGATATTGACCAAAGTATTTCTTTGCCCATGACTGCTAGAGCTTCTTGATGCTATAGTGAATAAGAACACTGAAAAAACCTGATCAAAAAAGCTTCAGTTTGAAAGAAAATCGAGTTGCAAAGTTACGCAGCAAAAATGCTGCTTATTGTCCCACGCGACCGCTTGCTTACGCAGCATAAATGCCGCGTATTGTCGTCAAGGTGTTAAGCTAACTACGTCGAGTATGGTACGGGTGGGGGAACCGACTTCTAGACGGAAGCCATTTTTCTATTAGGTTTCAAGCAACAAATTGTTGTCGGAAAACTTGTACATTAAAACCCACCACGGCAATTGTGCTCCAAGAGAAAGCCATCTAAAACCCACCACGGCAATTGTGCTCCAAGAGAAAGCCATCATGAAAGGCGCCGCCTGTATGACGCACGCGGCACCCATTATATGCTGGAGTAGAAGCGCTCCGACTTATTCTGTCCGATCAATATTATTTGGATTTCTGCAGCTCTATCAACTGCTGTGTGGTTGAAGTGTAAGTATTGCTTGCAGACGTGCCATGCAGGACTAAATCGCACATCATGTGACATGACAACTTATTTGATCAACAGTTCGGAAGAGAATATTCATAAGGAACTACATCATCCTGACAAAGAAAGAATGGGACAGCTCCACTGTATTATACAGTATTTTCTCAAATTTCTCGGCTTAGTGCTGTCGCACCAGCAGTGTTTCGTAATAATTAAGAGAAAATAGAGGCAATGAATTAATATCAAAGGGGATACAAAATAAGGAAATATGGAAAGAAACAGTAACAGTCGATGGGCTTGGAGCAGTCCAAAGAATTCTAGGCACCATTGGCCTGAATTGGTGATATATTTCTTTCAGACCTAATTTTTCTATTAATTTGTTTATTTACACTCAACAAAGGCGTGCTCATAAAGAAACATAGGAAAAAGCAATTAGTATCACTGGAATAACAACACTTGATAGCGGAATTTCTTCCTAAATTATTAGACGCAGTTTTTTAAAGGAATATGAATTTTTCAAAATAAACGCATAGTGCATAAAAATTTACGAAGTAACTGTTTATAGTGCTACTACCTACCCAGCTCGCAATCCTAGCCTACAAATAACCCAGAAGTTGGCTACGATACCGCCTTTCTTGATACTGTGGAAACCTGTTAGGCTTGGAAACACACGTATTATATGCCAACCTACCAATGGACCGACTGGTTGGGTAAAGCAGGATAGCGGGTTGCAAGTCGCAGTGAGAGTAACACTTCCAGAGATTGAGGGTTGAACAGCGCTACATAGTGTGCGCCACCATTTACTATAATATAAAGAAAATCTATGCATGGGAGGCTAAATTGACATCATCAAGATGTCACCATTTACTATAATAAAACGTTTAAAACTAATGGCAGAATGCAATGTTGACTTTTAAAAATGACGCTAAGAAGTCAAAGTAAGAAGAAAACATTGAAAAGTTCTAGGAAAATTATAGTAATTTATTTATAGTAATAGATTTTCGGGAAAGAAATATCGTTTCTATTCAAAAAAAACTTTATTATAAGAAAAACAATGACAAACGTTAATACAAGAGATAATCTCCGTTACTCTCGATGACATCTCGCCAACGTCAACGAGAAGATGCCTTTCCTGAAGAACTCTGCTGGCTGCAACCCGAAGAAGTTTGATAACCAAACGTTCACATCCTCACGGCTTTTGATTTTTTTCTCTGCCAACAAGTGATGCATCGACCAAGTCTGGTGGCGGGACGTCAGGGCTGTATGGTGGGCGAGCTAGTAGTTTCCAGCCCGAATCGCCAAATTTTTGCAGCGCGATTTTTGCAACATGCGGTCGGGCGTTGTCATGGGAGAGGTTCATTCTTGCTGTGTTCACTCCTTGTTGACGAAGTGCTTGGTCCACGTAGCTCATTCGCTCTTTTTGTAGAAGTCTGCCGTAACAGTTTGGCCCAGATGCAGCACGTCAAAATGCAACCGACCTCTACTATTCCACCAGGCACAGAGCATGACATTTTTCCGTGAATGTCAGGTTTCGTTGTTGTTTTCGGGACCTCGCCGGGGATTCACTGCCGCTTTCTTGCGATGTTGTCGTACTGGATCCACTTCTCGTCCTACGTGACAATGGAATCGTAAAAAGCGCAGCTATTGGTTTTGTGGATGAGAATTCCAACGATGATGACTCTTGGAGACTTGTTAACATCGCTGAGCTGATGTGGCACCCATTTCCCACACCGATTTGACTTGTAGGTTGGGCCGACTCCATAGCTTGCTTTGATGCCTCGCTATCCACAACAACGGGGCGCCCTTGACGTTCCTTGTCTTCAAGGCTTTCATCTTCAATTTGAATTGTTGAAACCATCTCTGGCACTGGGTTAATGATGGAACTTTGTTATCAAATGCCACGGATAAAATGCGGTGAGATTCTTCAGCTTTCCTCCTTGCTTGAAGTCGTACAGCAAACAAACGCACACTCGGCATTTTTGCTCGGTCATCGTTAATCTAATGATTTTGTTTCAAATTGAACGAAACGAAACGAAACTAGTTCAAAAGATGTCTTTGAAAATGCTTCTTAAATAAGTACAGATACGTTGACTAAGAATTATTAATAGCAAAGAAACAGCGGATCGAAAGCAGGCTACATTATTTTTCCGACAATCTATTAATTTTGGTTGTAAGAGCAGTTGAGGATAACAACGCGAGGAAAAAAACAAATTTTTGAAAATTGTATGTGCTTCAAACTCATATTCTAGCGTTACTCATTTCACTGCAACTGAAAAGAAACAGACATTAGAGATGTGCTCAGCAACAAGAAAACAACAAAAAATAAACGACATCAAGGTATTTTTTGAGACGTTTGTTTTGTTTTAAGACAGGAAGCGCTTTAAATAAAGCATTGGCGACCATCCATCAACAAGATGGAAAAAAATTAAGTGTGCAACGAGCCTTATCAGTCTCCAAGGGCGACTGCTGACGATGATGGCGACATTGAGGGGCGAGAGACCGGTCACCTCCCGTGATTCTACATAAGCAGCCCAGAGACTCTGCGCCTCATTTTCGGCCAAGCCACGCTACTCGAAGTCATTGACTTTCCCCACTTCCTTCCCGATTACCCAACCAGGTCTGTACTGCGTCAGTCGTTTTGTTGCTATTGAGTGTATACAATGTATGATGTATAGGCGACATTGTTCTTTTAGACCTGAAGAAAGGCTAAAGGCCCGAAACGTCGTCAATAAAGATTCAACTACATCGAGCTTCACTACTATGGTAACGAGAATATAAACATCAATGTACCTAGGGTTAAACAACTATCAAATAAAGCTAGAAGTAAAGAATACCAGAAAAAGTGAGACGTCTGACCCATTCGTTCCTAAAGTGAACGTAGAAGATATAGTACCTCACATCCTAAAAGCGTTGAAAGAAACACCGAACCTTGGTCTTCAAGAGAAAATGCCGAACTAGTACTTTCAAGGCACTACAATCAGAGCTTTTCAAGATGTACTGAGTAACCATCAGCAGTAACCTTGCAGCGGCATTCGTCGTGCTAAAGTCAGGACCCGCCGATAATTTACAGCAAATTCCTTTCAAGATGTGAAGTCAGTTTTCTTGATAGGATCATTCTCGACTGCTGTTTCGAGGCGTCCGCTTTTCAGAACAGAAAGCATGAAAGTCGTTACAAAAATTACTGACCGACAATGAGGGATCAATTCTTTGTGCAAACGTTCCATTCTCATGGCACGATCGGAAAAGTATTGTAGAACTACGAGCCAAGTATTAAATCTGGGAAAACTTAGGATTTTTGTTATACCATCGCCTGCCAGAAATGCACTGTTTTAATGTATTTATTGGAATACCGCTGCATATATAGTGAATAATATAGTCCTTAAAAACACCACGCCTTCGACTTAATAGCTTTTCAGCTCTCTTTATCTGTTTAAAGAAAAGCCGACTAGGCGTGTAAACCCGCGAAATATTTTACAATCTGTTAGTGCCAGAATTCGTTTTTCGTACATGTGTTATTCAGAGCACTGGCTTTGAAGTAAAATGAAAACATACCAAGGCCTTACATGCCCTGTACTATTCAATTACTCTTTCTAGCTGAGCTAATTACAGATATCGTCAGCACTCAGCTTTGGAAACGGTGGCAGAAATACAAACATTATTGACCAGCACGAAAAGTCCCGAAGCTCGTGCAGCTGTCCTACATAAGGGGACCGAGGCATCTCCACAAACATGCGACATTCATCATGGTATCGTTTTCGTGCACCACTGTCCTGGTTAGTTTTAATGCATCACTTACTGCCTTCCATTATAGACCTAAACTACAGAGAAAAGTTTTCTCTCATACACGGGTGAATGGTGATTGGTAGCACGAGTTGTCTTGGATTTCGCGCTTAATTTTGCAGTGCCGGTAGAGTAACGGTATAGCAGCCTTCGGGGTGAGAAGGAGGTGCGGATTCGAACCTCCACCTGGCGCCTTTGGTTGCAAATTACCCTGTATCTCGTGTTCTATGGAATTGTCGGCACTCCGACGACAGTTTTCAATCGTAAATTATACCATACCAGGAGTTACGTATGTGCGGTTTCACAGTCACATATAAAACGTGGTTCAGTCAGTTTCAGGTTTTTTACCTATTCTACTGCCAACTCTACCCGGTAAATCTTGCCTCACTGAGAAAGAAAGGTTACACTGGTAATAATAAGAGTCGTGGGCCTAAAACGTAATAATAAAAAAAGGATAAAGGACGGCGTTAGTCAATCCCATCTGGGATGCGCCAGCGCGTTCTTCTTCTACGGGATGTCATGGAGGCGTGTCGAAATGCGTATTTGGCCATACAATGACTTGCGGTGGCCAGCCGATGAACAAGTCAGCGCTTTATTCTTCCCAGACAAGTCTGGTACCAATTCACCGACCCCGGGTGGATGGAAGGCTTGGTTGGCCTGGGCGGGAAATCCGAACCAGGAACCTGGTATCGGGTCACGCGACAGTCGCGCCTCCTCCGACTGCGCTACACGCGCCCTCTAAAACGTAATACATCAATAAAAAAATGTCAACGTAATGCATTTGCTGCAACAACTCAGTTTCTTAAAAGAAAACGATAAAGCAAAAGGAAAACAGTCACGGTTGTTTCTCCAGATCGCTCTCGGCATCGTCGTTGTTCGCGCCGACGATGCGCATGCCATCGCTGAGTGGCCTAAATGCGAGCTGTTGGAAGAATACAACTTCAGGGAAGACCTCAAGCTAGAATTCCTCCTCAAACTGTTCTCCCATGACTCTCTGAAGGAAGAGCTTGCTTCGCTAGTAAGTTTTAGAAGAGTGGTTTTCAAAAACGTCTCTTCCCATTGAAGATCCTAGCACTATCTCTAGCAGAAGAGCTCGTTTATAAATGCGTTTTGTGACCTTAATCTAAAAAATTTTAAAAATTTATATAATATCTTTTACTTTGAAAAATGTCTTATTAGTGCACTTTTCTCTTTTCTTTAAATTATTTTCTTGTTATCATAGCGTGCATTATTCAGAAGTACGAGTGTGCTCTCGAAGGTACGGCCGGTTTGATGATACGCGAACCATCCTTGTGCCAGGGACCAAACGATGGTAAAGGGCAGCTGTTCCGTACAACATTTACAAGGTGCTCTAATAGTTTTTTTTTGCGAAAGCACATTTTTATTTTGACGAACTGAGGATATAAAGGATAAAGGATAAAGGATGGCGTTAGTCAATCCCTTCTGGGATGCGCCAGCGCATTCTACTTCTACGGGATGTCGTGGAGGCGACATGAATGCGTATTTGGACATACAAGGACTTGCGGTAGCCAGCCGATGAACAAGACAGCGCTCTATCCTTCCCAGACAAGTCTGGTACCAATTCACCGACCCCGGAGGGATGGAAGGCTTGGTTGGCCTGGGCGGGAAATCCGAACCAGGAACCTGGTATCGGGTGCACGCGACAGTCGCGCCCCCTCCAACTGCGCTACATGCGCCCTCACTGAGGATATAACAAAACAGTATCTACGCCGGTCAAGAACTTCGGACGTAGAGTAACATTCGTCTCCTGAAAACCTGGCTTGGAGACACTTGAAAGGCATGACTTTTGCCAGCTAAGTGTTTCTTTACTGATGCAGTAGGTAAATAATACACAACTGGCAGCTATAGAAAAAGGGTCTACCAGTTAAGGCAGGTGGCTATTGTCGTTTGTTCCAGACCGGAAGGCAGCGAATCGGAGAAAGACATCATGGACTTGGCTGCTAGAACTGTGAAGGATGCAGTTGGGAAGGTGAAAGCTCCCTACTTACCTGAAGTGAATTCTGTAATGCCTTGTAATATTTGCTGATTACAGAAGGGCAGCACCTCCGAGTTTGGTTGCAACTACGCCAAGAAGGACGGCAAACACGAGGTTGTGTGTGTTTTTATGAAGTGAACAGCAAGGCCGACAAGCATTCGAGACCAGTGCAGAACGTCTACGTAGTCTTGAAATGTGTTTTTTGTCGTGTTCTTTATGCTACAATATTATGCAATAGTTCTAAAATGTATTTGTAATAATGTTGCACATCCACATACCAACATAAGGATAAGGATAAAGGACGGCGTTACTCAATCCCTTTTTGGGATGCGCCAGCGCATTCTACTTCTACGGGATGTCGTGGAGGCGACATGAATGCGTATTTGGACATACAAGGACTTGCGGTGGCCAGCCGATGAACAAGTCAGCGCTTTATTCTTCCCAGACAAGTCTGGTACCAATTCACCGACCCCGGAGGGATGGAAGGCTTGGTTGGCCTGGGCGGGAAATCCGAACCAGGAACCCGGTATCGGGTGCACGCGACAGTCACGCCTCCTCCGACTGCGCTACACGCGCCCACATACCAACATACCACTATCAAACAAATTTGTGCAAGACACATCTACGGATCTCATAGAGGAGTTTCTTAAAATACGATGATGCGACCTGCTGAACGCATTCAATGATTGAACAAAGCCGATATGTTCGAGAGCAGCAGTTTTTTTCGATTGGCACAGGGCATGGCATTACCCAGTTGATAAGGAATCGTGTAAGAAAGAAGTTGTTGGTAAAGAGAATCGCAAACCGCGGAAATCTTCAAAATACTCCAACTGGTAACGCTACATTTAAGAAAGAACATGGGGCGTCATGAACCTGATATTTGATAACCAAGAAATAGGTGCTAACAAGCAATTTATTTTACTTAATGCCAAACTTTTAATATTTTTTCTCATATGCAAAAATATGAAAAGCAAATTAGGACTTTGCATTGGTGTTTATCTTTGACAATATACGAACCAGTCGTCAAGTACGATGTCTCCACTGAAGACATTTTTCTATTACGCTTCTAGAGACAATCGCTACGCGGAAAATGATGGTTAGGAACCCAACAAGATAACTGCCCTCCAAAAGTATGATATTATGATGCGTGTTTATGGGAAGCACTCATTACCTTTGTGAATACAAGTGTAGCAGCGCATCGACCTGTCCTGTCAGTTTAATGGTATTTGGACTTCTGCCGTCCTATCAACTACTGCTCATAGCAACCTCGATAAGAAGGGATTGCACATCAGTATGTTCTCAGAAAACACTTTTAACACGTGGACGACTACGTGACACGATGTAGTGCCACACCCTTTTAGCCGCGTGGGACCATGGGGCTTGATCTCGTGTCACAATCCTATAGCTTATTCTAGTTCAATTCTTTCGATTTTGCGAGAAATCGGTTGGTTCCACGTGTAGGGCACGCCGAAATTGTGTGGTCGTCAACGTTTTACGTCCCGCTTATACTTCCATCGCTGATTCAAACGGAGTGACGCGCCACATCAGTCGCGCTGTTAGTCACCTGTTATACTCCCGCGGGAGCACCCTCGGAAGGGCGGGAATCGCGCCGAGATCCCTCACCTGGCCAATCGCCGCGTCCCGCCACGCCCGCCGTCCCCGGTGCACCTTTAGTCCGCGGACGTTCCACGGATGCTCCCGCGGGAGTATAAAAGAGGCCTTACGGATGACTACAGCCGGCGACGGAATCACAGCTACGCATAATTGCGTACTTACACAAAGACGATTGTGCACAGACTTCCGGGTCCACCTCGGCTTACTCAAATTTTCTTCGTATCTTTTTCATGTTCTTTTGGTCCAGGACGCAGGAGACGAAGAAAAAAACGAGACAAAAGGCAACGGGGACGAAAAAGGACAGAAAATACCGCAAAAAGCAAGGAGAGGTGGGAGTACTCACTGCGAAGATCAGCTGGAGCACCAATCACCTGTATCACCTGTCGTCCCGTTGATCATCGACTTGCTCGAGCGGACGCCAGCAGCGTCTCCATTCGTCCCTGTCGCGTGCCAGAGTGGTCCAGTGGATCCTCCTCGCTCGAGGGACACGAAGAGCGTCATATCGGTCGTTCAGGACCTTCACGAAGAAGTCCGACCAAGTGGGTGTCCTGGTGTTCTCTTGACATCCCACGGAATCCAGTCGGTGAAGGCTCTCGTCCAGCGGGTGTCTGCAAATCGCATTACGTGGCCGGCCCACCTAATTTTCGACAACTTGGCCCACGCGACAGCGTTTCTGATCTTTGAACGTCGGCGAAGATCGGAACACCGAAGGCCTTCTCTCACTTGCGTGAGTCGTGTCACTCCGAGCATCGTCCTCTCGATTCCACGCTGCGCGACGCTGATCGCGTGTTCATCCTGCTTTCGTATAGCCCAGGTCTCTGAGGCGTATGTTAGGGACAGGAAGAACGGTGGAGTCGAATAGGTGGGCACGGAGTCGGAGGTTCTTCGTCTTCTTCGCGACTTCTTCGACGCTCTTGAAAGCTCCCCAAGCCGCTCGTTTCCTCCTGCTCAGCTCTGGTGCTAGGTCGTTGGCCATGTTGACTTCGCGACCCAGATAGACGTAGCTGGAGCATTCGGAGATGTTCGTTCCGTTGAGCGAGAATGCGGCATCAGAAACTTGTCCGTTTCTCGTGAACATCGTCTTCGTAAGATTCAGCTGCAGTCCAACGTTCCCACATACACGATCGAAGTCGGAGCACCAATACCGCGCCCCAATCCACCGCGATTAATCGCATTGCGCCAATTTCGACAGCGACACGGTCCGATGCTGAGCGGCGCAAGTGGTCGCTGGTTCACGGGACTCGCTACGGCCGGTTGGCGTCGACACTTGGCTGAATCAATCTGGCCTCAATGCGTGGCCAGATCGCATCGCTCGGCGATGAACTGTAAACGGGCATTGAGCGAGGTTGTAGTTTACCTGATTTGCTTACGTTTGTTTTATGTGTATGTAATCATATGGTGGCACGTCTGCAACTTTGAGAAGAACGAAATACAGAAAAACTCGAAATATATAAATATGCACCAAATATAAAGTGAGGTAATAAGGACGCTTTTTTCATTGTCAAAAAAGGAAATGATTGAAATAAATCTCTTCTCGTCCTGCTAACAGGCACTTTGTGAAAGAATATAGGAGGATCAATAGTTACGACGTCAGTTTAACAGCTTGAGACACAACGTTCTTCATTTCAAGCATCAGAAGTACATGTGTGTGCAAAAAATCTGTTTAGAGCATCATACTAACAAAGAAGCTGTCCACTTAGACGCTTCTGTCTCGCGCTATCATATGGAACTCTGAGAAAAAGGTTGCTTTCTGCATCTATTGTCGCAAGTAGTGCTCACAAATGTTTCGTGCAAAACTGAATCGCTCATTACGTGACATACCTACTTATTTGAGCAGCAGTTTGGTAGAGAAAGAATAACCAACAGAACATTAAACAGAACAGACAGTCAGCATGTTTGCACATCAGTCTTGACGTTAGAAGTTAACGAGGCTGTGTCATGGTTATACGGTCATGATACAATCAATATTTCTCAAGATTCCTTCACAATGCTGGAAAAATGAAAATAGAAGAATAATTCAGTCGAAAGGAATAAATCTGCTCCCGTTAGAATATACAAAACGAATATATTAGGTTGTCCCATAAGTCCCCGCCGTTTTTTTCAACGATTCACTGCAGATTTCACCGGCGGTCTCTTGCATCGCGCTGCATAGCTTTTGAAAGAGAATGACTTGCTCTTTTAGATAGTGTATTGCATTTTTTTTCATCATGAACTTTGTCAATTCTTAGGTCGTTGAAATGAAAAGTGAAAAAGTAGCCATTTGCGCACTTGTTTTCTCCGCTTAGGTTTATAATTTTTTTCTGCAGCTTTTTATAGCACTTGGAAGACAATGTTCTGTACTACAAGAATATGTGTTGTCCTATTTTCTCACTTGCCCTTTATTGATTTTTAGTCCATCAAATTGGGAATTCCGACTTTTCCGTCCGAATTTTTACCAAAACTCCGGTTCTGTGGCTGGACTTTTTTGCTTGGTGTTATATGTCGTTTGGAAGAGGATGTCTTGCTCAGTAAGAATTTGTGTCGCGCTTATTGGCTCACGCTGATTTCTGCCGAATATCAACAACTGAAGAAGGAGAAGGAGATGTTGGTGAAGGCGATTCTTCTCTTTTTGGCACTTTGTTGATATTCAGCAGAAATCAATAAATACGACACATATTCTTATAGAGCAAGATATTCTCTTTCGAATGACATATAACACCAACCCAAGAAGTCCAACCACAGAGCAGGAGCTGTTGGTAAAAATAACCATCCTCCTTCGGACGTCCCAATTTGATGACCTAAAAATCAATAAATGACAAATGAGCAAATAGCACTAACACATATTCTTGTAGAACAGAACATTGTCTTCCAAATGCTGTAAAAAACTGCGCAAAAAATTACAAACCTAAGCGGAGAGAACAAGTGCGCAAATGGCTACTTTTCACATTTTCACTTTTCACTTCAAGGACCTAAAAATTGACAAAATACATGATGAAAAAAATGCAATAAACGCTCCGATAGAAAAAATCAGTCTCTTTTGAAAGCTATGCAGCGCTGCAAGAGAACGCCGGCGAAATCCGCAGTGAATCGTTGAAAAAACGGCGAAGACTTATGGGACAACCTAATACATCCCCTTTGCTGAATTATGCGCCTTTGTATTTATTTATTCCATGTAAGAAAATGGCGTCTTTGTTATGAAGCAAATGCAAAACTACTTCACTCGGAAGCTTCTTTTTCGATTATCAAGAGCAACAATTATTACTGAACATCTCAGCCAATCATCCCTAAGTCTCTCCGCAGGGTTTCTAAATCTGTCTTGCATAAGTTAAATATTATTTTGAGCCGCGAGCAATGTCTTTCACTTACTAGGGAAGGGTGTGAAGCATATGTCAGAATGGAGAGAGCGGATCATATGTGAAGAATCCCCACTCCCCATTTAGTATCAAACTGTGTTTCTTTTTCGCCAAGTTGTTAAACCCAAGGAGAAGACGTCAGAGTTCTTCAAATCTCAACCAATCAGTTGAAATGCAAAAATGCAGGAGCGCAGAAGAGTCCCTCACATGAAGCAACGTCACTTCCCATTGCGCTCCGAGCCGCCTGCCGCCAGCCGCATCGCGAGCGTATAATAGACGGCGGATTTTGTGAGGCCCCTGTGTGGGCTTTCGTTGCCTCTGACACAAAATTAATTAATAATGCTTTATTCGTAATCGTACAACTAAAGGCGAGGTAGCAGGGTGGAGGAACTCAACAAGACTGAGACCGCGAGGGCGGTCCTTCTAGAATACAAACGAGACGCCTTGTACTTTCTGTTTTCAAAGAAGAAGACACTGTAGGCGAACTGTGAATGCACTATTTTTTGTCCGTCTGAGGTCCGCAGGTAAGAACTCGTGAAAAAGTAGCGGCAGCTGGTGCTTGCCTCGACACACCGATTCCATTGTGACTTCAAGGATCCCCTACTCCTTAGGTTTAACGACTTGGCAAAAAAGAGGCACATATACTAATTGAGGGGTGGAGATTCTTCCTATATGACTCGGACCCCGTTCATTCATGCGCATTAGACCCTTCCGTTGTTAGACGGCAGGTAGTTTGCACTTGCAGCTTCTGACTTGCACCTTCAGTTTCCTTCGACATCGAGAGCGTTCTAAGGTCGAGTCGAGAATTTTTTACTTAGATTTTTAAATTGGTTAAAAAGTATACTTTTCAAAACTGAACTATTGCATTGTATGTCTGTCCTGTATCTCTGTGTTCTCTCCTTATTGGGTAGTGTTCATGCGATTGTATTGTGCTTGTTTTCTAACGTGTTGCTTCATGCAATATATAGCGACACTGGGTCGCTATTACCAGTCATCTAGCTCCTACTAAATCCGCAAGTGTCCAATTGTTCGAACAATGGGCCGTATTAAGACTACGGACGCCGCTACCATGTTTTTCTCTATGTTGATCACGTAATGTTTTTTCTATGTTGATCACTTCACAGCTCGTCCTCCTTTCACTGTAGCCGAAACTCCCAGGCTTTTTCTATGTTGATCACGCAATGCTTTTTACATCTTGATCACTTAGCACAGCTCGCCCTCCTCACTGTAGCCGACACTCCCAGCTGTTCCTTTGAGACACGTAACTCCTCGGCCGCCCTCACTGTAGCGTAGACAAAGGAACGCATTCGCCTGCACAGTCGCCACCCGAGTGGCCGCGCTCATTTCTTGCCTTCCTCGATTCCTTGCTTGTTAGAAGGTTTTAATTCTAGCACATCGTCTGTATGTTATTCGTCGCTCGTTTTAAATGTAGATCATTAAAATAAAGGTTTAATTACCCAAGTTTGAGTTGAGGGACAACGTACAACGTAATCGCGCAAGGTCCACAAGGTCGAAATCCGCGTGACACTCTACAAAAAGAGGAAGGCGAGCAGAGGATTCGAGAGGATACCACCGACCAGAGGACCTCCAAGGCAACAACAGCTAGCCGCGATACAATAGTAATAAGTATTAACGATAACAATTGATCATTTTCTCATATACCTAGAAGCAACTCAGGGTATATGGGAAAAAGGGCATAAGGCCTAAAGAATGCCGCAAACGCTTTGGACACGATGACAATGACCCAAAACTCATGGCTTTGCGCGTTGTCCTGTGAGGTCGCGGGAATTCGTCAGCACTAATTTGCAGCGTGCCAGATTCAGTGCGAGCAGAGCTCGCGTGTGATTGCAGTGGGTAAGCTGTCGCCAAGCTACCGTAACGAAACGATAGGGAGATCCGCTTGATCGGAAGGATTAGTCCTTTAAATCCTATGCCGTGGCTGCTGTGTGATGCCATTCCATTAATTCTTTATTTTTCAATGTTTTCCGCCATTACTTTCCCATTTTCTATCCAATTCAACTGGGATGCGCCCTAACACATCTTGCTGGATCGGTGAAGGTTACTGCACCCCTCGTTCCCCTATTGCGCCAGAAAAAGAAAAAACATATGAACGCCAGACACGTTCTAACCTATTCAACTATTATGCATGGGTAAACTTACGATTTTTTATTAGACTCATAGCGTTTCAAAGTGTATTGTTCTAGAAAACTCACTGTAATAACGAGAACAATTTTTGAAGGATACCTCTGCTAATATACATGGTACGCATTATTTATGGGCCTCAAATAATGGAAGTGCCACAGTAACATAAACAATTCAAAACAGAGAAAAAACCAACTTTATTAACGTCCCTAACAAACAAAATTACAATCTTTATTTGAAGTAGCCTCCTCTTGCGCGTATGCAGCTTCTAAGACGACTCACGAAGGCGTCGCATGTGGCAGGCATCGCAGCATCGTTTTCAGTGGCGAAAAAATTTTCACAAAACAACCTATTGTGAATCTACAAAACAATTGGATCCTCGCAGCAGATAAGAAGCCGGTAATTTCTGAAGGAAAAGTCAAAAAAGGAAAACTGCACTTCCGAGCTCTGTTATGGGATGGAGTGTAACAACCTCAGATGGACGAGAAAAACGGCGCCACTGGTGCTCCTCGATGCTGGAGTGAAGATCAGTAAGAAAGAATACTTGAAATCGGTCCTGAAAAAGTTTTTAAAGTTATGGTCTATTTCCTTTCGGAGACAAGGCATGGTGCTTTCAGCAAGAATCGGCTCCTGGGCACAAGTCGAGTGTCGTCCAGCTGTAAAGTCAATGCGACCTTCCAGATTTCTTCACCTCCAAATAATTGCTATCAAATACACCAGATCTGAATCTACTTGACTTTTTGGTCTGGTTCGTTTTAGATCGCAAGATCTCAGCTATAAGACACAACAACTTGGATTCGCTCAAAGCTGCACTTACGAAAGCGTGGAATGATCTCAATGAGAACTATTTGCGCGCCACTTGTGAGGCATTCGTGACTCCTCTGAGCAGCTGCGTACATTCAAGAGGAAGGCACTTCGAATAAAGATTGGAATTTTTGATTGTTAAGGTCTTTGTTAAAGAGTGCAAAGTGATTTCCTCCATCTCAATTGTTTGTGTTACTATGACAATTCGATTATTTGAGGCCCATAACTAATGCTATCCTGTAGTGGATATTATTATCATTATTGTCAATATTTTGTTTGTGCCGCTCGAGGTTGTTACGGTGGATCTTTATTGCCAGGCCTAACGTTTCGACGCTCCCGTCTTCTTCAGAGGCCTGAACGTGGTGCAACTATTAGATAAGCGATTTACCCCACCACCAAACGCTATCCCCACTCTAGCGGTTTCGCTTCCTTAGAGAAATCATCCCTGAAAACCCATTCAAAGAGAGATAAACTCACGTTTGATCCACCTATGGAGTGCTTTCGCAACTCTCTGTTAGTACGACCAGGCGAATGAGACTTACTGTGCGGAGCTAGATAGTATACGATAAAGATAACGACCTGCACATGCGCCCCTTTATTCTACAGCTCGCATTTTGTCACAAACGGCAGAAAATCATTCGTAATTGACGGGCGTTCCTGGCGGTGGTTTATGCCAGGATTTCTTGCAAAGATCAAGAACGCTTCTAATGCCTTCCTTGCCGATATTTCTGTTTCTACTGCCAACACCTTGCACTTTATCTCAAAGTCGTTACCGTTATGCTGCTCAGCTCTGTGCTTTCCGAGAGGTGTAATGACCGCCAGGAACGCCCGTCAATTACGAATGATTTTTTGCCGTTTGTGACAAAATGCGAGCTGTAGAATGAAAGGGCGCATGTGCAGGTCGTTATCTATATCGTATACTATCTAGCACCGCACAGTAAGTCTCATTCGCCCGGTCATGCTAACAGAGAGTTGCGAAAGCATTCCATAGGTGGATAAAACGTGAGTTTATCCCTCTTTGAATGGGTTTTCAGGGGTGATTTCTCTAAGGAAGCGAAACCGCTAGAGTGGGGATAGCCTTTGTTGGGGTAAATCGCTTATCTAATAGTTGCACGACGTTCAGGCCTCTGAAGAAGACGGGAGCGTCGAAACGTTAGGCCTGGCAATAAAGATCCACCGTAACAACCTCGAGCGGCACAAACAAAATATTGACAACTATTCTCCACAATGCCGAGGTTTTATGACGAGGGAAGCTGGAGACTTATTATTATTATTATTATTATTATTATTATTATTATTATTATTATTATTATTATTACATGGCTAACATTTATGTGAAGAGCAATATAATTAGAAACAGCATTGAATGACATCCACATCAGAGGTGCACATTTAACGGTTAACGATTTAACGAATTTAACGAATTAACGGCATTTTTCGTTAAAATATGGCTTAACGCTTTAACGTGAATTTTTAGAAACTTAACGGAACTTAACGGACGTTTTTCTCAGTGAGTTTGTCACATCTACCCTTAGTCTTCACTAATGTTGCAGGTCTCTCATCCCTCCCCCTCCCAATTAGGACTGCTCCTGAAGAAACTATTGCAGTCAGCAAGAATATTTTAATGTTTTTATGAATTTGTTTGCGTTTTTGGAAATAGTGCGTTTTGGTGTAGAGCAGTCGGAGGAGGTGCTCGCGTGCATCCGATACCAGGTTCCTGGTTCGGATTTCCCGCCCAGGCCAATCAAACCTTCCATCCCTCCGAGGTCGGTGAATTGGTATCAGACGTGTCTGGGAAGGATAAAGTGCTGACTTGTTCATCGGCTGCCCACCGCAGTTATTGTAGACCAAATACGCATTCAAATCGCCTCCATGACATCCCTTGGAAGTAGAAAGCGTGGCGCATCCCAAAGGGGTTTGAGTAGCGCCGTTTCTATCCTCACTTGGTGTTGCTTGTCTCAGAATACGTTTGCCAGCCACCTAAAACAGTCGAGACGGGGAGAATGTTTTCGGCTGCTGGACGTATTTTAAACGATTTTAGAAAAACGCTTATTACAAAAACTAGGAAAGCTACTTTTCCTGAACGTTAACACGTTGACGAAGTGTTACACTTTTTAGGCAAGCTTTTTTTAGGCACCGTGTGACATAATGTCGTGTCACGGTCCCGACGTTGCAGAGAAATGGCTTGGTCACGCCCACCAGGCACTCGAAAATCGTGCGTTTGAAAACGTGATAACATGCCGCTGATGGACTTTCATGCCACGAATGGGCTTTTAATTGTGTTTTTCATTAACTCTTTCTGTAATAGCGGGCTGGTGTCCGCATCGAGATTGGATATGTTGGAAGAACAGTCACACAGAACAGTTTCGCAAAAAACTAGGAAAGGAGGGGAGGGGGAATCCGGGTTCTATCTGATGACGCATTTTAAGATGTCCTGTCGGTGGTCATCTTCAATGATGATTCCATATCTGTTCTTATTTTAAACCCTGCGGACAATTTTTTACTGAGAGCTTCTTTATTTTTCTGTTTGCTGATGTTCAACTGATTAATTTGCATTGTATTATTACACCCCATTCTTTGAACTTTAGCAGTTGATCTCTTGATGTGGAAACATAGGTTTTTCTTGATTTTTTTCACTTGAAATAATGGCTTTCAGCTGGTTTTCAGCTGATGGTACTTTTCAACGGAATTTAACGATTTACCGGAAATTTAACGAAAATTTTCCGTTAAAAAAATTAACGCACAGAATTTTGTGTGCACCCCTGATCCACATTACATTGACTAACGATCCTTACCAAAGTGTACAAAGCTTCTCGCTTCGTAAAACCTTGGCATTTCAAGTTCTTCAAGTGTTTGTATTGTGCCAAAACGAGGTTATTATGGTGAATCTTCTTTATTTATGCTAACCTTACTTACGCAGAGTGGCATCGGCACTCTTGGTGGATCGAATCGCCTCTGAAGACGAAGATCTCGTCGAAACGTTGGGCCACGCATAAATAAAGAAGATTCACCATAATAACCTCGTTTTAGCACAATACTAACACTTGTAATAGAATGATTAGAAAGTATATGCGATAAAAAACACCCAGAGAATGAGGAATAGAAAGGAGAACAAACCAAGAGGGGCTCTGCCACTACATCACGTTATGTCCTAGAATTATTTATGAGTCGACTTGCATTCATAATAATGGCTCCAGCTTGTACGGAATAACTGAGTTTTTGGCAAGTATCATATATAGTCCGAACCTGCTTTATTAACAAAAAAATTATGTCGAATTAAAGGATTTGAAGTGCTTAGTAAAATAACCTCTCGGTTGTTGATGGTCTCACCATGAAGAAATCACGTTTATCAAGTCCACAGAAACCATGGAGAATTTTGTGTACCACTACGAGGTCGTATATTCTTCGCCTGTATGAAAGTATCTGTAGTCCAAGTTGTTTGTTTTTTACTTTACTGCTGGGAATAGCATGGTAATCAAAGCCACACATCCCCCTATATTTCCTAATAAATAGTTTCTAGTGAAGCTATTTTAGACTATTACAAGTCTAAGTATATTTTTCTTCTTAACTAAGTAAAAAAATGTTGTTCCATAGTCAACTATCGGCCTAACGTGAGTCTTATAAGCTTTGACAAGGACAGAAGAGTTTTTTGTGGAAAAACTTCTAAAGAGATTGTGTACTACAGCCATCGCTTTATTTGAAATTTGTTCACAATGCGCGTCTAAAGCCAAATTTGCATCGAGGAGAAATGCAAGATCTGTTGTTTGATCAGTGCTTGTAATTATTGCTCTTCAAAATGTCATCTCGTCCATTACATAAATAGTTGTTTGAGCCTTTTCATTTGTTTGAAGATAACTCGAGTAGGCGTGTAAACCTGTGCAGTCTTTTATCGCGCTACAATCTGCGAAAGCCAGAATAAGTTTCCTGTACATAGGTTCATCAGAGCATATGCTTGGAATAAACAAGAACAGTCCAATCCTGGCATGCTCTAATGTATTGAACTACTATTTCTAACTGAGAATTCATATTCGCAGTTGTCCTCCGCACTCAATGTTGGAATGAGTGCAGATGTACAAACATTATTGAGCAGAACGAAGGGCTCCGGAGCTCCAGCAGCAGCCCTATATAAGGAGAACGAGGAATCACTACAACAAGCAACATTAATTATGGTATTGCTTTGGAGCGCTGCTATCCTGGTAAGTTTTAATGCATCATTTACTGCCTTCCTTTATAGGCTCAGACGAGACAAAAGTTGTAAAACACTAGAATGAGCACTGATTGGTCTCACGATGTCGTGAATTTTTGCTTTCGACCAAGCAGTGCTGGTGATGTAACGACGTAGCAGTGCTTCGGGGTGTAGACTCGAGTCACCATTGGCGCTAGAGTTTTGATCGCAAGCAAACGTCTTTACAGCAATGTTTCACTGTATTTTGTGGAGCGCTGTAAAACATTGTTGGCAGTCCGATAATGTTGTCCATTATGAAATTTCTGCATATTGAGTCATATTTAAGCGGTGTCAGAAAGAAGGCATGACAAAGCCAGTCTGAACTATCAGCCATTCTGTGGACCGATTTTACA
This sequence comes from Heligmosomoides polygyrus polygyrus, assembly GCA_947396885.1. Lineage (NCBI taxonomy): Eukaryota > Metazoa > Nematoda > Chromadorea > Rhabditida > Heligmosomidae > Heligmosomoides > Heligmosomoides polygyrus. Next base: position 107,947,744 of record OX377202.1, read on the forward strand.
CTGTGAAGAACAACAGGTAGTATTGTTTGTGAACCTAAGCGATTATGCACATCGAAGTGGATACTATGACTGCTGTTTTTGCTATAAATCTTTTCATTGTCACCAGTTTTCTTAGTTTCTAAATTTTTTTACTATATAGTTATTTAAATTTGCTTTGCAAGTCATACATAATGTAGCCGGTTCCTTAAACGCACGCGATAAAGCACAAAATCCAGCAATCACTTTTCTTTTTTCTTTAGATCGCCGCCGGTGTTGTCGTAGTTCGCGCAGACGATGCGCACGCCGTCGCAAACTGGCCTAAATGCGATCTGTTGGAGGAGTACAACTTCAATGAGGACCTTAAACTAGAGTTCCTCCAAAAACTGTTCTCCTATGACTCTCAAAAAGAAGAGCTCGCTTCGCTTGTAAGTTTTTAAAGCAGCAATTTTTAAAAGAATGTTCTATAATCCCATCCTACAACCATATTTGACAAAGAGTATTTATTGATTTGAAGCTATTTTGTTTAACACATTGACGAAAAGATTGATTTTGTCGGCTCGTGTCTGGCTCATCGGAAGAAGCGCGCCGCACAAACGTGACACGACGTACCGTGACCCAAACTTCGTCTAAGGATACATTTTGGATGCCAAACACGATGCTAATGTTCGTCTCAACAGTCGCGGCCGGTTACCCCCCCCACCCCGTCGGCGTTTCGCAGTCGCCTACCTCCGGAGCAGCTCAAACGGCCTATTTAAATGATCATCTGTTATATTCTCGAGCACGGTCATTTCAAGTGCTCTCTTCTTCGCCTCTGTCATCTGAGATATCGGAATCGAACTCATCGCCACCTTCAACGTCGTTGTCAAACAGTAAATCCTCGAAGCTTTTTAGAGTTTCTCGACAACGTGATTCGGAACACTCATGGTGTTAATTTTCAACAGTGAATGTATAAAATTCTATTCAAACTTTACCAGCTACCTTTCAGCTACGACATCAATGCAGAGAAAGTAAGGGGAATTCACAGGAAAAAAGGGAAACGAATGAGGCTGCTAAGGAGAAAAGTAATGATCGGAGATTATTACGATAGTGAAACTGAATGCATTTCCAAACTTCGGCAGTAAGATTTGTTTCCATCTTCTCACATAGCTCCTACACAGAATTTTGGGAAAGTCAATGGTCTTGACACGACTACCGATTAAGATGGAAATCGGCCGTAATCGTTGAAATGGACATCGGCATCGTGTTCAGCATCCTGAGTAATAAGATTGGACGAAATTTGGATTAACCAGATATCATTCCTGTTAAAATAATATGCCGTCGCGCACCATTGCGCGACAGTGTCGTCAAGGTATTAGTGTGGGTTTTTCTTTAATAATTTCACACTTCTTATGTTTATATGATTCTTTCTCAAACAAACATTTGTTCATTTAATGTGAATAATGAACAGAAATTCATTTGATGTCTTCTATATTAAAATTGAATTTTTCCGTCAGTTGTTATTACCACCTACCAAATCAAAGATTGTTTTTCTTGATGTGGTGAGAGTGCCCACTTGGTTTACTCTCATATAAATGTGTACTGCACATTTGGATCTATTTTTTATTTGATCCTTTAAACCCCTTAAAATAGGAAATCGTTCAAAATTTATACAACCTCTCTCATGTTTCTAAAATGTCTTATTTAAAGAAGTTGTTCACTTTCTTCTTATGTTCATATGGTTTTCTTGTTACAAACACACTTATTGTTTAGAAGTACGAATGTGCTCTCGAAGGTATGGCTGGTCTGATGATCCGCGAACCTTCCCTGTGCAAGGGACCAAGTGATGGTAAAGGGCAGCTCTTCCGTACCACATTTACCAGGTGCTCTGTAGTTTCTGGTACAAGAACTTGTGTTTATTCTGACAAGTTAGGCAGCGCATACTAGAACGAATAATATATGAGATAATACGACCAGCATGTGAGCGGATCAGTCAAGAAATTCAGGCGGGGTGTAACCTTCTGTCTCCATAAACCTTCCTTTAAAACTCACCAAACTTAACCAAGACAGAGACTGCTTCATTACTGATGCAATAAGTGAATATGACAAAACCGACGCGCCTAGATAGAGGTTCTGCTTGATTAGGCAGGCGGCTGTAATCGTTATTTTTAGGCCAGAAGGCAGCGAGTCAGTGGAAGACATCATGAACTTGGCTGCTACAACTATGAAGAATGCAGTTGGAAAGGTAAAAGGGCTTTATTTATCTGAAGAGAATACAGTTATGCATTGTCATAATCGCTGGTTACAGAAGGGAAGCGCCTCCGAGTTCGGCTGCAACTACGCCAAGAAGGACGGCAAACACGAAGTTGTGTGTGTCTTTATGAAGTGAACTGCAGGGCCGACAAGCACATAAGACCAGCACCGAACGTCCGAGTAGTCTTGAAATGTGTTGGTTGTCGTGTTCCTTATCCTGCAATAAAGTTGTTGAATTATTAGTTGCGGAATCGTTGAGTTAGTAGTTGAATTAGTAACATATTCATAACATTGTAGAATTTTTCTAAAAAGGATTCTAAAATGTCAAGGGTTTTTTGAACAGGGTTGTGACATACGACGTTTATGACAATCGTCGTCGCTCTGCACAATGGCTGGACAAGAATGACAGTCCCAAGGAGATGCCGAATGCAAGTCTCCATTCGAAGAAGTCCATGGTGACCGTGGAGCGGACAATGTTTTCTGTCTTAAGAAATACGTATCAATCTTTCAAAAACGTCTACCTTTCATATTGGCCAACTTACCCATGATGGAATATAAAATCAACAATAATGTTTTGGATGTAGACAATACTCCACGCGATCTTGGCTTTCATCTCGATACAGGAATACGATTTGATAATCACATAGACATCATCGTGCGGAAGGCCTTTCCAGTCATGTTTTCTATCTTATATAAAAAAATACATACACCAATAATCATGCAGAACTACTGAAGGTTTATAAAACCTATGTGATCCCAATAGTAGAATATGGTTCTCAAATATGGAGTTCCCATACTAAAAACAGACAAATAAAACTAGAAAAAATACAGAGAACTTTCACACGGATCTTAATGTTTGAATTTTTCCAAGTGCAGATTATCCACGGAGCATGCCCAACTACAAGGAACGGCTAAGATCTTCGTAGTCTTCTATATCGAAGAATGTTTAACGATCTACCATTTTGTTTTAAAATATTGAAGGGGGAGTTTAACTTACTTAAGCTGAAAGCTAGTAAATATTGGATTTTCAGACCCAGTCGAGGCCGTATAAGTACGCTATCATTGCACTGTGAAAGAATTCATGATAAACACGGAAATGGGCTATTAAACTCACTGTTCTTTCGAACAGCGAGATGGCTTCAATTAATTCCACGCCATGTTATAGAGGCACCAAATGTTCCGACATTTAAGAAGAGACTTTAAAAAATAGATTTGCTATCAACTCCTAGCATTCCAGATCATCTGTAAACACTATCTATACAGATCAATGAAGTTCAGAATGAAGAGATCTTGATTATCCCGACATATGAAGCATGGCGTTCGCTCTTTATTTATGCTGCAACACCGCTACAATTTATGCTGCTTGCTACGAAAACAAGGAATTATTAGAATAAAAAGACAGGCTACAATATTTATACGGTTTCTAACTCAATACCGGAGACGGACTACCTTGCTATTATTACATAACGCTAGCCCTATTATAAGGATAAATAATAATAGAAATTCTTCAGACGTTCCCGACATTGCTTTATTACACACATTCCGATATTTATATCGACAGAGTTCAATTATTCTCGCGGACTATAACGAGGACACCATCTATATCCATATTGCTCGACTGTTTTCGCGATTACGACGACTATACCGCCTATATGTCTACATATCTATATTACACATATATCATTTATAGCGCACACATGTGTGCATTATAATAAATAAATAATAAATAATAATGGCTGGTATACTCCATCCATGTTCTTGACTGGAAAGACTATCACAGTTGAGAAGTGCTGTGCCGAAATTAAAATGATGCACCAAAAGTTGGTTGAACACAGTCAGCTTTCGTCAATCGAAGAGGCCCAATCCTACTGTTGTCTCGAAACTGGATAAACTGTTATAAAAGTGTATTAATTGTAATGGTGCTTATTTCGATTAATAAAACTGCTTCCAAGCAAAGTTATGATCTCTCAAAAATTTCAGTCAAAATCGGCCATTTCACATGTAACGAACTAATATTTGGAGTTCTATGAAATTTAATGTTTCTCAGACATTGAACACTCATCAAGGCTTTTTGGCTATCCCAATAGCCTGTTCAATGACTTGTTGCTAGGTTGGTCAAGCAATTTTTGTGCGTGTGAAACTGATGGACGAAAGGACAACACTGCAGTCTGACGGATCTGGTAAGACTGCAACATAGTATTTTAATGAGGATAAGAAAACATCATGCATATCAAAGCTCTGTATATCACAGTGGAAACTCAAAAACGAAACGAATACTCTAAAAGCACAGTAGACAAACCAGGAGTGTTGTACCGAAATGATACCGGAGAAGGGCGTCACTAATCAGCGAAAAAGCACAACGCGAAGAACGCAGAGTTCTGTCTAGCGTTCGATCGACGTGCTGTCCTCACGCATATCGGAGCCCTTCGCGTTGCAGTAGTCTCCACGACAAACGCACACCGTGACGCCATCGCCACGAGATCGACATCCTACACTGCCGTCGCTGGCACATCCACCGGAGAGGCGGCGTTCCTTCGACCCTGAATCATTTAGTTGAGTAACGAGAGTATATATACTTCTCAGAGCTTATAAATTGTATATTCGTCCCAACCCAGAGTACGCTACACCTTGACCCAACTAAAACAGAGGATATAAAAGTTTTAGACAAAGTTCCAAACAGCTTTACTAGGAAGCTCCTATTTTGATAGCGACATATTGAATACCAACACCAGAGAGGTGCCGTTCCTTAGGACCTGAATCGGTTCAGTACGACTACAACAGGCAGCCATGGGGCTTTTTGTATATAAAAAAATTCCTGAGCACTAACACGAGCTTGGCTTGCGCACCGTGCAGATGAGACGCAATGCTAACCGATGCATGCAGAACGACACATGGCAGGAAATTGCGATGAGGAAGCTCGACTAAAGCATTCCATTGTGTAGTAATAAGGGAAGACGATGCAAAAGCTGTGGATAACTAAACCATCTAAGCAACTGTACTTTATATTTGGTTAAAAGCAAAGACCTCCCGCTTCCTACGACATTTTATTCTGATTTTCCCTTAAGTTTTTTTTTGCATATCTTTATAAACCACCGAAAAAAAGCAATTCGCACTATCAAAAGCTACGTTTCAGGTTTTTTTTCTATTTTGACTTGTGTCGATTTTAGGGCACTAAAGTAAAAGTAAAAAAGAAAAAGGAAAAATAACCATCGCCAACAGTTCCTTCTGCTTACGTTTGAGTTTTTTTTGCGCAGCGTTGTAACATTTTATTCGAAAGAGAATGATCTGCTTTATTTATTTATTTATTTATTTATTTATTTATTTATTTCGTCCTGAAGACATTCACAAACGGAAAAGCAATTAAGTAAAACAGAAAATCACATAAATGAAAGAAAAGCAGTCCGCTACCGGTTAGGGCCAGGTTTAGTGAATGCACCTCTGCATGTTTGCACATCAGTTCTGACGTTAGAATTAACGACGCTGCGTCATGTCATGGAGTCATGACATAATTAATATTGCTCCATATTTCTTCACAATGGTATTGCTGGAAGAAGGAAAATAGAAGAATGATTTAGTCGAAAGGGATAATTCTGTTTCCTTTAGAGTGTGCTTAACGCATATTCATTCTCTTCGCTCAATTAATTGTTTCTGTATTTGTTACATGTAAGAAATTGGCGCGTTTGTTATGGAGCAGGTGCAAAACAACTTCAGTCGAAAGCTTCTTTTTCGAATATCGAGAGTGTCGCGAACTCGATGGCCCCGGTGACCGGTCTGACTTACATGCCAGAGGGCCCCGAACCGCTCCATGGCTCAACCCAACTGCCAAGAGGGGAGCTAGCATGGAAATGGCAAGCAATACGCAACGGATACAATGAACCCCGACATGCACAAAATGAATTGCCCCAAAACCCCTAGCAGTAACTAAGGTGACTCACCGGTTGTCCGCTGCCGAAGACAATGTAGAATATATAGGTTTATTAGACTACAGGAATATATATATATACAGGGAATACCACATAGAATGTGGACTGGCAGTAGATAATGAGGAGCAGCTCTCCGACTCGCCCGGCCATGATACTTTGTCCTCGGGTCGCAAGCCCGTCAGTGAACACTGCCGGGCCCGCGACCCTCGCTGGCCATCTTGAACTGTCCGAGAGGGGGCTCAAGGGCCCGCGGTGAGAGCTCCGGAACACTGGGATTCAGATATAAGCGCGACAAGGTCGGCGCACCAAGCCGCGGTGGCTCGCGAGTCCCCCGAGGCAACCGGCTGCCCTTATCAGCGCGAAAGAGACGAATGAACTGGCTATACTGCAGGGAGCGCGCCCGGCGCCGATCGATAGGCCTCGAGGTGGAGCTTTCCCAGGCCGGCATTGATCGCCTCATCGGCAGGTCACCGCGGGAGCGACACACAGTGGGAAACCGGTCGAAAGAGGAGCGGTCGCGATCGATTCGCGACAGAGAGCAACAATTCGTAATAAATGTCTCAGACAGCCATCCTTGGGTCTCGTCGCGAGGTTTCGATATCTCTCTTGCAAATAAGTTAAATAATATACTTGACCACCGGTCCTGCACCTTGCAAATTCTATAAGATGAAGAAATCACAAAGAATAGATGGCCCTACTAGGCTACCTCTTACGCATTCAAGAGCTAAATCGCGAACAATGTCTTTCACTTAGGAAGGGTCTGAAGCATATGTATGTCCGAACGGGGAGAGCGGGTCATATATGAAGAATACCCACCCCTCATTCAGTGTCAAAGTGTGTTTCTTTTTTGCCAAGTCGTTAAACAGCCTTCTTTGCCTTCGAGCTTATACTGATCTGTACTTCTTGCAATATTGGACACAATAGGGTCCATTACGCGATGCCCATTTATAAGAGGATGTAGTGCGAGCTTGAGTGTGGAGAAGAATGGTATTGATGGACGGCTTTGAACTGCCGGCTCAGAGTTGAGTAACCTCTCATTTCTTCACTAGTTTCGAGTCATTTACAAGCGCGTCCATATTCCGTGGCTGTCGTAATCATATTCCTTAACCACAAATTTTATTTGTATACTAACTGGGAATTTTTGGCGAACCTTGAGTTTATATTCGCCGGCGTGAATGTGAGCTTCAAAACGTGAGAGAGGAGTTATAATAGCCATAATGTTAATGTTAATGTTTATTATGTCGCAAAAGGCAGACGTGAGATAGAAGTAAGTCAGTACTAACAAACAAACATTAAACATCAGAAAAATGGTACAAGCAAACAAGAGCTGGGTGTGGTCGATCTCCATGACTAGAGTCCGTCAAACCTGAATAAAATTTTCGATGCATACTGTCATAATGTCTACACATATATACGTACATACATACTGCATAATGTCATTAATAGTTGCGCGAAGCTCAGAAGGGTTCTCTGATGATTGCGGTATTTTGTTAACCCTTCCACGACACACGCGATTTTGACGTGACTGTCGTGTGGGACAGCGCGTAATTTGCCCGCGAATGTCCGACGACGTCGTCGCATAATGTCTCAGGGAGCGCACAAAATTTTCCAGCCTATCATGAACGAGGGATGTAATGCGCGGGATAGATGTGACTATACCAGTAACCAAAGAAGATTCTTGAGTACAATGTTATGTATATGTACATATGTACCAGTAAACTGTACTTGAATTATTATACCATCAAGTAGTCAAAACCTGCTTATGAAGTATTCTTATAATGGTGTCCCATAGCGTCGTTTTTTGCTTTATTCGGTAGATATGAATAAATCACTAACCAATAAAGTTTTCCATTGACCATCTTGACCACATATATTAGTGAACTCAGTGATTAATATTGTACTATTAAATGTTTGATAACTTTCCATGAACTGTTTCTATGAGGGTGTCCGACGACGTCGTCGGACAATGTCCCACGCGGCAAAAAAAAAAGTATCCGACGGCATCGTCGGACAATGTCGTGAAAGGGTTAAGTTGGTCAAGGAGAAAATGAGTTCTTATTTCCCCACTTTGTAACTGGTCCCTTAGCTGTTTCACAGCATCATTATAACTAGAACCTTTTCTAGGAAGATATTTCTAGGCTCTTGTAGCTTTGCCTTTGCATTTACCTAAGAGGATTGATAGCTTTTCGATTTCTTCCGTAGCCCAGTCGAGTCTCAGGCGCCTGGGGACATAATATCGTAACTTATAGGAGCAACAACATCATTAATTTTTTTTTGCCGTTTTGCCACTACCTTCTCATTTTCGATTCAACTTGGATGCGCTCTACCACACCCTGGATGGATCAGTGAAGGTTACTGCACCGCTCGTTCCCGTATTGCGCTGAAAAAAAGGAAAAAACGTATCAAAGCCTGACACGATGTAACCAACCTATTGAACTATCAAACATGGGTATGTCTGCGATTTTTCGCCAGACTCATAGTGCATTGTTCTAAAATGCTCACTGTAATACGAAAACAATTCTCAAAAGATACTGCTGCTGTTATAGTGGATATTATTGCTCTTCGAAATGCTATCTCGTCCATTAAATGCTTGTTTTAGTCTTTTCAACTCTAGCAGACGTGTGACTCTGTGCAGCGCTACAATCTGCGAGGGCCAAAATAAATTTCCCGTACGTGCGCTTATTAGAGGCTTGAAAGAAACAAAATAGCAGTTCTAAGCCTTGCTCTAATGTATTGATCTACTATTGCTAACTGAGAATTCATATTCGCAGTTGTCCTCCGCACTCGACGTTGGAATGAGTGGCAGATGTACAAACATTATTGAGCAAAACGAAGAGCTCCGGAGCTCCTGCAGCAGGTCTATATAAGGGAGTGAAGAGTCTCTACAACAAGCAACATCCACTATGGTATCGCACTGGAGCGCCGCTGTTCTGGTAGGTTTCAATGCATCACTTACTGCCCTTCATCATGGGCTTACACCACAGAGAAAAGACTTTTCTCAATGGTGACTGATACCATCTGGGGCCGGATTCATCAACGACTTAGAGATTTAACGTGGAATTACGGCCAAATTTCCTTTAAAAAATGAGAATTAGCACGGCTTATCAACAGGCGATATGGTGTAATGTTAGCGTTATCAGGATTTTTGGCGGTAATTTCTCCGTTGGCCGCGTGAAGCGCAGTTGGAGGAGGCGCGACTGTCGCGTGCATCCGATACCAGATTCCTGGTTCGGATTTCCCGCCCAGGCCAACGAAGCCTTCCATCCCTCCGTGGTCGGTGAATTGGTACCAGACTTGTCTGGGAAGGATAGAGCGCTGACTTGTTCATCGGCTGCCCACCGCAGTAATTGTATGGCCAAATACGCATTCAATTCGCCTCCATGACATCCCTTGGAAGTAGAATGCGCTGGCGCATCCCAGAAGGGACTGAGTAACGCCGTCCTTTATCCTTATCCTTAATTTCTTCGTTAAATCTCTGTAAGTTGTTGATGAATCCGGTCCCTGGTCTCACAAGGTGTCGTGAATTTTTGCTTTCAACCAAACAGTGCTGGTGGTGTAACGAAGACGTAGCTGTGCTTCGCGGTGATCAAGAGGTGTAGACTAGAATCTCCGTTGACACTAGAGTTTTGATCGCAAGAAAACATCTTTCCAGCAACATTACACTGTATTTTGTGAATGGCTCTAAAGCACTGCTGGCCGTCCGATGGAGTTTTCAATTGTGAAATTTCTTCGAGACATATTTTACCAGGGTCAAAAAGAAGGCATGGCATAGCCAGTCTCAAACGGCACTATCATCCTTTCTATCGGCCGAATTACACTATGAAGGTCACTAGGTAATACGGTTTGTGAACCTAAGCGATTATACACACCGAAGTTGATATTATGACTGCTACCAGTTTTCTTAGTTTCTAAATTCCTTTCCATATAATTATTTAAAGTTGCTTTGCAAGCCATTCATATTGTAGCCGGTTTCTTAAGCGCACACGATAAAGCACAACATTCAGCAATCACTTTTCTTTTTTCTTTAGATCGCCGCCGGTGTTGTCTTAGTTCGCGCAGACGATGCGAACGCCGTCGCAAACTGGCCTAAATGCGATCTGTTGGAGGAGTACAACTTCAGGGAGGACCTTAAACTAGAGTTCCTCCAAAAACTGTTTTCCTATGACTCTCAAAAAGAAGAGCTCGCTTCGCTGGCAAGTTTTTAAAGCAGCAATTTTTAAGTGAATGTCCCATACTACCACCATATTTGACAAAGAGTGTTTATTGATTTGAAGCTATTTTGTTTAACACATTGACGACGAGATTGATTTTGTCTTCTCGTTTCTGGCTCATCGGAAGAAGCGCGCCGCACAAACGTGTCACGACGTACTGTGACCCAAACTTCGTCTAAGGATACATTTGGGATGCCAAACACGATGCTAATGATTGTCTCAACAATGAGAGCCGGTTAATCCCCCCGTCGGCGTTTCGCAGTCACCCATATCCGGAGCAGAATCGTTAAATGTCCATCTGTTATATTCTCGAGCATGGTCGTTTCACGTGTTCTCTGCTTCTTCGTCTCTGTCATCGAGATGCCAGGATCAACAACAGGAGCCATATCGTTGTCATCCACGCCATCTTCAGCAATACAGGAAAGGAATACTTATGATGTTCATTTCCGACAGTGGATGTATAAAATTTCATTCAAACTCCACCAAATACCTTTCAGCTATGTCATCAAGGCAGAGAAAGTAAGAAGAATTCATAGGAGAAAACGGAAACGAATGATGCTGCTAGGGAGAAAAGCAATGATTGGAGATTATTACAAAAGTGAAACTGAACGCATTTCTAAACAGCGGAAGTAAGATTTGTTTCCATCTTCTCACATAGCTCCTACACAGAATTTGGGGAACGTTAGTGGTCCTGACACGGCTATCGATTAAGAAGAAAACAGACCAAAATCGTCCAAAAGGACATAGGCATCGTGTTCAGCATTCTGAATAACCTATTTGGACGAAATTTGGACTAAACGGATACTACTCTTGTTAAAATAATATACCGTCGCGCACCATTGCGCGATATTGTCCTACGGGGCAGACTGGCTGTGACGCACCATTGAGTGACAGTATCGTCAACTTGTTAATGTGCGTTCCTCTCTAAAAATTTCACTTGCTTCTCAAAACAAACAGTCGTACAGAAAACCGATTAATGTCTTCTATATTAAAATGGAATGTCTCCGTCAATTGTCATTATCTCAACCAAATTAGAAATTGGCTTTCTTGATTGGTAAGAGTGCTTACTCGGTTTACTCTCATATAAATGTGTACTGCACATTTGGATCTATTTTTTATTTGTTCTCTCGAATCTCATAAAATAGAAAATTGTTTAAAAATTCATATAGCAACTCTTACATTTTAAATGTTTTATTAAAAGAAGATGTGCACTTCCTCCTCATTTTTAAATAGTTTTCTTGTTCCAAACACACTTACTGTTTAGAAGTACGAGTGTGCTCTCGAAGGTATGGCTGGTCTGATGATCCGCGAACCTTCCCTGTGCAAGGGAAAAAGTGATGGTAAAGGGCAGCTCTTCCGTACCACATTTACCAGGTGCTCTATAGTTTCTGGTGCAAGAACGTATGCTTATTCTGACAAGTTAGGCAGCGCATACTAGAAGGAATAATATATGAGATAGTACGAGCAGTGTGTGAGCGGATCGCTCAGGAAGTTCAGAAGGGGTGTAAGCTTCGGTCTCCACAAGCCTTCCTTTAAAGCTCATCGAATAGGTGAAGTTTGCCTTAACCAAGATATAGGCTGCTTCATTACCGATGCAATAGGTGAATATTACAAGACTGACGCGCATAGCAAGAGGCTCTGATTAGGAAGGAAGCTGCAATCGTTATTTTCAGGCCAGAAGGCGGTGAATCAGAAAAAGACATCATGGATTTGGCTGCTACAACTATGAAGAATGCAGTTGGAAAGGTAAAAGAGCTTTATTTACCTGAAGAGAATAAAGTAATGCATTGTCATAATTGCTGATTGCAGAAGGGAAGCGCCTCTGAGTTCGGCTGCAACTACGCCAAGAAGGACGGAAAACACGAGGTTGTGTGTGTTTTTATGAAGTGAACTGCAAGGCCGGCAAGCCCTAAAGACCAGCACGGAACGTCCGAGTAGTCTTGAAATATGTTGCTTGTCGTGTTCCTAAGCTGCAATGAAATCGTTGAAACAGTGGTTGTGGACACATTCATAACACAAAGGCATCTCTGAAAAAAAATCCTCGAATCTCATTGTAGGATTTTTCTAAAAAAGGTTCTAAAATGTCAAGGTTTTTTGGACGGGATTGTGAACTGTGAAGTTTATGACAATCGTCGTCGTTTTATACAATGACTGGACAAGAATAACAGTCCCAAGGAGGTGCTATCCAAAGACGGCCATGGTGAAAGCATTGCGGACAATGGCTTGTGTAGTCCATTACAAGTTCTTGAACACAGGAGAGTTTATCATAGCGGAGAAGTAGTGCGCCATGATTAAAATGATGCATCAGAAGTTGGTTGAAAAGCTTTGGTCAATCGAAGACGCCCAATCCTACTGTTGTCCGGAAACTGGATAAATTTGGATACGAAGCTCTGCCACATCCAGCATATTCATCAGAACTGTCCCCTACCAAATGTGATTTTTTCAAGCATTTAGATAATCGAAGTCTGTCAAAGTTTTCAGTCAAAATCGGCCACTTCATATGCGACGACCTAATATTTGGATTTCTAGGAAATCCAAGGTTTTCAGACATTGCACACTTCTGACAGGTTTTTCGGCAGTCACAATATCCTCTTTAGTCTTGTTGCTAGGCTAATCAGGCACTTTTGGCACGTCTGAAACAAATGGACGAAAGCACAACGCCGCAGCCTGACTGATCTTGGAAAGTCTGCAAAATAAAACTTTTATGCGAGAACATCACGCATATCAAAGCTCTGTATATCACAGTGAAAACTCAGAAACGAAATGAATACTGTAAACGCACAGTGGACAAACCCGGAGTGAAGTACCGAAATGAAACCGAAGAAGGACGTCACTAATGAGCGAAACACGCGAAAAAACACAACGCGATGAACGCAGAGTTCTGCCTAGCCTTCGTTCGACGTGCTGTCCTCACGCATGTCGTAGCCCTTCGCGTTGCAGTAGTCTCCACGACACACGCACACCGTGACGCCATCGCCACGAGATCGACATCCTACACTGCCGTCGCTGGCGCATCCACCGGAGAGGCGGCGTTCCTTCGAGCCTGAATCATTTAGATGAGTAACGAGAGTATATGTACTTCTCAGAGCTTATAAAATGTATATTCGTCCAATTCTAGAGTGCGGTACACTTTCGCCCAACTAAAGTAAAGAATATAAAAGCTTTGGACAAAGTTCAAAACAGCTTTACTAGGAAGCTCCTTAGTTTGATAGGGACAATTTGATTACCACCACCAGAGAGGTGTCGTTTCTTCGGAACTGAGTCATTTAGATGAGTAACGAGAGTATATGTACTTCTCAGAGCTTATAAAATGTATATTCGTCCAATTCTAGAGTGCGGTACACTTTCGCCCAACTAAAGTAAAGAATATAAAAGCTTTGGACAAAGTTCAAAACAGCTTTACTAGGAAGCTCCTTATTTTGATAGGACAATTTGATTACCACCACCAGAGAGGTGCCGTTCCTTCGAGCGTTAATCAGTTAGATGAGTAACGAGAGTATAATTCTCAGAGCTTATAATATGTGTATTCGTTCCATTCTAGGATACGGTACACCCTGGCCCAACTAAAGTGAAGTGTATAAAAGTTTTAGACAAAGTTCAAAACAGCTTTACTAGGAAGCTCCTATTTTGATAGGAACATATTGAATACCACTACCAGAGAGGTACCGTTCTTTTAGACCTGAACCGGTTCGGTGAGACTGTAATGGGCAGACATGGAGCTTTTTATAGATAAAAATATCTCCGAGCTCTAACACGGGCTTGGCTGGGGCACCGTTCTGTGGAGACGCGACGCTAACCATGCAGAATTATACCTGGCAGGAAATTTCGAAGAAAAAGCTCGACTGAAACGTTCCACTGCGCAGTAATGAGGGGGGACGATGCAGAAGCTGTGGAAAACTAGGTAATGTAAGCCACCGTACTACATATTTGGTTGAAAACAAAGACCTAGCCGTTTTTTACGATACTTCATTCTGATTTTCCCTAAAGTTTTTTTTGTTGCAAATTTTTATAAACCACCGAAAAAGGCGATTCGCACTGTCAAAAGCTACGTCTCAATTTTTTCTATTTCGACTTCTGTCAATTTTAGGACACTAAAGTAAAAGTAAAAAAAGAAAAAAGAAAAACGACCATACGACAGCTCCTTCTGCTGGTGTTTGAATTTTTCTTTGCGCAGCGATATAATACTTCGTTCGAAAGTGGATGGTCTGCTTTATTTATTTATTTATTTATTTATTACGTCTCGAAAACGTGCACACACAGAAAAGCAATTACGTAAAACAGAAAATCACATAAATGAAAGAAAAACAAAAAGAAAAAAGCACTGGAAGTGGGTAAAATACTTGGCTCTATAGGCAACCATACACAAACCAGAATCCAATCAAACCAAATGAAACACAAACAATAGACTGCGACAAAACAGCACATCAAAAAAGTTTCGAAACAACATCTCGCTTCATACCAGCTCTGTCTCTGAATTGCCCTAACGTAGTACTTGCCGTTTTATTGGACAAAAACAAATATCCAAGATCAGCAACATATTTCTTCGCTAAAATAACTGTTAGTACATTAGGAAGGTATATATAAACGGGAAACCTTTTGAAGTTACCAGTCGGAATGCTAAAATCATATAATATCCATCCATGGATAAAAGAAATTCAGAACATCCTGAGCACGCATCCTGAGCACGCATCCCTCGGCGGGCTCCATTTTTCAGGCACCTCATTGTATTGGTACGCACCATGGGGAAATTACAAGAAATATAAGAAATTAATAAATATAATTTTTTCCTAATTACATTTTTAACTCTTATACTTGGTTGCCTTGGTTGCCTTTAATCAGCTGCTATTTTGTTTTATGGGTATCTTTCGGTTCATATACGTAGAGCCGCAGTGTAGACCTGTCTTCCTTTCCCACATTTTTAGTATGTTTGAATCGTTAGTAATTTCCTTCCCAGTTTTCGAAAATTATGAAGTATTACTGGAATAGCATTACTTACAGAGCAGTCAAATCACCTCAGTTTTCTACTCTTGTTGTGTTTTTTATTTATTTTATCCTTCTTCTTTTTATTCCGTTCTGACCTTATGATGGTGTTCTTCCTTCATTGTTCCTGAAATTTTTCCATTGTGGCGCACACATGTGTGCGTGAAATAATTAAATAAATAAAAAGTTATAGAGGAAGAAAGAAAGAAAAGAAAAGAAAAAAGAAATTATAAATGAGAACTTTATAAGAAGAAAGAAATTCGGTTGAATTTTTTCGCTCATTTTGGTGTTCCTTAATTTTCGGGGCATTAAAGTGGAGTGTCCAGAAGGCATATATTATTCTTACCGACAGCTCCTACTCATTCTTTGGACAGTGTTATCTACTTTCGAAGACGAATGGGCGCAATTAGGGGACAGGGGGTAGCCCATGGGCTTTTTTCTTTTCCTTTCAATTTCCCACATTGTACTCAAACTGATGCGTACGTACGTGTAATGCAAGTTGCAGCGAGAGGAGCCTAAATCAAACGGTACGTCTCGCGCGAAATAATCGAGTAAAAACTCGCCCTACATGTGAGAAATGTCGGACTTTTTGAGTACTGATGGACTGCCTCCCCCGTCCGCTCATTGCGCCGGTGAAATGTTTAACTCTATCAAAGCTTCTGTTGCACTGCCGTTTAAAAGTGAAGGTGCTGCTGAAAAACTGATGACATGCTGCAATAAGGGCTAATAAGGAAAAAATGACGACGTTGATCAGTACCTTTTGGGATGTGCCATGCAGTCCACTTCCACGGGAAATCGTGGAAGCAATCCGATTGTGTATGTAACTTATATAAACACATGCTCTTCTTTTGAAAATTTTCAGTGTTTTATTATTCACAGGCAACTCTGGCAGCAACTCTGTCACGAACGCGATCTCTCTTCTGTCCCGATGAGGTGCCGGTCGATCGGTCTGAGAAAATCACTGAAGTCAGCATCACCCACCGGCGCGCGCTGCCTCTCTCGACTTGCGAACGCCGCATCCGATGTTCTGCGCTCCCGCGACGAGGTCTGCCGAGCTCGTGTTTCCATCTCCAATTCTGGATGGCCGTCGTGGGTTCTCGGCAATGCAGCTCACTACGTCTCCGCTACGGGTAGCAGCACCAGGAGAGAACCGCGGGGCGTAGTGAGCACTACTCTCACCCCGCGGCCTCATTAATCGCAACCAGTACGGTCGTGGAAGACGTCCTTTCTCTCCTCCTGCTATGGATGTCATATTTGCTGCTGATTACGAGGAGAAATAAACCTCACGGAGTGCTCTGCGTTCCGTCAGAGGAATCGGGTGAGTCCCTTACTTATGCAGGTGACGAGTGTTGCGAGCGCGATCGCTCCTCGGTCCATGTCTGGCCCGGGCGCGCTGTTTCTCACGGCGGCTTGCCGATGAGGCGCCATCGATCGGCTTGGGAGCATGGGAAAACAGGTGACTCAGCACCATCGATCGGCGCGCGCCGCCTTCCTCTCGACTGGCGCGCGCCGCAGTCGACGTCCTGTGCTCCCGCGACAAGGTCTGCCGACCTCGTCCGCTCTCCCGGATGGCCGCCGTGAGGCCTCGATCCCCCACTACGCACTCACAACGGAAGCGGCACCAGGAGAGAGGCCGCGAGGTCTGGTGAGCACTGCGCTTACCCTCGCGGCCTCGGAAACTAAAACAGCCGACAGACCCCGGAGGACCTCAATATTCGCGACTCCTATTATTCATTTTGCTGTCTATTCATGTACTTGCGATAAACCGATACTACTACCTGATGTACCGCGAAAGAGAAGGAGGAGGGGGGTGAATACCTGTCAATGTGCCTGCCGTTGCCATTCTTCTTGGTCAGTATTCTTGGTATGTTATCGTCGTCGTTGGGGTTTGCCTCTCGTGCTCTTCGGGTCCCGGGTTCCGTCCCCGTGTGTGCAAGGAGGAGGCGGCTGGAGGAGCGAGCCAGAGGACGGAGAGGAAGGAGAGTCCGCATTGGAGTTCCCACATACGTGTCAATACCGTTCAATACGCTGGGCCAGGGCTAGGAATTCAAGGTCTCATCCCCACGGGTCTCGGTCCCTCTTGGTGACCCTCGGGTGCTCCTTGGGCGAAGGGGGCTTCGTGAGCAGGGCTTGCCTCTGCCTGCGGGGCCGCCGATCGCAACAACGAGGTTGTAGTGTTCCGTTCATATGTATGCGCATTGTTGTGGGCATGTGGGGTTCTCTCCTGAGATTCAGGTCTTCTCCTGTGGTGTCAGAGGCATAGGAACCGAGTGCGAAGAGGCGAAGGGTAGGTCCAGCCTGCAGCTGGAGCTCCACCAATACGATGCTAGGAAATACGCTTAGACAGGGGTAATATACGCGGTCCCCCTTTCCCAACGAGTTAGGTGGGTGACGCTCAGGTGCCCATGGGGCGATTCGAAACTCATCTGGCATGGGCTCGTCTCTGGTCTCTGCCGGTGGGGCCATTGATCTCAACAAATTCACTAGCTTTGCAGGGATGGACTAGGTGAGGCATCTGTACCTCATTCGGGGGTGCGGACGAAAACCAGTGCTTCCTTATATTTTGAATATCCGAAACATGGAGTATTATCCGAAACATGGAGCATCTGCATTTTTTTAAAGCTCAGAAATCCTCTTCAGCGTTTTATCACACAAAGATTCGATCTTGTAGACCAAGGGGCAGCATAATTGATGCGCACGCACCAGTTAAAATTAGACGTAAATAACTTGTCTTGGAGGTTCAAAGCTAGCAATAGGTCAATTTCAAACTCATAAGGCGCAGTTGACGGGTTGAAAAAATGTTTGAAATGGAATCAATGAGCTCATCCACCAACTTCGTGTTAAGTCCATGTCCTGAAGTTGCGGAAAATTCGTTCGTGCTTATACGTATCTGCGTACATTTAATGCACCGTACTCCCAGAAATATCCGGCAGACAAACCCTTACGGCGTCGAATCGTAAATCTTGGTTGTATATGTGAAGTATTTACATAGGTTCTGACACATACCTTTGGTTTTGTAGGCATATTCGCAGCCGTGGTCACATTCGATAATAGTGGTGAACTCCGATTTGCCAAATTTGTAGCAGTCATCGTCGGCCAGAACTAACACAGTGACACAGAACAACAGCGCAAGATATGGAGATATGGCACTTCGTATCGGCATCTCTAAAATCAAGATGTTTTGGCAGCTTATGTCTTAAGATGTCAAGGTCGCAAGCGAAAAATCTTGTTTCGAGCGAGTACGATTTTATCAAAAAGAGAACATTTATACAATTTGCAGGCTAGGAAGGGAAAAAACATGTGCATCTCTTAACGACCATTCGCCAATCAACACGCAATCGGCAGTATTGGTAATTTCCTTCTGATGACGGATAGAGGATGTGACATCTTCGGAAAGAGTAGCTAAACTTCTCTATCAACCTGCTGGTCAATACTTCTGGCTTCTGTGCTAATGAAACTCATTAAGTCAGGTGTGGTAATTCTTATTACAGACTTACATGTATTGCAGCTACGAATACTAAAAGAGTAGCGCATGAATCTTCTAGAAAATGAAGTAAATTTGGCGCCTCAGGATTAAACTGCGATGACAAACTTTAGAAAAAGGGAAATCGGGTGCTAGTCGCAAATGTGGGCAGCAAAGGAAGACGGGAACGTGTAATCCAATCAGGGGCGTGAGGCATTGAATGGGCGTGGCAGTAAGAGTCTGTGTACCTTACAGAGCGTGTTTGGTTGATTAGTATTTGATCTAAAACGGAGCCTTCTAGAGGTTTGCCAACCCCCTATCGGCCGGTCACCGCGCGTCTTTATCTATCGGCCGGTCACCGCGCGTCATTTCGCAGGACAAATTCGAATCCTGAAGAATGAGAAAAGGAAGGTAGAAGTAAGATGCATGGCGTATCTCAAAAAGGAATTGATTTGCTACGTCCTTCGTCTCTTCTAATGTTTCAAGTCACTTTAAATTCTAATTCTTCGCCTGAAATTTAGACCTGTTGAAAAGCACTGCACTCTGTTCCACCCCGAATAGTGCCAAATTGGCTCAGCCGGCGGGTTTTTTTCTGATTTTTCAACTGCAAGCGCTCTCGACTCTGTTCTAAAGAAATTTTTAGAGTGATACTTTCTTCACATGCTAACATGGTAAAAGGGGAGAGGGCAAGCGTGGGATGCGCCATGCGTTCTGTATCGGTGGAACATTGTGAACTCGATGACTTCGGTGAATAAGTACGAGACTTTTCTGGGAAGAACAAAACACCGGCTTGACCATCGGTTCGTCGCCGCAAATCATTGTACGGGCAAAAACGCATTCAAATTGCCTTCACGATATGCTGTAGAACTAGAATGTGTGGCGCATCCTCCGAAGACATTGGTTGACGTCGTCCTCTATTTCTTTTATCCTGACATCTTCTAATAATAAATAATACTTTTCTGATGAAAAAAGACTCATTTCCTTCGTTACCGTAGCAGCAGCAGCTATGTAACTTTAGCTATACACTTCGCATCCAAGTTCAAATGCAGTCTCAGCATTGGGCACTGAATCGTAGTCAAACGTGTCTACTGTTGACGACGTCTTTCACCTTGCTCACAGCACCGTGCTTAATCACAGAAAAACAGAATCAGTGGGGAATTTCATTGTTCTCCTTCTGTTTCCCCCGTAGCTAGGACATTGACGTCGACGTTTCGATCGATATGTATTAATATTTTTGGAGAAATTAAGCACTGGCTTCTTAAAAGTGCGAAGTTTTGCGATCTCTCTCGAGTCGATTTTTCACAAGGATTTGGCCTCCTTCTTAAGAAGAGGAGGTCTTCGTGCTCTTGAATTTAATAGGAATAGAATAAATGTTGGCGTCAATCAATAGTTTTGCAGAATGCGCCACGCCTTCTACTTTTACGGATATCTTGAAGGTAGTGCGAATGCGTATCCTACTGGTGTCCTGCCGAGAAAGGTCGATGGGGAAGGCGGAGATCTAACCCGAAAAACGTTGGTTTGCCTTGGCAGGACCCGAGTCACTGCTCGAGACCGGTACACGCCACAAGGACACCTCTTACGTCTGTGCTACACGCACTCAAATCCAACCTTCTTCATCTGTATCACTGGTCGGCCCGCTGATCATCGCGACTTGTTCGAGCGGGCGCCCAGCTGCGTCGCCGTTCGTCCCTTTCGTGTGCCAAAGTGCTCCAATGAGTCCTCCTCTCTCATGGGACAAGAAGAACGTCGCCGCATCGTTCGTTCAGAGCCTTAGGACCCGTTTATACTTCCGACGTCGAGCGACGTCATAGCATGCATAGTGGCAAAATTGATCGATCGCTTCACCAGATCAATGTGGCCACAATACGTGGCGTCGCTCGGCGTCGAAGTATAAACGGGCCTTCAGTGAAGTCCAATCAACGCGATGCGATGAGCGATGTTCTCTTGACATCTCACAGAATCTAGCTGATGACTGCTCTTGTTGTGTGGGTGTCTACAAAACGCACTGCATGACCGGCCCACCTAATTTTCGACGACTTCGCCAATGAAAAATCCATCCTTATGCTTCCAAATTTGCGAATTATACCAGCCTGCCTCTATAATTAGTACTAACTGTACAAGCGAAGAGAATGACGTCAGTGAATCCGTTTGGGATCTGCCACGTATTCTATTACCTTATTTCTTTCTGGGCGCGTGGAGCGCAGTCGGAGGAGGCGCCGCTGTCGCCTGCACCCAATGCCAGGTCCTGGTTCGGATTTCCCGCCCAGGCCAACCAAGCCTTCAACCCCTCGTGGGTCGGTGAATTGGTACCAGACGTGTCTGGGAAGGATAGAGCGCTGACTTGTTCATCGGCTGGCCACCGCAAGTCATTGTATGGACAAATACGCATTCAACTCACCTCCACGACATCCCGTAGAAGTAGAATGCGTGGCGCATCCCGACGGAGATTGAATAACGCCGTCCTTTATCCTTACCCTTTATTTCTTTCTAAAATACAGGGTATCCCAAAAAATGTAAGCACTGTTTGAAAGGTAATAACTTTGCTAACAGTAAAGGTACTAAAGAAGTTAAAGGCTCATATGAAATCTTTAAAAAAAACTCTAAAAATAATCTAATCTTAAAATCTAATCTGAATCTACACATAAGCAGTATGGATTGCGCCATGCAGCTGTCTGTATTCGTCCAATTTGATGCGAAATTTATATTTTCTCCGACTCAATCCCTTCCAATTAATTTGTCAGTAATTTATCGACTGCATATCTTAGGATAGACAACTAGATCGAACTGACGATAACATTGAGAATGAATGAAGTCAGTCGATAGGCGGCGCCTACAACATCTGCGCCATTGGGACGCCAGTGAATCCGTGGAGCTCAGTAGTTGAAAGCGCGACTTTACAAGGGAAAGAGTGCGGCGAAGATTCAGGAAGTTTCACAACGTGCCACCGAAGTTACTTCTGTGATTTCGCTTTCAATGGCCTCTACTGCGGCAAAAAGAAGTTAATCCATTCAGTATTCCGGTCCTATAATTGGGTTGGGGACTGCAGTTGTGGGCAACCGGTTTTCAATTCTGCGTCACAGCGTCAGTAGTCAGAGACTGGTTTGCAGAAAACTTTCAGAGGGTACGCGACTTTCTTCGGATCTTCCAATGATGTAGAATCTGTTGGGCTATTTTGGCACGTGTCGTGGATGGAGCTAGGCATTTCTGACGCTCGTTTGAATGAATCGACGACGAATAAGGCGGGCGATATAGACAGGGCTTTACATGGTACAGGTTTATGGTGGATAGAGGCAAATTTTTGAAACAAATCTGACATTCAGGGCCAATGACGACAACATTGAGCACGCGGTTGATTACGGTAGGTTACGGTTGGGAAAAGGGGTGAATAACGAAACATCCGACTGTTTAAGAGCGAATAGTGAGTGAAGTGGCGTTACATTCTATGGTATCGTTTGTCCACAGCCTTAACTTCGACGAAAACGCTGTACAATCAACTATATAAAAAATAAATGGGTAAAGGACGGTGCTTGGAATACGCTATGCATACTACTTCTACGGGATATCGCGAACGCAATTTTACTCTGGTTTAATTTATTTATTTTATTTACTTATTTATTCAAGCACATAATTGTGCGCTCAATACAAGGCGTTAAACACAACGTTAGAACACAACAACATTAATAATGGCAAACTATTAACCAAGGTGTACATACGGAACAAAATCATTAATAAAACTCTAATAAAGAGAAAAAAGAAAGCACGGATTGCGATTTGGATTTTTTAGGATAGCAGCAATTGTCATGTTTCAAGAGATTTACGACCACTGTTTGTTTGTTTCGCCAAGAGTAGCCTGCTTTGTTTTAATATAAAAAAATTTTCTATAGAAGTCTTCAAAAACATAAACATAAATATAAAAGGTCAAAACA
The DNA here is from genome assembly GCA_947396885.1 of Heligmosomoides polygyrus polygyrus. Classification (NCBI taxonomy): domain Eukaryota; kingdom Metazoa; phylum Nematoda; class Chromadorea; order Rhabditida; family Heligmosomidae; genus Heligmosomoides; species Heligmosomoides polygyrus. The sequence goes on from OX377202.1 coordinate 107,970,455, forward strand.
GAAAGCATCCGTAAAGACATCCTGGCCATAAATGCGTTAGGACTACGACCTTCTACACGCACGATTTCGGGGCGGGCCCTGTATCTCAAAGGCCTCTTTAAACTGAAACGCACCCCGGCGATGGCGTGGAAGGGAGGCACGCATGTAGAGTACACATGTCGATACGGAATAGTACAATTTAAAAATTAAAAAAAAAACATGGTCGACATAGAAGATTAAAAGATTAAAAGATTAAAATATGTAGAAAGATAAAAGAGTAAATTATAATAATAATCAGAAGCTACTAATAGGCAACCCAAACACAAACTTATAAATCCGAAATCAGAAGCTGCTCCTAGGCAATCCAAACACAACTGTGAAGAAGTAGAAAGAGTCAAGAAGATAAGAAGACAATGCAGAAAACTAGGAACTTGTTAAAAAACAAAACTAACCTTGAAAATACTAACCAATAATTTGGTCAATGGAAGGAAACAGTCCAGAAAATGAGCGGATACCAAGAACGAATAAGCCACACGAAAGAAAAACACTGGTGGAGGCCAGAAAACAGATTAGGCAAAAAATGCGATGTGTGCGCGAAATTCTAGCATGGTCAATCTTCCAAACTCATTCAACACTTACTAGAAGTGGAAAAACTGCTAACTAAGCATACTTCTTGTGGAGGGTCACCATGGGTAACCTCTCTTTCTACTGGTAGGATATTGTAACAGCTCTTGAAGAAATTGGCGAAACTGGCGAACTCGTTGGTCTCTCTATGCATCACAGCTGGAAAAAAAGATAATGATCACCTAAGTAGTAGTCCAAAAATAAAGATAAAAAACAAGTTTAGCCTGCTTTGTTGCACAGAACACTCGCAGTAGTCCCCAGAAGCTATAGTGCAACGAAGACTCCGTACTCTATGTGACATCCTCGATCTGAGGCATGCCTAGAACATCGACCTTTTTGAGTTTGAGTCTGAATTCTTTAGAACTTCTGCATGACACAATGTCTAGGGGAAGTTGGTTTAACCACCTCGTTGTCCTCATGAAAAATGAGTGAAACGCAAGTTTATTAAACTGATGGTTTAGTTTGCGGTGCGGTATTGCAATCCCTGCCGTTCTCCCACGACATGGCTTAAAAATCCAGTATTTACTAGCACTTAGCTTGATTTCCATCCGAATGATGCGAAAACAAAATATCAAATCCTTCACAACTCTTCTATACTTGAGACTCCTCATACCAAGTATTTGGAGGCGGTCTCTGTAAGAAGGAAGACTTTGTGGGTAATTTTCATTTGGGAACGCTCTGTAGAATACGATTTTGGTGAATGCTTTCTGAACTTTTTCCAGAGACAGTATATATTTCTTAACATAAGGACTCCAGACTGTCGAACAATACTCCAACTGAGGCAGGACGTATGTGTTATACAGTCTAACCAATATCTTTGCATCATTGCATTGCACGCTTCTGAGAAGGGTAAACAGCGATGCCATTGCTTTTCTTACAGTAGCTTCCAAATGCTTGTAGAATTTCAATGAAGTATCGATAACAACACCCAGATCTCTAACAATATCTTACTGCCTTATTGTAATCCCATTGAAGCTATAGGAGGGTGCTGGATAAGGTCCTAAATGGAGGTGTATTGTCTTTTCCAAGTTGACTGGAATCTTCCACTTATTAGACCACTCCATCATACTTCGTATAGAGAGTGAGATCTGTTCTTGTATCAATTTTTGGTTTGAAGAGCTATAAGCACAGTAAATTCTTATATCGTCTGCGAAGATTTTTACCTCCAAACTTGGATGCACTCTCAGAATTTGTGGCAAATCAGCGGTATATACTGAGAAAAGCAGAGGTGAAAGGACTCCACCTTGAGGTACTCCACTAGAGCATACATCTTCTTCTTCTTCTTCAGCGTCTGTCTTGCTTCGTAGCGGGGTCCGCTATTCTGGTGTCATGACGCCACCTTTCCCGATCCAGCGCTAGATCAGGGTGGACGCCAGCCGCTTTCAAGTCCGTATGTAACGTATCAGCCCAGCGCTGCTTCGGGCGCCCTCTAGGCCGCTTTCCTACCACCTCGAACTTAAGGCCTATCTTGCGGACGCTATCTTCCTTTCCACGCAGAACGTGGCCGTACCATCGTAAGCGAGCTTCGCGCATCTTGTCAGTTATCGGCGCGACACCGAACTTCTGCCGAATAGCATCGTTTCGGATGCGGTCCATGCGCGTGACTCCTGCCGTCCAGCGCAGCATCTCCGTCTCCATGACGCTGAGGCGCGCTTCAACTTCCTTGGTCGCAGGCCAACACTCAGCGCCGTACATCGCTACTGGCCGGATGACTGCCCTGTAGATCTTTGACTTGAAGCGCTCCGGTATCTTCCTATCGCAGAGCACCCCAGTCAACGAGCGCCACTTGGACCAAGCTGCACTCACGCGTGAATTCACTTCGACCATCAGTTTGCCGTCAGACGCCACTGCTGATCCCAGGTGCTTAAAGAACGCAGTGCGTGGAAGCTCGATGCCGTTAACCTTGATGGAGCTGGACTCGGTAACGTCCGTCGTTAAATACTCGGTCTTCTTCACGTTCAATCTGAGTCCAAACCGCTCCAAGCGATCACACCAAGCTTGCACCTCTCGCTCGAGATCACCTTTATCTTCGCTAGCTAGCATCACGTCATCGGCATAAAGCAACGTCCAAGGGACGGGCTTCTGAAGATCTCGTGTGATGGCATCCATGACGACAACAAAGAGGAGTGGGGAAAGCGCAGAACCCTGGTGTACCTCGACAGAGATGGGGAACTCCATCGAGGTTCCAGCTGCAGCTTGCACTCGACTCTTTGGACAAGAGTAGAGAATCCGCACCCACTCTATGAGCTCGTCAGGAACTCCATGATGTCGCAAGGCGTACCATATCACTTCACGCGGTACGCGGTCAAAGGCCTTCTCCAAGTCGAGGAAGGCGATATGCACTGCCTTCTGTTTCTCGCGATGCTTCTCTATCAGGAGGCGGGCGGCGTGTATGGCATCAATGGTGCCACAGCCAGCCACGAAGCCGCACTGATTGCTGGAAAGCTGGACGATGTCCCGAATTCGTCCATCGACAACTCGCTCAAAGATCTTCATGCTGTGCGAAAGCAAGCGAATCGGACGGTAATTGGAGCAGTCTGCAGGACTGCCCTTCTTCTTCCAAATCGGAATCGTCGTACTTTGGCGTCTCAGGCACTTTTTTCTCCGCCACAACCTGATTAAAGAACTTCGCCAACCACTCAGCAGGGTACCAAAACTTCGACTTCCACAGTTCTGCTGCCACGTCGTCGGGCCCAGTCGCTTTGCCTGGCCTCATCTTCTTCAAAGCCGCTTCAATCTCCTCCACGGTGATCTTCTGAACGGGGCCGTGGGTTGGAGCCGTTGAGGGGATGGCTGGATGAGGAAATTCTACTGTAGAGATTTCCTCAAAGTAATCGCGCCATCGATTCAATGCCTTCTTGCGGTCCATAAGAAGACGGCCGTTCTCATCATTGATGCCGAAGAACTTCTCGATGTCCTCGGTCTGGCGATGGCGATTCTTTGCGAGTCGGTACAGATACCGCTCACCATCGCACGACTCGAGCTTCTCGTTGACATCTCCATAATGAGTGGCTTTTGCAACAGCCACGGCCTTCTTTGCGGCTTTCTTCGCTTCTTGGTACTTCCGCCAGTTATCGGCTGTCTTTCCGCCGAGAAATACGTGATATAGCGTCTTCTTCTCTCGAACTTTGGCTTTCACGTCATCTGTCCACAGCCAGGCCTGTTTGTCGACCTTCCGTCGCCCAGGCTTCGTGATGCCGAGCTCCGACCGTGCAGCGTGACGAATCGCGTCGGTGGCCTTCTCCCAAGTTTCGTCGACAGTTGTCACTGTCGGTAACCGCACGCGAGAAATCACAGCTGCTTACTTCTCTTTCATTCGTCACCACTTGATTCTTGGTGCACCGCATCGCTCGACCTGCTTCAGCCTCGGAGGGGCGATCTTTAAAGTACAGATCAGCGGTCGATGCTGTGGGGCGACCGTCTCATACGGCACGACCTTCGCGTCTGTGACAAGACTTCGGTCTCGATCCTTCACAAGGACAAAGTCTATCTGTGTCCTGGTGTTCCCGCTATAGAACGAGATGAGGTGGGAATCGCGTTTGCGAAATACGGTGTTCACTATGGTGAGGTTGTGCGATTCCGCATATTCAAGGATACGCTCACCATCTGCGTTACGCGATCCGTAACCGAACCCACCATGACAGCCGTACCCGTCTTTCGTCGCGCCGATGTGCCCGTTGAGGTCACCAGCGACTATGATGACATCATTCGACGGTACCTCTGCTGTCTTCTCATCAAGCAGGCTCCAAAACTCTTCCTTGGCTTGATCCGAGCAGCCAGTCTGCGGAGCATACGCAGAGAAGAAGTGATAGAGTCGCTCCTTCGCGGCGACAACGATCTTCATCAATCGATCGTCAAAGCGCTCGACGCTTACAATCGAGTCACGAAATCGTTCGGAGACGATTATTCCGACACCACTGGTGGTCCTGGGACTTCCACATAGAACGGCCTTGAAGCCACGTCCTATGTCCTTTGACTTGCGGCAGGACCACCTCGTCTCCTGCACCGCACAGAAATCAACTCTTCTACGCTCCAGTGCTTCAACCAACTCGCACGAGCGGCCCGTCAACGTACCCACATTCAGCGTTGCCACGCGGATCCTGCTTACGTTACGGGACTTTCGGACTAGCTCAGTTGCCCCCCGATGCCGTCCTCGCACCAGGGACCCTCGCATACTTCTCACACTCGCCGGGCTCTGCGAGTGCGCGTCGGCTCCCGCGGACGCCGTAGCACTATCTCGAAACTCTTGAGCTGTCATACACCATGTGATGTGACATGGGTCTTCGTAGGCCGGCCTGTCACAAGGGCCTGTCGCCTGTAATCGAGTGTCCGTGTTCGGCTTAACTCGCAGAGCGAGTAGTTTCCAGTGGCACCACGTGGAGGAACGGACATCGCCACCTCCACTAGAGCATACATATCTATCCGAATAACTGTTCCCAATCTTTACCGTCATGTGTCGTTCATATAAATAGGACGATAACCATATCAAAAGTGGGTCGGAAATACCAAACCTAATAGGCTTTTGAAGTAGCAGCCTGTGACATACTCTATCAAACGCTTTAGAAAGATCAAAATAGATAATATCAACCGACTTCCCATCATTCAATGCTGTGTGCCAGTCATATAAAGAATCACAAATCAGTGTTTCAGTAGAAGCTGCCGACGTAAAGCCGTGCTGTTCTTTTGGAATTATATGATGCTTTATAAACCAGTCACTCAACTTATCCCGGACTAATTTTTCCAAAACCTTTCCAGAAGTAGGGCATATGCTGATGGGTCTGGAGTCAGAAATTAGATGTGCATCACTCTTTTTGGGAATAGGTGTAACTATGGAGTCTTTCCAAATCTTCGGCACTTCACCTACAGCTAAGGAGATGTTGAAAATCATAGCTAATGGATATTGCAAAGTGTTTGCACATTTCTGAAGAACCACTTGAGGAATACCATCATATGTAGCTGACAAATAAGGTTTTAGCCTTTTTAATATGTGCAAAACCTCAGAAGGGCGAACAACGGAAATCCCAGAGGATAGATCCGACAAGCGGTAATCAAGCTGATGTTCAAACATGCCACTTAAGTCACTAACATGTGTTGCGTTGTCGAAAACACTGGCAAAGTATTTTCCAAGGGCGTTTGCTTTATCTTGATCTGTGTGGAGAAAGCATCCAGTCTGGTCTTTTAGAACAAGGATTTCACTAGTTCCCTTTATCTTCGTTCTTAGGTAGCTGAATAGTGCTCTCTTGTTAGAAGCAAGCAAGCGACGTTCACGATAAGCGGTGTATCTCTTGATATGGCGGCTTATTTCTGAACATACCTTCTTGTACAATGGATGGACTAGTGGACGAGAAAGGCGTGAGAAAAGGCGACTTTTCTGCTCAAACAGGTTTCTCAGATAGGGCGGATACTGCTGTGATCCAGCTCTTTGATACCGAAAAGGAACAACTTTTGCAAATAGCTGATACAGAACCAGGCAAAATCTATAATGGACATCATCGATGTCAGAATAACCACAAAATACCTTGAACCATTCAACACCTTCAAGGTAGCAGTTGAGCCTATTATAGTCTACTCTATTGTACATCGGTTCAGGTAGATACAACGAATTATCCTGAACACCGCTTAGCTCGAAAAATATCATATTGTGATCGGAGTTTCCAAAAGGAGGAGCTATGCAAAGATTATAGATGATTGGGTTTGACGACAAAACTAAGTCAAGTATTGAATTATTTCTTGTAGGACTCGACACCATTTGCTTAAGTTGGCAGTTCGCGAAAGCTACTCTGAAGCTTTCATCTCTCGACGATTCGCCGCGATTTTTCAACCAATTGATAGTAAGGTTGAAATCGCCAAGCAGAATCACAGGAAGCGCAGCAGAGCATAATACGTAAATTGTGTCGATAAGTTTCGCGTCTTCCTCGACGGAGGACCCTGGCGGATGATACAATAAAATGAATCTAGTTGAACAAGGGGAACCTTTGGACCGTAATCAAAACAGATCAAATCTGAATAAAGCTGTTCACCAGTACCTGTAGGGTATATAAGCAATCCATGCTTAACCAAGCAACATACACCCCCTCCTTTGTGGCCACTCCGATCAGACCTTACAACATTATAGGGGTGCCCTGCTACCAACTCTGAATTCAATATTTTTGGATTTAACCATGTCTCAGTTATGAATACTATATCAGGATTTCGTATGGCCAGGAAGGAATGCAGCAAGTGTAGTTTGTTGGTAATGCTCCTGGCATGAACAGAGTACAGAGGAGATTCGACGGATTTCCGCGCAACGCTAGTGGTTTCCCACGGAGAGCCTAGGAGAAAGGTCGCACGTCCGTCTAAGCTCTCCTTTGTATACTACCCATTCTTTAATGGACTTTTCTCTATTTAGCTCTCGAGCTTGTTGACGAAGTTGGAAATCCCTTGCCCGCTCCTCTCTTGTCATACTTTTACGGACAAAAATATTTGTATGACCAACAGGTCTTAGGAGACGGGCATTCGAAATAGCCTTCAGCCAATGGGATCTAGAAGGCAGAACTACCTTAACCAATCGGCTTTTGCCACTAGAGAATATCCCCATACGGTACACGGATTCAGGCCTGCACTCGACCTGAAGAACATCGAGCAGACCTGTCACCTTGTCTTCCAGATCCCCTTGACGTCTCGACGGAGGCATGTCTTGAGGCTCCTCCTCAATACCTGCTATTACAATGCTTCGCTTCCTACGATCTTCTTCGATACCATCCGCAATGGCCTGAGGAATTTTTGCCTGCAGCGCCATCACCATTTTCTCAATAAGTGGATCGGTATTCCTCTCTATAATAGAAGTTATAATTTCACTTATTGAAAATTTACTGTAATCAGTCATTTCCTCCTCGGTGTTAACCCTGGTACAGGCGTGGATGTGCTTTTTTGAGAGGTACGAAGAGAAGACTGGGCTTTTTTGCTGGCATCTTCACGTACGCGGTTGACTCAGAACAAAATTTGACTGCCGTCATTGATTATGGATTTGGGTGAACACCAAGGAAGAAACGAACTGAACCGATACAATCGTTTCAGTTGGGAAGGGCAATAAAACAAGGTTTCAGAAGCAGCACTCGAAGAAGACGGAGCTCACAACAATACGAGAAGAGTAGAATCTATTCTCAATGAAATCGGAAGTAATTAAAGGCAAAAATTGACAGCGGTGTCAAAACGCAACCGGCCTGTAGTGGCGCTGCGTGAGAGAATGAATTTCCTAAGTTTGGGGTAAATCCCACTGACGATTCGCGCATGTGAACCGATTCGCCGAGATACCCTCTTTTGCACGTCATTAGCGGTCATTCTGAGAAGTAGCTTGAATGCGTATTTGTCCTGTACAATAACTTGCAGTGGTCAGCCGATGGGCAAACCAGTTTTTTTCACTTTTCGGCGACAATTTTGGTTACAATTTACTTACCCCAGAGTGATGGAAGCCTTAGCTGGTCTGGTGGGAAGACCGAGCCAAGAACCCGACATCGAGTGTACGCGGCAGCCGGCACCTCCCCCAACCGCGCCAACACGCGCCCATAGGGGAAATAAGCCTTGATGATGAGTCGAATCTGGTTTGATTACCCAAGTTTGAGGTAAACGCCATTCGCGTATGTCATCTAAACCACCGCCATCATTTGCACGTCATCAGCGGTCATCCAGATGGAATTAGCTTGAATGCGTAGTTGTCCTATACAATAACTTGCAATGGCCAGCCGATGAGCAAGCCAGTATTTTACCCTCCCGCGACGATTTTGGTTCAAGTTTACCTAGCCCGCAGGGATGGAAGGCTTGGCTGGTCTGGTGGGAAAACCGAATTGGTTTAAATACCCAAGTTTGGGGTAAATGCCATCGATGATTCGCGTATGTGGGCTGAGCCACCGAAATGCCCTCATTTGAACGTCATTAGCGGTGACACCGAAAAGTAGCTTGAATGCGTATTTGTTATACAATCACTTACAGCGGCCAACCGATAAACAAACCAGTGTTTTACCCTTCGGCGACAATTTTGGATCCAATTTAATCACTCCGGAGGGATGGAAGTCTTGGTTGGTCTGGTAGGAAATCCGAATCAAGAGCCCGACATCGAGTGCACGCGACAGCTGGTACCCCCATCAACTGCGCCAACCCGCGCCCATAGGGAAAATAAGCCTTGGTGATGGGTTAAAAAGGTCCAGAAAGCTCCGCTCCAAAACGAAGCCAATGCCGCAGAGCTCAGAAAGCGTGGAGGTAATTTTAATTGGGTTTAATTACCCAAGTTTAGGGTAAACGCCGTCGACGATTTGCGTATGTGAATCAAACCACAGAAATGCCCTCATTCGCACGTCATTAGCGGTCATCCCGAGATGCAGCTCGAATTCTTATTTGTCCTATACAATAACTTGCACTGGCCATCCGAAGGACAAGCTAGTATTTTACTCTTCCGAGACAATGTTGGCTACAATTTGCTTACTCCGGAGGGATGGAAGGCTTTGTTGGTCTGGTGGGAAGTCCGAACCAAAAACCTGTCATCGGGGTGCCCGCAACAGCCGGCACCTCCACCAACTGCGCCAACACACGCCCATAGGGGAATGAGCCTTGGTGATGGGTCGAATCTGGTTTAATTACCCAGGTTTAGGGTAAACGCAATCAGACTTGCGTATGTGAATTGATCCACCGAAATGCCCGCATTTGCACGTCATTAGAACCTGGAATTGAGTGCACGCGACTGTCGGCACCTCCTCCAGCTCGCGACTGTTGGCGTCGGCACACGCGTCGATAGGGGAATAAGGCTTGGTAATGGGTTAAGAAGCCTCTAGAAACCCCGCTTCAAAACAAAGGCAAGACGCATAGCTCTTTCTGGGGTTCAGAAAAGGATAAAGTGCGGTGTTAATAAATACTTGATGTGATGCGCCACGCATTCTACCTATACGAAATATCGTGGGAAGCCGATGTGAATGCGTACTTGGCCTGCAGAATGACTGGCGGTGGCCACTAGGTGGACAAGTCAACGGTTTTCCTTCCGAGACAAATACATGTGGCACCAATTCACCGACCTCGCCTGAGCGGGGACTGGGACCAAGAAGCTCGACTTGGTGCATGTTGCAGCCGACATCTTCTCCAAGAACGTCACCTCGCACCTAAGGGTTACAGTAAGTACCACGGTAACTTAACTTCTCCACAACCGGTTTCGAAGGTAAACCGTCTTTTCGAGGAGCGGTGGGGTGATAGGAAGAAACAGATATCTGTGGGAATCCACAGAACACAAAATTCAGCCCAAATAATTCTGACGACACCGACTAGCACTTAGGCGGGTACCAGCGGAGTTCGGCCGTGACTGACAGAGCCCTGGAATGTGGAGCGACGGTCGATTTTGTCGGCGAAGAAAAGCGACCGACTGAATTGCGTTTCCGAGTGCGCAATCGATGACGTGAGCAGCGGAAATGCTCTGCGGCGGCGGCCGTGTCGGTGTTTACTCGAGCACCCCGACGACGTGTGGGTTCAAACAGCGGCCAACGAGTCGATCGGAGTCGATTATCGACGCTGATGGGGTAGTGTTACAGGTTCTTGAATGCATAATGGATGAATGAGGCGTTAATCAAACCCTTTTGGGATGCGCCATGCATTCAATAGTCGAGGCCGTTTGAATGCATTTCTGGTACCGAGCCGAAGCAAAAGTCAGTGATTCTTCTTTCACAGGGAAGTCTGGTAGCAGTTCTCCGACCTAGAAGGGATAGAAACGGAATGCTTGATGGCTCACCAATGAAATTTTAAGTCGTTGCATATGAAATGGCCGATTTTGACTGAGAAGTTTGACAGATCATAACTTTGCTTGGAAGCATTTTTATCAATTGAAATAAGCAGCATAACAATTAACACACTTTTTTCAATGCGACAAAAGCCTAGTTATTCCATCCTTCTAAAAAATCAGAACTACGAGAACTTATAAAACAGGAAGTCATTTTCGACATCATCTTGGTTGCTCAATTTTTATCCTTCACACATTGGTCTAAATGCTTCAAAAATGACAATCTTTAGAAAAACCAATCCTAATATTCTTTTTATTAGGGGGGGGGGGCAAAAGTAATGAGACAAATTGAAAAAAATCTTTATCTCTTTATAACTCCATTACAACTCAACGATGCTGAGGAATGTGTTTGCCATTAAGGGCAATGACATTGCTGCCATCGCTCAGCCAACTTCCTGATCCCATCCTTACAGAACTGCTTGAGCCTGGTGTTGATCAACTGCTCGATATGGTTGTCAAGGACTGCTTGGGTTCTTGTGTCCCTTCCGACTAGGAGGTCCTGTAGGCTCAAGTAGTAGTGGTAGTCGCATGGAGAGATGTCCAGCGAATACGGTGGGTGAGGCATGTGAACGTAGCCCAGCTGGCCAAGCTTATCCGTGGTTACTTGTTCCCGATGGGGTGCGGCGTTGTCGAAGAGGAGAACCTCCTTGAAGCGCTGCGAATGAATAAGAGCGACTCGCAGGTCCATCTCTTCTGTTTCGTTCACCATAGCTTTGGAGTCCATCGTCGTGCGTTTGGTTAACAGCTAGCTTCTAGCAAACCGGTCCATGGGCGCAGAATCAAAAGCTCAGAAGGTGCTTCTCGCCGTGAACATCCCGCCGAACGAAGGTCAGTAAGGAGTCACCAGGCCTCACCTGGTGACTCCTCAGCTGCACGGCCTCAGCTGCTTGACAGGGTCAAGGTAGAAGACGTACTTTTCATCTTGCGTGAATGTTGAGCCCAGGCTGCTCGGAATTAGGAATTGGGGGAGATTTGCGCGACACAGGTCGACTCGTCAGACTGGGGTTTCGGCATGAGACAGACTGCGGTCTTGGCATGCTTCTAGAAAGGGCGGAAGTGGTAACTTTTCAGATGGGCTTCAGTAAGTAGCATACAAACATACAAATACGATAAGCACGAAACCAGACTTCAGCCACGAGATATATGGACACGGCATGGGGTGTTTCATTACTTTTGCCCTCCCCCCTAATAAAATTGCATCTAATTATATTGGTTGACCTATGCGGGACTCGAACCAAGAACCTTTATTTGGGCGGGTGCCTCCTTCGACTGCGCTCCACGCTTCCTTATAAGCTGTTCAGCCTCCAAAATTCGAGTAATTGAAAGATTCGGGTCCAAAGTTCCAAATAGCCACTGCACACTCTTGCATCCTCTTGAGGCCAGAGATCGAGCCAGCTCTGCCTTAGCTCGCCTTCTTAATTGCCGAGTGAGCTGCACCTTAATCACTACATAGTACGCGATTCACAGTAATTCTTTAATTGATATTTACTCAGGACAGCGCGAATACTTCTACCAACTTCCTGTATGGCAGCCGCTCAGCTCTCTACTTCCTTATACTTTCCTTTTCGCAACAATTCCTACACCTTTAAAGTTAATGGAGATATTTTATATCGATTACCTAATGTTATGTTTCTCGAAAAGCCTTGGGCCAATAATCCAAAGGTAACACAACAAATACAGTCGAAACAAATCTCAAGCTCAGTTAAAGATATGGCCCTAATCCAAATCTAGAAGGCTTCATTATCCTGTGAGCAGGCTCTCGAATCTTGTCCGCCAGAATTCTGTGGAGGCTGTGAAGAAAGAACTGAGAGACCTCTATCTCGAGTTCTGCCTCTGTGGAGCTCCTTCAGTCTTTTGAATGAAGGACAGCCAGAAAAAGCCTTGACGTGTGATTACGGCGAGTGGAGCAAGATTTTCCAGCCTAGTTCCTGGATATTCTCGTGGCTCAATTTCGCGACTTGAGAAAGCTTGAGGCCTGCTCCCACGAATGTTTTTGCCTCATCACGTCGGTCCATGACGGGAGTAATCTTGACAGTGTAGATCGACGCTGTTATTATGGTTCCTTCATCCAGGAGACGGATTCGTCAACGACTTACAGCAGTTTAACAGAGAAATTACAGTCGAAAACGCAGATAAAGCGACTTAACAGCAATCGTTATGGTGAAATCTCTGTGGAGTTCTCTGCAAAAGATACGACGTATGAAGCTCGGTAGCTCTGTAAGCTCGTTGTGTTGTGCATCCGATGCTAAATGTTACCGCTGTAACGTTGATGAATCTCGCCCCAGAAATTCACTCATTTCTTCTCCATGTTCTCTCATCGTGAAACCTCAGCATGTTCCGTAATATATTAATGCTTCTGTGCCGAACGAGGTTGTAGGTGGATCAATTTATTAAGCGGCCTAACGTTTCAACCCGATCGTCGTCTTCAGAGGCCTACAAGTGGTTCAAGACTTTAGATTTGATACCTACCTGACCATGCGCCTCCTCCTTCCTGTCTTTCAGACATCGACCTAGGTAAAGGATAAAGGACGGCGTTATTCAATCCTTTTTGGGATGCGCCACGCGTTCTACTTCTACGTGATATCGTGGAGGCGATTTGAATGCGTATTTGGCCATATAATGACTTGCGGTGGCCAACCGATGAACAAGTCATCGCTCTATCCTTCCCAGGCAAGTCTTGTGCCAATTCACCAACCCCGGAAAGATGGAACGCTTGGTTGGCCTGGATGGGAAATCCGAACCAGGAACCTGGTATCGGGTGCACGCGACAGTCGGCGCCTCCTCCGACTGCGCTACACGCGCTCTCGTCCTAGGCACAAAACGAAAAATCCCAACGTATGAGAACTAAACGCACCAGCTGATCCACAGTTTACGGAAGCGACGTCGCAACCGCAATTGTTAGTTGCCGAATGAGACATACTGTACCATTTCGAACTGACTTTACTGAGTATATAGGTTATTCATGAGGACACACATGTCACCACCGGTCGTTCTATAGCTCACAATGCGGAATGAATGGTAAGACGTCACTGGTGATCGAGGAGCACTCATTTCGGCTGTTAAGTGTTGAATTTCTGGCGAAAATCCAGAACGCTTCCAACGCTTTTCTAGAGGTGCCTTCGGGAACGCTTGTTAAACAAGTAAAGTTACATGATCCGAGCAACCGTAGCACAGAAATGACAAATCGAAAGCAGGCGACATTTATAATCCGACAATCCAAGGTATATAAAGCCTTATCCGGATCTCATCAGCAGGTAGAAAAGGCTTTATGAAAGAATAAACAAAGTAAACTAACGAAGTAAACTAATCCACAAGTTTTCGAGTAGTGACTGTAGAAGGACATAAGACCGACGACCCGCCGACGAATCAACAACCGTCTTCGATGTGACTGTGATATCGCCACTTTCGAACTCGACACGGGCGCAGACGCAAACCGCTCACGGTGTAGCGGCGGAGAAAAGATGACGGCCGACACAATAAAATAAAAACAAGTAAAGGATTAGTTTGGTTTGCGCTTTGTAAGAACCCTTATATGAAAGCCAAACCTACAATAAGAAGCATCCATCTCCCTGTGCTCATCAGTAAAGGAAGGGGCGATATGGGATATAGTCATTTCGTCGTATCCCCCTTGATGAGTGTCCTGGCCCTGGATCCTGAAACCCTTAGCATATCTCTACCAAATAACTAGCATTGACAGTTATTCAAGGGAATTGACTGCTCTTGACTCTAGCGATGGCTTTATTTCGGAGCCTTACCACTTTGTATTCAATTGTTTATCATAAGTCATACAATATGTAATGTTTACTGGGACGCGTCTGAGCTAACTACAAAATTTGCATCACATACGAGAGGCTCTCAACGTCACAGTACCATATCATATCGCCTTCCGCTAATACTTGTGACACTCATTTCGTTTGTAAAGATTTAGCGCGCATAATATTGCTCAGGCAGTGTGAGGAACAACTAATGCTCATACCCCGGAGTGACTAAACGCTTGGATGCCGCTTAGGTTAATCAACTTTTCCATTCCAGTGTAGCTAGTTTACTGGACTAATAGACTTATCCGTTGTTGACAAAATTCTGATACACTTATTGCCTGATCACCGCTTGACCATCGTGTAAGCGAAATACGCATTTAAGTTGCCTCCACGATATATTCTGTAAGCGAAATAAGTAGGATGTCCTTTAGACACTACTACTCATCGTTTTCCTGCCCTTTATTAGAAAGCTTTTAAAATGATTTTTCAGAGACGATGCATTATATCATGTACTTCAATCGAACACACGCAGAGACAGAAGAAACCTGGATCTATTTCAAAGTTGCTATGCTGTGCGAAATTCCATTCCAGATTTTGTCGTGAGTCGAGTTTGATTAACAACATCGAGAGCCTTATTTGCGTTGCTACGAAAATCCAAAAACATTGCGCACAGCCTCAGGTCCTGCCCCGGAATTCACCGGATTCGTACATTTATTGGCGATGCGTCACGAAGCACAGAATGACGAGCCATAATTAACACAGTATAACAAGAGACACATCAACATCGCACAAAAGGAGATCACTGGGCACTGGAGCGGGAACGAACGTCGTCGTGGTCGGTGAAGGCCTGGTTTACACTTGCACCGCCACGCGGCGCGGCGTGATGGTTGCCATAGATATCGATTTTTCGCACCGCCCGGTCAATATCTATTCCAACTATGATGCCGCGCCGCGCAGAAGCGCAACTATAAAACAGGGCGAAGGGAGCAGAAGCCCGCGGCTCCATGTCTGGAACAGAAGAGGGCAAACGTTCCGATGAAAACGGTCAACAAAAAGAAAGGAAAAATGGTGAATAATTTCTTGGCGAAATGGAACTCACATATGGACTTCTCCATTCCTAACCATTATCAGGTTGCATGAAAAGTTTTCGCCGTATTCCATATGCGCCTATTTCTTCCTGACAACCTTTTTTGTCCATGTATACTTAGATCAGATATGTGCAAATGTATTATTATCAGCTGATTACAATCCATCTGCTCTCGTACAGACGCGCGAACAACTCGCTGACGTCCTTCGTAATAGGAGATGAGGCATGATGTCTGTACGCCAACATCAAACGCTTCGACACTGGGTTGACAGCGGTTAACAGTGGGCCACAACAAAACGCAGGCCTACACTCGCTAAAGGTTAGGGCTCACCAGAGCACCACCTTTTCCTGCCCTGTCCCACGCCGTGCAAGAGAATCGTTTACTGATGATGACGATATAGATCGTGGTTTAAACCATTTCTTCGATCAGAAGTTTGCACGAAAAATTACAGTGATAGAACCATGGCTACTACTTCGTTTCTTACCAGGGAATGCCGTCATCTTTCCATCGAACTTCGGATTGAGACCTACCTACATCACATGGAAGAGCTCGAGACGCTGATCACAGATATTTAGACCAAATTTGCTAAATGGATCTCCTAAGTAAGTTGTGGCCGGCGAAAACCGCGTTGCCTGCCGCATGTTGGGCGCGCTCAATCAGCGTTGGGCGCAGTGTTGGGTAATCAGAGGTGCGCTTGGCGGCTCTGACAGCAGCGGCAGCGGTACGGTGGTAGAGTGCTCGCTCCACAGGATTGGGTTCATAGGTTCGGTTCCGTCGGCGACACGGATTTTGCATTTTGTGATCTACCCTCAACGAGGACCTATGCTCTCATTTTTAGCACATTTTTGAGCGAGCGGCTGATGATTACTACTTGTAACATATTTTATTCATGACGTGAAGGATGTCAAAAATTCGAATCATTTGTTATATATCTGTTCGCACACCTAGTCATAAACTTAAACCTAAACTAAACGTTTTTTCTAAGTTTCTGAAATATTCATGGTACAAGACAGGATATTTTGATAATCATTCAGGTCCGTTTGCTACCCCTGGTGATTATTTGTTTAACTTTGGTACGATAGACTGCTTCTTCAGTGATTGTAAGGAGACGGCCTGCATAAGGTGTGCAGTTTTGTGAAGAGCATGTTTGCTTTACACACTTTTCGCGTTGTTCCATCAGTGTTGAAGAAGGTTTGAACAGAAGAGGTTGATTATTGATATGTTTAATTATGTTACGGCGTGCAGGAGGAGGCGCCGGCTGTCGCGTGTACCCGATACCAGGTACCTGGCCTGGAGTTCCCGCTCAGGCCAATCAAGCCTTCCATTCCTCCGGGGTTGGTGAATTGGTACCAGACTTGTCTGGGAAGGATAAAGCGCTGACTTGTTCATCGGCTGGCCACCGCAAGTTATTGTATGGCCAAATACGCATTCAACTCGCCTCCATGGCACCCCGTAGAAGTAGAATGCGCTGACGCATCCCAAGAGGGATTGAGTAAGGACGTCCTTTATCCTTTTTATCCTCTTAATTATGTTGAATAGGTTTTGTTAATTTTTAATTTTTGACTTTAAATTTTTGAATTCCTCAATGTTGTTAATAAAATATGTTCTCTTAATTATGTGGAATAAGTTTTGTTAATTTTTGATTTTTGACTTTAAATTTTTGAATTCCTCTATTAATAAAATATGTTACGTGAAACATATTTCCAAGTTCAAGTATCCTAACAGACGTAAATGCAAGTAGTAACCATGAGCCGTTCGCTCAAAAATGTGCTAAAAATGAGATTAGAGGTCCTCGTCGAAGGTAGATCACAAGATGCAAAACCCATGTCGCCGACGGGAACCGAACCCATCATCCCAATCCTGTGGAGCGAGCACTTTACCACCGTGCCGCTGCCGCTGCTGTCAGCACTTCCATCCTCTGATTACCCAGCACTGCGCCCAACGCTGATTGAGCGCGCCTAACATGTGGCAGACAACGTTCTTTCGCCGCCCCCAACTCGCTTAGGATATTCATCTAGTAGATTTAGTTTACAAATCTGTGATCAGCGTTTCGAGCTCTTTCACGTGATGTAGGTCTCAATCCAAAGTTCTATGGAAATCTGACGACATTCCCTGGTCAATGTCACCCTCATTAACTTTCAGCTGCGGGTGCTCCATTACTAGTCCATTTGTCAAAAGCTCTGAAGAAGGCAAGAACGACGAAACGTTATCCTGTGCAGCTTTACCAACCACACAGAAGCTTGACGTAAATGTTGTCTTCAATATCGTGGACCATTATGCCAAGATTCATCGAGAGTTGAACGTGGAAGCTTCCTCATGTGGTTTTTTTGTCTTGAAAAAAAACAATACAATTTTATGTTATTATCAAAGACGGCAAGGCAACCCAGTAGTTACGGTTGTGGTAAATTCATAAATTTACCGAAAATTTTAATGATTTTCTTCAGACCAAATCATGTTTCTACCGATCCAATGGAGAAGGAAACATAATACCGATATCAGTTTAGAGGTGATTGCTTCTATCTTCTACGATAACTTGGTATTAGCCTTCGTGTTCCTCAACCTTATAAAAACATCTATGACCACATTACGAGGTGGAGATGGTGAGCTCCAGCGTTAGAAACGCGCTCCACTCCACTCATAGTACCTCGTAAGATTTTTTTTCACCTTCCTGTCAAGACTCTTGTTGTCGAACATACCTACAGTTACAGCACTTTCGCATCTGCAATCGTATTTGTCGTTCATGAGTAAGTATCAGCAATAGCAGAGTGTTTTTCGTTATCGTTGTTTGTTGTTTTTGCTCGGGGCTATTGGACACAGGCGCTAACCCTTTTAGGCAGTGGACGAATCTTATCACGAAATCTTTATTTGCTTATTTGGCTTAACTATTGGGCCATCCAATAAGTAATGTGGTTTTTTGTGCACAACGGTTTTAGTTCATTATTTGTCGGCAGAATTGTGTTTTTCGAAGGTGCGCTAAAGTGATTTTAAGGTAAATGAGACTTGCTTTTTTAGAATCTACCATTCGTTGAATTGTTAGCTTGCAAGCTCAGGTGGAATGGCTCGGCAAATCTCAGAGGAGCATATTCGGCATTGCATGCTGTTCGAATTTCGAAAGGGTAGTAACGCAAAGGTTGCTACCAAAAATATCTGCAATGTATATCCAGATGCAAGTGAACGTTAGCAAATTCCACCGATGGTTTTCCTAGTTCAAATCCGGTAATATTGACCTCTCTGACTTCTGAGCTTGCAAGCTCAGGTGGAATGGCTCGGCAAATCTCAAAGGAGCATATTCGGCATTGCATGCTGTTCGAATTTCGGAAGGGTAGTAACGCAAAGGTTGCTACCAAAAACATCTGCAATGTATATCCAGATGCATTGAACGTTAGCAAATGCCACCGATGGTTTTCCTAGTTCAAATCCGGTAATATTGACTTCTCTGACTCCTCTCGATCAGGAAGACTCGTTACATTTGACAACGACGTGCTGATGCAGAACTGGAGGCGAATCCTTGTCAAACAGTGGAGGAACTTTCAAGTACTCTCAACGAGCCTAAGTCAACTATTCATCTTCATCTACGCCAAATTGGGAAGGTATCCAGAGCAGGTGTTTGGGTACCGCACGATTTATCCGACGAGAACCGTGCCAACCCATCGACGCTTTGCGACGCACTGCTTCAACGACACCGTTCAGGCCCGTTTTTTTGATCGACTGATCACAGGAAACAAGAAATGGATCTTGTATGATAATCCAAAGCGCAAAAAGGAGTGGCTTTCCAAAAATGAACAGCCAAGAAGTACTGCGAAGCCGAATATGCATCTCAGAAAGGCACTCCTCTGTGTTTGGTGGAATATCCGTGGAATTGTCCACTTTGAAGTGCCTAAATCTGGACAGACCGTTTACGCAGACCTTTACCGTGAGCAATTGGATTGAGTGAACGAAGATTTACTGGAAAAGTATCCGGCGATCGTCACCATAAAGGGCGTAATTCTCCATCGCGACAATGCAAGACCGCGCTGTGCAAAACGGACGCTGGAAAAAATCAACGAATTAGTATGGGAGGTTCTCCCTCATCCACCGTATTCTCCCTATTTCGCACCTTCCGATTATCACTTACTCCGTTCTCTACAGCATCTTCTTAGTGGCAAGAAATTTGAAAGTTTGGAGGACATTCAAAATGCTATGTCCATATATTTTGCTCAAAAACCGCGACATTTTTATTGTTTAGTTATTGAAGATTAAGGATAATGATAGCGATTACATTGTTAACTAAAATAAAGTTTTGTTGAAAATTTGTTCAATTGAAGTCAAGGTCGAAAAAACGACATTACTTATTGGATGACCTAATAATTCCAAGGCATGTTTGTGCTCCTCCTGGAACGGTCGAAACCGGAAGTCTTCTGGGTCGCCGTTCCAATTTTGAATAGGTTTTGTAAGGCACTCACATCTGAAAATTTGCAGCACTTCTTTTTCACAAAGTTAACATTCCGTTGATCGGCATTGATGTGCTAGGTAATGTGAGTATTTGAAAATGTTTTGCTGTTCTGGAAGTTTTGCTTATTCTGATATCTAATGGGTGACCTCCACTTGGAAGTTTTTGTCATGAGAATTTTGCTTGTGCACAATGCTCGCGGTTTTTACAGCGATGTTTGTTTTAGGATGACATATGCATAATAAAATGAAGGTAAAAGTTTTTTAAGTGATGTTGTTTTGCTGAAAAGCTTTTCGCTTTTTTACATCACAGCTGTTTAGAACTAGGTGTTTCTGAGAAAAAATTAAACTTAAAAATAACGGATTTACCGAATATACCAGAATTCACCGACGAATTTCCGCGGGAGCAATGTGCAGTAAAAAATTACCGGTGACAAGTCAGCGCACACGCCTGGCCACATGTAAACCGAGGTTGAGTATTGACATCTCTGCCTTTGGAGATAGCGTGGGCATAAATAGCCAGGTCTCTTCATATCGTCGACTGGACCTCTTTACTCTGCGCTCCTTGACATTGTAAATACCTTCTACTCCCGTGTTGTTTAACCCATTGACGACTGCGCGAGAAATCGCGTGTCTGCCGCGTCGAAACTCCCTCTTAGCGGTTTAGCCAAATATTGGAGAAGGCCAAAACAGGTCCGAAAACAGGACGTAGAAGATGTAATTGCATCTATAAGAAAGTCTGCAAAGAAAAAAAGCGCGGGCTTGCCACGAATCGTGCAGAGAAGGTGACCACACGATGTAGCAAGTGTTTGAAGTATTTTAGTCTAGATTGTTTTCAAAATTTTTACAAGAAATGTCACTAGTTCTTTTGTGCATAACCATTTTTGTAAAATGTGAAAAGGAGTTTGTGAATAGTATCGATTTCGCGAAGGTTGAATAGTGTGTAGTGTTTATTATTTGTTTTTATGAATGTTTAGAAGTAAATGACTCCCGAACCACTGTGCAGATAGCGTTGGTAGGATCCAACATATCTAATGAATACTGGTAAACTATGAAAAAGCGAGAAATTCGCCGCAGCGAACCCGTTTTATAACCCAAAATTGGCCCGCGCGGTCCCACGCGACAGAAAAACTGCGACCCAAAATCGACCCGCGAGGTCGTCAACGAGTTAAAAATGGCAAACTATCGATTAACCCCGTGCCCTCATTGAACTTGCTATGGTTACTTATTCATCAGCTGTGGTTCCTTTGCGGGTACTCCTATTTTACGACTATGGGGTTCAAACGTGATCCTGTGTTTGTTCTAGAAGGCATTAAATTGAAATTGCCCAGGAGATTCTCTTAAAAACAGATGTGCAAAAACATTTTAAACAAAGATGGTCTTCCTTTATGTTTCAAACTTTTTACTTCCTCTTGCAAGTATTCGAAGAAGTTTTTTATCAGATTACCATACCTTACTTGTCCTATCTCAACTTGGTAACATTGCGTTCTTTCAGAATTTTTTATATCATTTTGGTATTCTACCTCAACTTGGTAACACCTCAGTATCATTTAAATATGCGTATTCTTTACGGTTTATACTCGGGTGAATATATATTCTACATTGCCGGATGCTTGGTTCATCTGTTGTATGTATTCATGGGGAATGCACACTGTAAGTTGCTGTACATCCTCCTATGTATAAAGTGAGTGTGTATGTGTGTGTGCGTGTGTGTGTGCGTATGCGTTGTGTGTGTGTGTGTGTGTGTGTGTGTGTGTGTGTGTGTGTGTGTGTGTGTGTGTGTGTGTGTGTGTGTGTGTGTGTGTGTGTGTGTGTGTGTGCACTAGGAGTAATCGAGGTCCTTGAACACGAATCTGAACTTCGTATTCGAAGTGCCGATCGCTATCAATCGATATTGACCAAAGTATCGATTTTTCGTGGATGTCATTCAAGCGAACCGAAACTTCAGCTCTGGGGGTAATCGA
This sequence comes from Heligmosomoides polygyrus polygyrus, assembly GCA_947396885.1. Classification (NCBI taxonomy): domain Eukaryota; kingdom Metazoa; phylum Nematoda; class Chromadorea; order Rhabditida; family Heligmosomidae; genus Heligmosomoides; species Heligmosomoides polygyrus. The sequence goes on from OX377202.1 coordinate 107,992,089, forward strand.
GATCGCTGAACACGAATCTGAAGTTTCTTTTCATAGTGTCGATCGCCATCAATCGATATTGGTAAAATAATCGATTTTTTATAGATAACGTTTATTTGTCCTATTTCTTTCTAACTTGCCCCAATCGACGTAGTTAAGGTGTGCTTCCTAAGGAAACCATGACATATAGGTGGCAGCCACAATTGATGAGAAGTTATTACCACACAGAAGCCATTAAGAAGCTGTCAATCTGGCCGAAAGGCTGCCCTGACGGCTGGTTATATAATAAAAATCGCTTCTTTTTTGACCAGGTTCTCTACAAGCGTTTAATTAAACACCAAGTGATGTTGCTTTCACATGGGTTGACAGGTATCAGGATGACATAAAGATACATTGAGTCATATATATGTAGCGCTTTCACGTCAAAATGGACGCTTTTAAAAACAACTATTATAAACTATCATAAGCGAGCATTACGCTTCTGTATTCAAATTGAACATCTTCCAAAAAAAAACAGCCTTAAAATACTTTTCAAGAAAAATTTAGCATTTTTTAAAGTCTTTCCATTCGTATGCCTCAATAAGTGAACATATTGTTTGAAATGTATAAAATTTCCGTTTCTTGAGAAAAAGTAATAGCTCAAGGTTTGTTTTAAAGTGTAGAGACGCGGGAAATTTATAGTTCTAAAAGAAGAGATTGCGTCTTGCACTTGTTTAAGATGCTGCGATTTTCTTTTGATTGATAGCAAAACGTCTGCTTGCTCACACTTGTAAACGGTAGAACAAAAAACGTTGCGAAAACTTGCTTTTCTTTTTCTTTTTTTTTGCTGTTTCAAGTAAAGTTTGCTGTATTTGCACTACTAGTCAATTTAAAATCGCAGCGAGCTAGATGAGTGCATGGCGCAATCTCCTCTTTTAACAACAATTAGAAAATTGCCAGCCTTTAAGTACTTTGAAGTGAGTTTTAAACCACAATTTTTCCATATAAAAATAAAAAATTTATAAAATTCCAAACAGTCAATTTATCTATTGGACACGTTTTAAAAATTTCTAAAAAGGTTTGCTAAATTTAAAAACTAAGTCTCGTTCAGCCTCAATTCGAAAGCGTCAAGGCAGCTTAAAGCCGGGGACATACTTCCATCGCCGCGATGATCGTGGCGCTCAGATAATGGCCATTCCGCCGCGCGCGGTCGAATAGTCAAAGGAAACTTCGCCGCGGCCGCCGCAACAGTGGCAGTCGGCACGCGCGATGGCTTCCCGCGCCCATCGCGGGCATGGCTGCTTTTTCGCGTCGGGCGCGGCGTTTAGCGTAGGTCCTGGGCAGATCGCCGTCGCGCTCGCTTGCAGGGCGATGAGCGATGCGTCGAGCACTGAGAAGTTCAAATTCTTTCGCGTTTTCTGCAAATTTGCAATTCTTTTTCTTCTGCAAAACTCATGCACGACGGGAAGTATGCACGAGGCCTAAAAGAGTGTCCAAGTTGACTTGAAAGGTGTTCAGTTCGAAGCAAACCGAATAAGCCCTAGCTTATAATTGCGCCGCCACGCGGCGCGGCATCACGGTCGCCATAAGCCGCGTGTACACTTTGCAGCGGCCGCAGCGGGCAGCGGGCAGTGGAATGTGGGCGGAGCTGGTTTCGCACACTGCGGCACTGTTGGAGTGCGTCGCGGCCGCACGCAGCGGCAGTGAGGAATGCCCGCTGCGGCCGCTGCTGGCAGCACTGCGGCAGCGAAAGTGTACACACCCCCTTCACTGCGGCCTCCGCTGCCGCAGTGTGACTCCGCCCCTCCGTACTATGCTTCAGCGTGGCTGCCGCACTGCCGCAGCGGGCACGCGGCTATAGATATCGATTTTTCGCGTCGCTCCGTCGATATCTATTCTGACCATGGTGCCGCGCCGCACAGCGGCGCAAGTATAATAAACTAGGGCTAAGAGAGAGGCTAGGCATTACGCTTTCAGGCTGCATGCATTTTGTGTTGTTGCCGAACCGAAAACACTTTCAGATGAGACCGAGAAAGGCTTCCTAATCGCTTCGTATCTTAGATGCTTCTGTTCATTCATAGGTGAGCGGTGTCGCACCTTTTTGGCGGGATACTTCAATCGCGGGGCGGCGCGGCGTTATGGGATCAATCAATATCGATCGTCTACATAGCGCGATCGAATTATCGGATGGATCCTATTTCGACGGGCCGCTTCGCGTGTGAAGTATAAAACCCAGAGATTTCGCTAGGATCTGTATAGTATATCATAGCTATTGGTCTTTCCAGCGTTCTACTACCTACCAATTGCAATGATTGAGCGCTGCTGTGCAACGTACTACCTGAAGGACTACGAGAAAAAGGATCGACTCCATGTTTCATGCGTGCTGTTGGCAATGCAGTGTTTTGGCAGTGCGGCCACAACTGTTGTTTTTCATAGTGGTGGGCATTTTAGCAACGTTTTATGATTTCCTGCGAAACCTAGATTGCTTGTATTTATGATGTTGTTTAGTATAGTGGACTATTGTCTTTGAATCTACTAGTGTTATTATTAATATCATTTATTACACGATAACGTCAACCTGGACATTTTCATATCAATTTTCATTTCCATTTTTATATTGGACACTTTTCAAATAAAATTGTACACTTCGAATCAAATTGTACTCTCTTCTAAATTAACGTTAAGACTTTTAAAATCAATTGTGAACTCTTTCAAAATGACCTTCAGGCTGCAGGAATGGTGCAGACTCAATAAAATTCTTAAAATAATTTTTTGTTTGGAGAAAATCTGAAGAAAAGATTAGATCGCGCCATGCCCTTAAAAATTTTGCCATAACTTTTGACAGTGTAAATGCCACTTACATGAACCATCAAAGTAAGGATACGCTTGTTTCTTTAGGTTAAAAAAATAGAAATAAAGAGGGCTTGTTTTTAAGCAGAAGTGAGTTGCAGTAATACCTACGGCACATGGCGCTTCAGAATGGAATATGGCTTAACACCTCTGAATGACAATAAGGTGAACAGCTGCTGTAGCAGAGGAATATGAGGTATTTTGAGGAAAGGGTCGTAAGAAAAAAACAACTACGGATGTTTAGGCGTAGAATATGAAGCCCTGACCAAAATCTATTTCTTCTTTGTTCTGCTGAGTTTTTCAAACATGTGTTTATTCAGATTTATGTTCATTACCTCAGATCATCACATGCATGATACTCAATGCTCTCGCAGTTCTGGTATGTCCTACTGCAGCAGTTTTTCTAAGAAAAGGTACAGATAGTAAGCTTCCCTTTTAGGCGAACATGATTAATGAACGGATAAACTGCAAGTTCTATAAAGACTGCACAAATGGCGAACACCAGTACTCGTTGGCTGAGCGATATCAGGTCTCAGAGAACATTAGAACGTGCAAGGTTGGTTAATCGCTTTAAAATCCTTGCAATATTTGAGTAATGTGGTGAATGGAACCAAACTGGCACGGAATTTAGAGCTTCAACCGAGTCGTGCTAAGCATAATGGGTTTCAACTTGATTTGTAATCTTGTCCTAGTGATTGACAATTTCAACATACCAATGCGCTACAAAAACCTATCCGCTCTACTCTACAATTACTCAGTGATAATGTGAGTTTTGTTTCTTTACATGGTCGAAGAATGGCAACGATATGTAGTGCTAAGGGAGGCAAGTCCTAATATGCAAGTTTCCTGGAGCTTCAACTAAAACAGCATTCTATAACGCCGGGACATGCTTCCATCGCCGCGATGCCATCGCGGCGCTCAGTTCATGGCTATACCGCCGCATGCGGTCGAATAGTCATAGGAAACTTCGCCGCGGCTCCCGCAGCTGCGGTCGCCTTGCGCAATGTCTTCCCGCGCCCATCGCGGAAATGGCATATTTTTTCGCGCCGCGCGCGGTATTTAGCGTTAGCCCTGGACGGATGGCCGTCGCGCTCAATTGCAGAGCGATGGGCGATGCGGCGCGCCCTGAGAAGTTCAAATTCTTTCGCGTAGCTCTGCAAAACTCATCACTGCGGTTCCATCACGGCGATGGGAAGTATGCACGAGGCCTAAAAGGCCCCCAGACTTCTGCGGCGTTGCCGCTGCCCTGTCCTTCATCATAGGGCAGGGACGCAGAGCTCGCCGCCAGCGGCGTCCCTGCCCTATCCTTAACCACTGCGGCGAGCGGCGTTGCCGCAGAAGTCTGTGGGGGCCTTAAGAGATTTGTCGCGCTCGCTCCTCTGTCCTGTGATTGGGCCGGGTGCGCAGTTTCCCACGGCGGCTTGCCGATGAGGCGCCTCGATCGACTGGGAGCATGGGAAAATCGCTGACGTCAGCACATCGATCGACGCGTGGCGCCTCTCTCATCTGGGGTGCGCTGCACTGGTCGTCCTGCGCTCCCGCGACAAGCTCTGAAGAACTTGTGCTTCCATCTTCTATTCCGGACGGCCGTCGTGGAGCCTCGGCCCTGCATCTGAATACGTCCACAATACGGGTAGAAGCAGGAGAAGAGCTCCGTGCGCCCACACTCACGACCTCAGGAAACCATTCCCCCCCCCCCTCTCCCTAGCCATGGATGTTACATTTGCCGCCGATTACGACGGGAAATGAACTTTAAGGACAGCACAGTGGGTGTGTTGGAGGAATCGGGTGAGATCCTTCCTTGTCAGGATTTCAAGGTTGTTCTGCTCATAGGTATATATTGCTGTGTGCTAGAAGAGTTCTCTCCCGGGGATCTCCTTCTGTGGGCGTTAGGGAAGCGAGGAGCCAGGTGGCATGCAGTAAAAGGAAGGGCATATTTATTTATTTATCTATCACATTGCACAGAGTTGTGCGCTATGTTAGATATAGAAATATCAAGATATAGAAAGTTGATGTTTCTCCCCTGCTCACTTATCATACTAGAGTGTTAGAACTTATCATACTCTCAGTGGATTGTGTATCGACTCCGAAAACTATCGCGTGGAAAGGTCAGGCCGCGTAATGAAAAGCCTACCAAAAAGCACGCTGGGAACACAAGAAACTAATATATATGAAATTATTGTGCAGAGGTTTTACGATGAAAGGAGCTGGAATCTTCTTTATTGATACATGTAGATAAATAATGGTATAGTCGTTACAATCGTGAGAATAGTTGAGCAATATATTATAGGTATAGATATTGGAGCAGACCTGTTCGTGAAAATATTTCTGTGTCGCTGCCACGGCATGTGTAAAATAGGTAGAGCAGGGTGAAAACATCTGAGGCAACGGTATATTAAATGTGGAAACATACATAGATATGTATAGTAATTAAAGCAGTTGTAGTGGTCAAGTGCCATAAAGTTTCTGCTTGGTCTCGTGAAATCCTCTCCCATGTACTCGTACTTAAGGTATGGATTCATTGTGCCATTCGTGATGTACTGCCATAACGAGCTGTGGCAAAGTGAACTGAAACGCCTATGCAGTAAGGTATGTCTGGACAATTGATAGCTGTTGTACTTCTCAAAGCGGCGCATACCATGAGAGCTTTTCTATAATTATCATTCCTAGGTTGCTTAACTTGGACTTCCTTCCCCAGTAACGATCACCTTTTTCAAAATACGTGTTACCACTGTGATTTTCAGTTTCGCTGCAAGGGTCGTTCTATTTCCACAAAGCGACGCATCGTCAGATCGACGTTCGGTAAAGAGATGGTGCTCAGCGGTGTGGAGCTCTCCCAACGATATTTTGAAATGCTGCGGAAAGACTGGAGGTAGACAGAGTATGTGGACGACACGGTGCTAGAAACACAATTGCAGACATTATTGGTGGATAGGAGACCTTTTAGACTGCATGTATGCAGGAGCAGTTGGATGCACTGCATTTACGCTATCCGTCTTCTCTGATTGTGCTGCGTGTCATAATTCGGAAGCAACAACAGTCAATTAAGCTCGATAGTTGCATTTGAAAGGGTTCCATGCACATTCCTCTGCCGCAACAATCCAATTCCAAATCTGCGTACCAAACTCTTACGCTTTGACTATAATTTTTCTTTTCTTTGATATTGTATTGTATTGTATTGCATTGCGTTGTACTTATTACGACGAACAAGATTATCAGTATCAAGAAGACCATATCAGAAATGTAATAGTGAAATAGTGAAATAGAGATTTCTAATAATAACGCGAATACTTTGAAAACTAGTAGTAAGGACGGACAGGAGCAGCAGTAGGCGAACAATGAAATACGACAACATGATTGTGACTGAAATCGGTTCGTTGTGATGCACCTCGAAGCAGTGAGTGCCTTTCGAGTTGTAAAACTCCTAAAACTGAAAACCTAGTAAAATGGGAAGTGTTTCTCGTCAATGTACAACACCCTTACCCGCTCTTGTGACAAAAATACTGGCCATGACAACTGATCTTGCCTTCGCTGTTAAAAGTTTGTAAACTTTTTACGTATTAGAGCGCCTGCGAGAAAAAAACTGATTTACATCTATATTTCCCAGGTTATTGGGTATCTTATACACCATAGATACATCAGTCGTTCTTCTCCTACACGACCGGACATGCCGCTCCCGCCAACAGGTACAAAAGGAAAAGTGGCGCATTGTTGCGCTGAAAAGCGCCGTTTTTAAATAAATGCTTTAGAAGACCATATTCCGAAATAAAAAACATATTTGTTGGGTTCATCAGCTTAAACGTTCGTCATGCCTAAACTGCATTTTCGCGCTGCTGTAACTTTTTCAATCATAAGCAGGAACGCGGCCGTACCCGTAAGGTGAAGGTAGTTTTACCTTCGAAGTCTCACTGGGCAGCAGCCCTTTCTAATTCTTGGAGACTTCGTGGGACAGCTACTTTCGAAAAGGTCCGCGTTCGACGTAGCATGTCAGCCGAGGAGCGGCAACGAGAATGTGAGTTGAGGCAGAAGTGTAGGGAAAGAAACAAGCAGTCAAACAACCGTGTCTGTGGTATACCACGGAGAGCTAAGACGGATTGACGAACTCCCTAAACGGAGAGTTTCGGGAAACGTCTGACTAGACACGGTGTACCTACTGCCGCTTTGAAATGTTTTTTTGTTGAATGCCCGTAGCCTAGTAAATAAACTTCACTATCTCTATCTATTTTTATCAAATTACGATCCAGATCTGCTGTTTGTAACAGAAACTTCGCTCTCCAACAAAATATCAGATTCTGAAGTTTTTGCTGATTTTCCCTACAAACTATTTCGAAATGATCGTAAAAATCGCAAAGGTGGCGGTATATGTTGCTTAGTAAAAAACACGCATAGTTTGATTGCTGTTAATACCCCTACCTGCCTCAAGTCTGATATCCTTTGTCTCGATTTTACACATCTTTCTTTGATTTTACACATTTGGTATCATTCAGAGTAGTGTTGGTTTACCGCCCTCCAAACTCAAGCACATGTGAAGATGATGCTCTTATAGACTCAATGTTGGAACTGTGCCTTTCAGACAACCATATGATAGTTTTGGGCGACTTCAACCTTGACATTGATTGGGCTCATTGCCTCAGCACTTCTAGCCAGAACATGACAAAGTTCAAAGAATTTTTTGAATGTTGCAGTTTGGCGCAGAGAGTAAAGAAACCTACGCGTGGTGACGCAATTCTTGACATAGTTTTGTCTTCAACACCAATTATAAAAAACACTTCTGTTTTACCCCCTTTTGCATCATCTGATCCCAATATAGTCGGTTTTGATGTTCACATGTCTCTGCAGAATCAAAGAGATTTACCTCTCCCGAACTTTATCCGCGCCGACCATTCCGCTCTAGCGCTATACTTCAATTCCATTGATTGGTGGACAGTTTTCCAATCTTACCAAAACACTGATGACCTGTACAAAAGATTCTGCCGTGTTGTTATTCTGGATTATCCAAGTTTGTACCATTTGATACTACGAAAACTCCAACAAGGCGCTATCCAAAACAGATTTTCAATCTTATAGCCCAAAAGGCACGTCTGTTTAGCTCTTTACAAAATCCTCTTTTACACCCCAGATATAAAAAAGTATGTCAAGATTTGGATCATCATTTGAAAAAATTCTTAGGCTGCAAGGAAAAGCTTGCTTCCAGAACATACAACAAAAAGGCGTTGTTTTCTATTATGCGGTATAAGCTGAAAGCACATTCAGAATTACCAGTTCTTGAAGATGACTTTGGAGTTCTTTATGCAGATGATGTTCAAAGAGCTGAAGCACTTGCCAGCTATTTTGCTTCAGTTTTCACTTCAACTTCGGAAGAGGGGCCAAATTCTAATAGGTTCTTTGAGCAATCAGAAATGGCTGATGAATTGTTGGCTGATAGCATAGACGAGATAACCATCCAGACAGAAGACGTGCTAAGAGTCATGAAAGGACTAAAATGCTCTACATCAGTACCATTCGATGGCATTCCTCAAATGGTTTTTAAGAAATGCGCGCAGTCCCTTCATAAGCCTCTGTCAATCATTTTCAACATTTCTCTGATCTATGGCGAAGTTCCTGAAATGTGGAAAGAGTCCATTATAACTGCTATTCCAAAAAGTTCGAAGTCATTTTTACTCTCTTCCTTCCGGCCGATAAGTATAACTCCTACCCCAATAAAGATCATGGAAAAAATTCTGCGGGAGAAGCTAATCTCACGTCTTTACGAAAACAGATCGATTCCTACCCAACAACACGACTTTATTGCTGGTGCTTCCACGTCTACTCAACTGTCGGACTGCATTTTTGACTGGAATATTGCAACAAATAATGGGGACTCTGTGGATATCATTTACTTCGATTTGTCAAAAGCTTTTGACAAAGTTTGCCATAGCAAACTGCTAGCAAGGCTTTATCAAATGGGCATTAGGGGATCCCTTCTAGCTTGTATCAACTCTTATTTGAGTGGGAGGCGCATGCGTGTCAAAGTAAGGCATTCCTTCTCAAGTTGTTATGATTGTACAAGCGAAGTGCCTCAGGGGGGTGTATTATCCCCTATTTTGTTCCTAGTGTACACCTGCGATCTTCCTTCTTGTCTAGTTACTGACCCTCTTTTCAAAGTACAAATGTATGCTAACGATATAAAGATTTACGGAACCTACAATGATAAAAATAAGGCGCAAGTTTGCCAAGCTTTATCACAATCCATCAACAATATGATGGAGTGGGTTAACACTTGGCAGCTACCTGTAAATCTTTCGAAGACATCAGTTTTCCATATTGGGGACTCAGATAATAACGAATACAGTTTCAACAGCTGCGTTATTAACTCAGTATCCGAGGTTCGAGATCTTGGAGTCTTTCTAGATCGTAGGTTAACCTTCGAGTATCACATCGATACCATGTACGGAAAGCTTTTAACACCCTTCTCATGATTTGCAGAAACATCAAGTGTAATGACAGCACTATACTTATTAGTTTATATAAGACATATGTCATCCCAATACTAGAGTACTGTTCTAATGTTTGGAGTCCTTTCACAAAAAAAATCGCAATCCACAATTGAAAAGGTGCAGAAAACATTTACAAAAATTTCTACAGGTGTAATCGTATTCCAAGTGAAACAAGAGTAACTCCTAGTTACGAGGAAAGGCTTTTACTTTTCAACCTCAAGAGCCTTTTCTATAGACGTGTATTCTCTGACCTAATTTTTTGTTTTAAAATTCTAAAAGGCGAATCAAAACTTGCAGCTAGCAAATATTGGGTTTTCTTGCCAACGACAGGTAACCGTAATCAATTTCGTTTCCACTATCCTAAGGTGAAGAAGAAAAATCGCGAGAGAGTTTTCAATTCCTTATTTTATCGTGAAGCTCGCTGGTTGCAAATGCTACCTGCAAGTTTACTAGAAGCTCCAAACGCCAATGTTTTTTGTAGAAGGTTGAGGAAAATAGACTTACTCTCAGTGCTGCACTTAGAGGACATTACATGAGTTCATTCAGCATTGGTTTACCTTTTTTGGCATGCTTTACGTCGTCGTTTCCTTCTTGTTTAGCTTAGTATTATGCTCTTTGATAATGTTCCATACTCAACATTGTTGTTCGCTTGTTCGCCTAACATTCCAACTTTTTCCTTGTTTTCTTAAATTTTTGTTGTTGTTTGTTCGATTTGCTGCCACTTGTAAACTTTTCTTTCGCCTCTTTCCTACGACATCTCATAGCTACTGTCGTGTGGACTTTAATGGGAGCGGCGGACCTACTAGGATGGTATCCGGAGCCGTTACTTCTCGCGCCTTGCAGTGTTGGCGGGCCACTGCTCGTTTCCCATTAAATTATCCACTTCACCAATCCCCCACAAACCCTCGGCTTCTAGTTCTTCCTTCATTTTTTAAAATCGTTCTTCTTGTTGATAATTGAATTTCGCTCACCAACGCTTACCACGAATCGCTGTGTTGTTTTGTTGAGGAGTTTGGCTTTTTAGCTTTTTTTATTCTTCTCTACTGTTTGTTAACGCCTTGTCCATGTTGCTTATTTACTGCTCATTGCGCACAGTGTTGTGCAAATAAATAAATAAATAAATAAGCTACATCGCCGTGCCTTGTTGCACCAATAGACTGCCTACAAATTCCACAGGTTGTAGCCGGAAGAATTCAAACTTGATAGAGTTTCCTTTTGCACGGATTAAATACTTTTGTTATCACGACTCCAAAATTGTTCGATATACATTTTGCAGGTTTTTGACAGTACTTTTATAAGGGGACGAGCGTTCTACCCCTCGTCTCCCTGGCATGCTCACCTCCAACCCTCTGGACTTCCTCGAGAGTCCAGTAGCTCCTTTTTATAATGGTAATTCAAAAAGCCCTAAACAATTAAAATGTACGTAAGCATACCTTATTTTGGATGTCCTGAATGCGATTTATGAAATCCAGTTTGTGGTTGCATGGGAAACTTTAATCCTTTGTAGAATTAACTGTTTGAATAATATCTCCATTTACCTGTAGACTTCTTCCCGTTGAGCTACTAATACGCAAATGTATTCTTTTGTGGGAAGCCAGGGGCCACTCTTCGGACCTTAGAAGTATAGTAGAAATTGTATCCTGAATTTTCTGACAATCCCTGGTATAATCAGTTTTTCAAAACATCTAATTAGATTGTTTTTGTTACAAGCGCTACAAACGGTTTAAATGTACGATCCCAGAAACCCAGAAAATTAGGAAGAAGGAGGAAAGAAAGAACTAAGCGTAAAGAAGTTTTCACAGCTCGAAACGGGCGAAAGGTGGGGATCGGAGAAGCAAAACTGTGCATTTGGTTTATTTTTCTTGCCATAACTCTCCGACCCCTCGCAATCAGAATCAGCCTCGCCTCCAAGTAACAGAGCCGCAACGCAGCAGTGCTCCTCATAAATAACGGTATGAGCAAAAACAAAGCTGCTAGTTTTCTAATCACTACATAATAACCTTTGCTTGCCCTTATTGGTAGCCATTCGTACTACAGTTGTTATGAGTCATGCATTCTATGTTTGCGTGATATTATGGAGAAAGTCTGGCTTGACGTTTAAAATGCTTAGTTGACCTGGGCGAAAGGCGAAACGTGAATCAAACTTCATTGCTGAGTGGAGAGTTATGGGCAAGACAATTTCCGTCAGCGAAATTCCGCCAAAACCTCCCTTATTCTGCAAGCATGTCTTCCTGGTTAGATTACACAACTTGTTAGATGTTTTATTTGGTCTCAACTGCTTTAACTACAAAAAATTGTACTCAGTGGGAGTATTTCATATGGTAGTAGTAGCATAACACCATAATACGCCGGTCCTCAGTCGGTCTGTCCAGACAGATTCCGAGTTTATCGGTAAGGATTTGATGCTTCCAATATGTTTTCCTGGGTTTTGTTTTTAAGGTGGCTACGCTAGCTTTTCCAGAAAAATTAATTTTCTCTCGTCAAAAAAAAAACATCAGCAAGCTCGTTGTTCATGTGGATGCATGTGGGAATTCACTGTCCACAGAGGCCGGATTCGTGATTGGTATGGTTAAAGATGAAAAAGTTTACTCAGTGAAGATAGTGGGTGGAGGGTAAGTTTGGTATTCATGAACAGCTTATTAGCGTAGTCACTTCATGCAAAAAAAATCGTTGAGCGGTTCATCCAGTGATGAGCATTTCAACTCAGTTTGAAGTTTATTTGTAGACATCTTTTCTACGCAGTAGATTAGATAGTTAGTGAAAGTCCTCAAAGAATCCTTAGACGTACTCCACCATATGTGGTGGGATACGTGTACTTTTAGCGAAAAAGCGTTTCTTAGCCAAAAAATATTAGCAACCACAGAAAATTTTTATGCGTTTATGAAAAGGAGAACAGAATTTCGTCTGTCACTGTAGTTCACAATGACACAAAGGTAATGCCATATACTTATAGTATATTAATACTCCAGCTACAATATATATTTCATCTCTAAATCAGGTGCTTTCAACACAATTCGCTTTGACTAACACCATAAGGCGTATGTTTGGGGATCTTTAATGTTGTTTTGTTGCTTCAGAACCAAAAACAAAGGACTTTCATGTATAATAAGGTCCTTGACGATAGCATGAAGAACTGTTCACGAATGAACCTCACTGGATAAAACTTACCCACTAATAAGCTTGCTTAGTAAGGATAATGGGTGTGGGGTGGATTTGGTGTTCATAAGAGTGGGTACTGGATACTGCCAACATTTCGAACTTATCCATATCGAAGGGCTAATGAAGAAATTGAATTATTTGAATAAGCTTCGCTTCAAATTTTGCATATTTTAGAGGGTGTAGCAGCTCCCAATTACTATGGTCATATAGGAACTCCTCTAGTCGGAGTAGTGCACGGCTAAAAAAGGAGAACAAACACGAACACAGTGGCTTGCCCAAGAAGAAAATTGCAAACAAAGGAGCGAGACCTCTCGTAGATTTGCTCACTTTGTGGTCTCTGGTAGTCTCCGTAAAATAGTGCCCCTTCTATATTACCCTCCTTGTTAAATAAGTGAATGACCCTCCATTAGGATAGATCCGACATTTAGGTTTATAAGTAGATTCATTTCAACATTTGTGCGTGTGGTAACGTCATGTGCCGGACCAGATAGGGGAAAAGGACCCGTCACTATGCAAGTTAGGGGAGGTCACTTCCTCGTAGTCGCAGATTTCTTCAATCTACAGCCCAAGGTAGGATTCAGCTAGATTATGAGTCTATGGCAAGAAAGTGAAGTATGAAAAGGGCCATCACGATAGTGCACGTCCCCCACCCTCGTTATTAAACGACATCCCGCATAACATTTTTGAATTTTAATAACAACCAATTCTTCCTAGACGTAGTTGATTCAAATAAATAGGGATGTTGGTTTCTAAAGACGAAGTTATAGAAAAGAATTGAATTAAAGGCAAAATCGGCAACGCTATTCTGTTTGGTAAAGGATCTACCTCATCTCTAGTGTCTGGTAGAGTTTTTCACTACCCTCTACTCTAAACCGGTTTTCATGAATAGTGAGTAGCGCATGAAATTTTACCTCTCACCTCGTCAACCTCTGAGTATTTGCTTATCAATTTGGAATCGATGGTGATAATAACTATCAATCGCTGAATGATAAAATTCTACCCTGCCCTTCACCCACCGCTTCACTCTTGTGAATCACAGGAAATGCTCTAATTTCTACCCACTACCCACAAAACCCAGGGTAAACTCAATCATGAATCCAGCCTCGGGTGCTGTCGATTGGGTGTCCTGTTAGGGCATAAATTGAATGAAACGGTAGAAAGCATTCGTTTTAATTTATGAAGCGGCCCTTTAGTACTTGTTTCGTGAAATAATAAGGCGCAGCGTTCATTTATTCAAAAGTTCCATTAGAGCAGAGGGCCTGTACGCAAGCCAAGAACTCGGAAGTGTCCAGGGAGCGTTTAATCATTTAAGGGTTCTTATACGGCAGAGGGCGTCTAAGCATACGAAGAGCTCCAGAATATGGTCTATGTGCCACATCTGTTCAAAATTGGTCACATCATGGAGTCTTCTTCCTTGCTCAGTTTGTGGTCACCTCCGCTGACGCGGAAACTAATCAAAAGCATTCATTTTCGCGCACGGGCATTCTGCCCCAGAGCACCCATTTCGTGCTCGTCGTCATCAGTACTTTCTTTTAGCGATTATTGCCTACATGATTTATAGCGATCTAGGCCTATTCACTGCTCACTTCTACTAAAGGTAAATGCCAATTTAGGTGAGAGCAATGCATTACATCATGTATTTCAATCGAACGCATGCAGAGTACGAAGGCACATGGATCTACTTCAAAATAGCTATGCTGTGCGAAATTCCGTTCCAGATTTTATCGTGAGTTCTCGTCACTTGACGCCACACACTTCTACGGCAATGCCGCGGCCCTATCTTTAACCATAGGGCAGGGACGTAGAGGCGCCGCTGGAACATCGCTGATTTCTCGGCGCCGAAACTCTGCGCTCTAGCCTTTCACATCAGGCAGCGGCCAGAGCGCGGACAGAAGGCGGGTAGGCGAACAGCAGCTGTAGGTCCCGACTAGAAATAGTGTACCTCGCCGCTCCGTGCCCCTGACGCGGCCGGCGAGACTGCGGGAGCGGCGTGACTCATCGTTTTCGCCTCCCACCTGCCGCAAAAGTGTGTGGGTGGCCTTTGGTGTATTCCCACGAAACTCTCCGCGACATGGTAGCCATCTAAAGGCCCTCGCAGACCTCTGCGGCCAGCGGCGGGCGGCGGACGGGGAGATCGATGAGTCACGCCGCTCAACGGCGGCTGCCGGCCGGCCTGCGGCGACGGCGAGGTACTGTAGTCTTTCTAGTCGGGACCAAATGGTGACGCGCCCATTTCAGCTTTGGATCCCCGCCGCGAAAGGGCAGAGCGCAGAGAGACTCTTCCGGTGCCGCTGGAGTGGCGCCGTCTCGTATGATTCAAATCATTTTCGGTGCCGCTGGGCTCGCCGCTGGCGGCAAGCTCTGCGACCCTGCCATATGATGAAGGATTGGGAAGCGGCAACACCGTCCTTCATCATATGGCAGGGTCGCAGAGCTCCCCGCTTATACTCTGACGCCGAGCGACGCCATGGCCGCACATTGAGCCCAAATTGAATTGATTGATCGCATCGTGCAGGCAGGAATGAATCGCTTGAACCCGCGACCAATCGCGTCACTCTCGAAATGCTCGATGCGATTGACTGCGGTATTGCTGCTCTGACTGTCCTTGACAGAGTGGACAAGCACTTAATTTTACTTCCTCGCTGTTTTTCCTTCGTGTTTATTGTTGAGGCCCTCTACTTTGTTGTTGTTATGCAACTGACCATTTTTGTTCCGTTTGCTCGTTCGCGACCATATGGAAAGGAATGATCAGGCTTTGGCCCACTGGTGAGTGTCGCTTGCATTTTTAACGTTAAGTGCTCGATCAGAGAACCAGCTCGTCTCCTTCGGATTTGGGCAGAGGCGACCTGAATCCTGAATTGGAACAAGAATGGTCAAGAACAACAAAGCAGAGACGTCAGCAATGAACACAAAAAAAACGAGAAAGAGAAAAAATGTTCAAAAAACTGAGGAAACCGAGGAGGTCCTGAAATCTGTGCACAATTACGCACGTACACGTACACAAATGTGCGCAATTGGGCGACCGAACTCTTCAGAGTGCTCATTGTCGTCCGATACAGGGTGATGCGATGGGACGAATCGATCCTTTCCAATCGCGTCGCTCGGAAATGGAGGTATCAACGGAGCCTAGCACAAGTCGTGTCTAGCCTGCTAGTTTTCCAGCGGCACCATATTTTCGCTGCAACCACAAAGGCCTGCAAGGCTGTCATCTTTGCAGTGCAAATTCATGTCGCCAGCATGTATGGGAGTACAATAAAGGCATTGCCGCATAAAAATATTTGACTGTGAAGCACACATTGTAGTGCTGTAGCACGCGGAATGCGCGAATTTGCACGATGACAGCAACATTCTGGCGAAAAATGGAGTATGAGTATTCTTCGTGTTCTTGTTGCTGATTGCCTTCTTGTTCTGTATTCCTTCTAAACTAATAAACGGCGCTACACCTACTGCCGTACGCTGAGTCCAAGGAGCTGACTTTTAGCTACGAATACCACCAGTACATTGACTGTAAAACGTGGTCGTAGTTTTTACATCAGCAAGCAATAAAAATTCCTAGAAGAGGAATGGATGACAAGAGGGCGCCGATTTCTCATCTTCGACGCGACTCCGTCATTTTTCGCGACTCTTCAAGAATATGATGTACTTCAGAACTCTCTATTACTTCCTGGTGTTCTATATCAATATGGTGACGCCTCAGTATCATTTGAACATGCGTATTCTTTACGGCTTATATTCAGCCGATTACGTATTCTTCGCCTCCGGGCGCATGGCTCATATGTTTTATGTATTTTTAGGCAGGGCACATTGTGAGTTTCTATGTAATCGAATGACATTTTTTGCCTAATATGTAGGCTATTCCCTCATATCGACAATCTAATTCCTGAATTTGCATAATGTAGTGCATTTGTTAATCGTGTAGTTAACTTTATTAGTAATGATAATTTGTTAGCAACTTCTTGGCAGGGTCAATGCGGCGGTAGCTAGACACGTGTTTGGTGTGAGATGTGCAGAATTTTCGCATCCGTATTCGGAGTTCCACTTACTTTTCGGTCAACATGAGTTTTCCCGTTATGTGTTTTATGTCCCTTTTTCTCAAAGAAAAAGCGTACATTGCTGTGTTGACGTTTATGTTAACGAGGCTCACACCTTTTAACGTATCACTGGGGCGATATTGCGTTAACGGTTATTGGCTACGAATAAGAATGCTCAAAAGCATAAATGTTAAGAGTGACTCCCAATCTGTGAAACAATATTCTGATATGCGAGCACATTTAACAGGAAGCCGCTTGTGGACATGAACATTTAAGAATTCATAAACGTTCGTGTGCTGGGGTGTCTGTAGTTGCAGGTTCTGCGGCCTCTGCTTTCTTAAGCATAATTGAAGTTACTTTCAGATGAGACAGAAAATGGCTTCCTGATTACTTCATATCTGAGATGCTTCTGCTCATTTATTGGTAAGTAATGTTTGACCTCGCGTGTTCACGTACTTTAACGTGGAATTATGCATTGAAACTCCTCGTTATGGTCCGAACAAGGCCTTATAACCTCTGCCATTTTCAGCTTTCTACTACCTGCCAGTGGCGATGGTTGAGCGTTGTTGTGCAACGTACTATCTAAAAGACTACGAGAAGAAAAATCGACTTCATATTTCGTTCACGCTGCTGGTAATCCATTGCTGTGGTAGCGGAATCTCAACTGGTATTTTTCATAGAAGTAGGATTTTAGTTTACCTATTCTTACAGGACGCGACAAACTGTGTTTGCATTGGATGCGAGAGCCCACTAAAGGCTGGTAAATCCTACTTGAGGGTGTCCTTTTGGCGAAAGTTGATTGGAGTCTTACCACCTGTACGAGCGACTCTAGGTAGTCTAACCTATAGGTCCCTTGTACTTCCACCGCAGCGCGACGTGGAGTCACGCTTTGAGAACAAATTGATTGATCGCGTCGCTCAGCGTCGACGCCACCCGTCCGATTGAATTACGTGAACTCACGTCCAATCGTGCCGTTTAGCGTCGGATCTCGTCCCTCTCGAAATCGGCGCGATGCCACTGACCGCGGTGGGTTGGGGGATACAGTTGGCCTTTGCAACGGACCCGGAAATCTGTACACAACTACGTGAGTGGAAGTACGCAGTTGTGCGAGAAATCGCGTGACCCCAGAGCCGCCTGTTTGGAGTACTCACTCTCGTTGCAAACTGCGCCTGGAATAGGAAGTATAGACAGGGTCATAGACTTTCTGCTCCTACTGGGTGACTAAACGTGCTGTCGACCTTACAACCTCGATACCAGCCACTTAGGGCTAAAAGAAAATGAATTCAATCATTTCTATCAAGGCCTTTAGCTTAACCGGCTCCATGCTGATTTAGTGGAAGGTCCCCATATGCGGGCGGATGCTGATGGGTCCCACGAGGTGTGAATTAAGTTAAAAATTAAAAGATAAGAGGAAAATCCTATATCCGTTTCGTTCCTACCTTATCCGGGTGTTGCGATTGGTGGCCAGCAGGAAGAGGAGATCCCCTGGCCTTTGGAAGCTCCGTGTAGCGCCACAGGCACCGGAGGGTCCCCAGATGTTACCTAACCCAGGTGGAAGAGGAGTATTGACCTCGCCCAGAACGTATTGCCGCCCGTTGTATTGGTAGAACTCCAGCCATCGCTATTGCCCCTCCTTCGCCTCCAGCCACTCCACTCCTCGCCTCCCCATGCGTCCGTGGTAGGACGACTCCAAAACCCAGACTAGCTAAGGGACACAACAGAAATCACATCCACACAATATGTACATGGGACAACGCGGCCCAACCTGCGGGGCGGCTACCTCGCCGTCCCCGCAGTGGCCTGAAAGATATCAAAAGGGACTCACCCAATTCCTCCGGTTGGACACACGGCAAGTTCATACGGATTATTGCAATCCTCGTCGAGCAGCGAACACCATACATCGAATAGAAAAAAGAGCAGGAGTCCTCCTTGGCCGTACTGACTGAATTCCCTGAGGCCGGGGGGGGGGGGTGAGCGTAGAGCTCACTAGACCCCACGGCCCCCTCCTGGTGCTGTCCCTTCGTGGTGAGCGTCCAGACGTCGTGCAGAACCAGGGCCCCTCGACGGCTATACGGCAGGACGGAGTATAGGCACGAGAGCGGCTGCCTGCGCCGCCGCAGCGCAGGGACAATCGATGGAGACTGGCAGTGCCGGAAGGGCGGAGCTTGCGCCCTCGGCTGCTGACGTCAGCCACGTTCCCATGCCTCGGCCTGTCTAAGTGCCTTATCGGCAAGCCATCGTGGATAACAGCGCGCCCGGCCAATCACAGGACCGAGGAGCGATCGCGGGGTCGCGACAACGAGTGTAAGAAAATAAACTCAAAGAACATAAGAACTTACCCGGAACTCCTCTGCAAGGATGATGGCTTTCATGAGCATATAAAGATAAACGTGCCTGCGTATGCAGTCGAAGTCTGTTCCCTCTTGGCTCCTGTAACACGATGCATAGTACACATATATGAATATATTTAAAACTATATAGGAAAATCGATTTTAAACACGCCTGACAGGTTATATAAGAAAATCAAAGCCAAATGCAAAGGACTAGAACAACCGATTGAAAGAAATAAATCAAAGGAGATAAAGCGAAGAAGAACCAAAAATGAGAATAATGATGTTGCGTTCGATCAATAAGTGCCGATGGCATGGAACGTTCCCGCCTCGTCATCAGTGAGTATGGATTCGAATCATGCCTGATGCTGCTCGCAGTGAGAACTAGCGTAGGAAATGTTTTCTTCAATCCACTTTCACTATTCTACAGCTCATCGGTTTAGATTTGAGCTCAATACCTCAGATCACCTTATGCATAGCACTCAATGCTCTTGCATTCACGGTAGGTCCTATTGCTCACGTTCTTATGAGTACAGAAGTAGCAAGTGTTTTCCTTTTCTAGGCAAACATAATCAACGAACAAATAAACTGTAAGTTCTATAAGGACAGCACTAGTGGCGTAAAGCAGTACACCCTAGCTGAGCGATATCAAGTCTCGGAAAACATCAAGACGTGCACGGTTGGTTGGTCGTTTCTAAATTCATTAGCGTCATTTGAAGAGTGCGGCGGACGGACTAGAAGTGCTTTCAGAGCTTCAACCGTGTAGTGCTTAGTATAATGGGATTCAACTTCATCTGCAATGTTGTTTTGGTGGTCGACAACTTTAATATACCGATCGGCTACAAAAATCTATCCACTCTATTCTTCAATTACTCAGCGATAATGTGAGTTTGTAACGTGTAACGTGCCGTCTGACCAAAACTTTACTATCGTTTCTGCTACAAAACCGTATCATTTCCTCCAGGGGCCAAATTCATCGACCGCTTACCGCCCTCTAACGTGAAAATACCGCCAAACCTGATGCTGCTGAAGGACATATCATGGGGTTTGACACTACTTTCACCGTTAGAGGGCGGTAAGCAGTTGACGAATCTGGTCCCAGATCTTCGCACTGGAAAAACGTTGCTTTCATGAGAAGTATTTTTTTTTTCAAAAGTGTACATTTCCCGCAGTATTATTTTAACCTACGTCACTGTTGCGTTTACCTCTTAACAACACACCCTCATTGTCTCCTTAGATTGAAGAATTTATTTATTCATTTATTCTACGTTAACTTAATAACGTGCCAGATACAAAACAAACTATTAACACAACACAACAGCGCCATGCAAACGTTGTAGTATCGCTAAAAAAGCACATAAAATACGAAATAAAAATAAAACTATCTAATGCATACATGGATTGAATAAAATTAAAACAAAATATGAACCTTCACTGGTACTGATGGGGTGGTTGCGTTTCATCGTGACACATTAACAACACAATAATAAACAAGTGAACATTTCGTAAAAAATTCACTGTTCTCGAGAAGCTGATCATTGTACTAGGCACCGCGGAGTGTCTACCTGATAATTCTATTTGAGGTATGGATTGACAATTCCATTTGTGATGTACTGTCATAACGAGCTGTGGCAAAGTGAACTGAAACGGCTGTGTAAAATGGTATGTTCGGACAACTAGTGGTTATTGCGTGTCGCATTTAAAAAGAAATCTGTCAAACTACGTATTTATTAAATGTGCTGTTGGATATTGCGTAAAGCTGTTGCGCCAAGGTTGGTATATTCCTTTGTTCGACTTAAATTTCGACGTAAGCGCCTTCTTCAGAGCATGGAGAAGACAAGAGGAATTGGGGAAATTACGCACGTAAGGATCATTTCAAGTTACAAAAGCTCCAAAATCTAGTGATAGGATGTCGAAGGGAGGGGGAAGGCAAGCCGACTGACCTTATGGAAACAGCCGCAGCCGAAAGACTGGTGAGTCTTCCTTGAATATAGAAAGGCGTAGGTGAATGAGCTCTCCCGTCGGGTCACATCCTCAGCGACTTTCTGGTTGACACCCTCCTGGGTGAAACCCACAGAGGTCGGTAAACGGAGCTAGCTCTAGGATTACAGCCACACGCTCCTTCCTATTGATTGTGGGGTTCTTAAACGCAATCAACAACGCCTCCAGGGTCTTCCTAGTGATATTCGACTCGCGTTCTTCCACTCGAACCGTTGTACCATAGAAGAAATAACAAGCTGCATCAAGCTCCCTAGAGATTTACGCTCATTCTCTGTAAAAAGACAATGCAATAACGAGAGTGATATACCCAAGAACAAGCTTCAACTAAACTGGTGAAACTAAGAAGAAAATTTCGCAAAACACCCCTCACATGTGTCTGACTACTCTTGGCAGCGAGCCCAACTCGTACGTCACTGCGAGACACATCAGCGGTAGCGTAACCTTCATCACGTCGTTTACCCAACGCTCTATCCGGATGAGTGCTTGTTCATACTTTGCGACAAGAGCGGCTTGTTGCCTGTGCAAAGCATGCAAATCGATTAAAACCAAGCGCGCGCCACCGAAAAGTATTCATACTCGAGCGCCGGCGCTGTCGCTCCTATCGCTCTAGTCGCTCCAGTTCCTGCTGTCGGCTGTTCATACTTCCGTGCGCTGCGCGCGAATCGCTCTCGTCGCTCTTGCCGCTGTTGTCGCGAAGTATGAACAGGCCCTAACCGTTACAATGGTTTTCACCGGAAATCTACCACGCCGCACGTTGATGAATCGTGGTAAGGTGGCGATTTCGCGGTAAGTTCCATCGCTACTAACCGGTAAATTGTTGGTGAATCCGGGCAGAGAAGGTGGTTGAGGGTGTGTCCAGAAAAAAATTCTATTCATCTACGTCTCCTTCCATCCTAGGGCGACTTATCAGCCTTTTGGCTGTTTCTATAAGATCAGAGGTTGCGTTACTCTCCCTTCGTCTCATTCCATCACTAGCTTTTGGAGCTCCATTACTTGAAGTGATCCTTGGGCAAATAATTTTCCCAACTCCTTTTGTGTTCTCCATTCTCTGAAGATTTATGTGACTGCTTGAAGCTCGAAGTTGACGACTATTGGTGACAACGTTTTGGGCATAAGCCCTTCTTCAGGTCTGAATAGAATAATGCTACTTAGCACATACACACAGTAAGGTTATAGTTGAAGTTACTATAGTTACGACTCGACCATATATAAAGAGTCCGAGCACCCCTGCACTTCATTTCCGGCCAATCAGCGTCCAAGAAGACCTTGGCTCTTCCCTCCCCCTTTTAATCCGTCGTAGATCCCAGGTCCGTATTTCTTGCTGCTTTAATGTGTGTATGTGCATTATTGTATTCAGACCTGAAGAAGGGCTTATGCCGGAAACGTTGTCACCAATAAACATCAACTTCGAGCTTCAAGCAGTCACATAAATCGAAGAGAGAATATGAAGCTCAGGGAACATCCATTTTGAACAATTCTCTGAAAAAGGCGGATACGACAAAACGTAGGTCGATTAAAGAAGTATCTCAATCTTATGGTTAGCTCAACAGCTTTACACAACACAGCCCAAACAAAAAAGATGCCAAGATTCAACGACAGTTGAACATGGAACATTCTATGTATTTATTCATTCAGTGATTTAAGTAACCAGACTGTTTTCGCTCCATGATAATGAAGAACTCGGGACCACTATGATTTCCAGTTTCGCTACAAAGATCGCACAGTTCCCCCAAAGCCACTGAACTCGATATTCGGCAAGGAAATGGTACTCAGCAGTGCGGAGCTTTCACAGCGATACTTTGAAATGCTGCAGAAGGACTGGACATGAGAAAGCTATTCCAGGTAGGCTTGCTGATAGTCTTGATGAGTAGCACTTACATTGCAAGTCTGCAGGCATCTTCTACTGCACCAAATCCACCCTAGCTGAGCCTGGCAGGGATTCCGAAAGGCGCCTGATGCTCGTCTATCCTGAGCACCTTATTCTGCCTATTTAGAGCTCATAATGTGTTTTATCTCGGACGACAAGTTAACAAAAGGATCTGTCATCTCGATCAACAACTGTTGTTAATACACAACTAAGTTTATATATGTACATCCATATGCATATAATCTAGAGTAAAGTGCTGGATTGATACGTATAAGAGCCTTCTACGGTGAATATTAGATAAGTATCAATCAAATAAGCTCTCATAAGAATGACCCGCAAGTAGCTAAATAGGATAATGCACAAATGCTGCACTCTAGCCGCGGTACACCCTTTTAAGTCTAGCGGTTATCAGCCTCGCTGAGCAATGTATGTGATACTTCTATGCTCCTTCCCTAGAAATTTTTTATATAAACCGCTGTGAATTATTGTTTGTGTTGTGCTCTTGAAGTAATAAAGTAATAGATCACTTATTACAATTGGCTGCAGACGCATCCGTTGGTGAACCACCAAAAGAACTACTCAACAGTGTACCAAGGACAACCCGTTTATTCCGTAACATGGAAAAAACGTCCTAAGGATATAAAACGCGCGAATTTAATGAGATGACTGCTTCACCTGGCAAACAGTAACTGCATAACAAACATGGCGCAAGTTGAGCACACGCTCTCAAATAATGAAACGACAGCAGTCTAACGAAAGTAAACACAATTCTGAGACCAGCAGGAGGAGGTAATTTCTCTCATCAAAGAACAGATCATCAGGTTACGACTGAGAGGACAACCTAATTGTGTGAGTGTTGCAGCGAGTCGGAGGTAGCGTTAGTCACCAGTGAGATGATCTGTTAGTACGGCTTGTGTCTGTCGCCTCCGTAGCCGTCACCTCCTCCTCCACCGTAACCGCCATCACGGCCACCGCCACCACTGCGCATACTGCCGCCGCCGTCTCCACCCTGCGAGTTACCATTGTAGCCGTCACCTCCTCCTCCACCTCCGCCGTAGCCACCACCTCCTCCGACGCCGCCGCCGCCTCCTCTACTCTTCGGAGCGCTACACTTGTTGCAGGCCTGACGGAAAGCAAAGTTGGTGTTTCCACATGGCTCACAAGGCCAGTCACTACCACGATCGGAGTTACCTCCACCACGTCCGCCGAAGCCACCACGGCCACCACAACCTCCAAAATCTCCATGGAAACCGCCTCCAATTCCCCCACCACCCCCTCCGCCATCATAACCACCTCGGCCGCCGCCTCGTCCACCTCCTCGGAAACCTCCACGAGCTGAAGGATCTATCGGCCTGAATTTGACGAAGGAGATGCTCATTGGGCGGTCGCCACCCGGGAACGGCTTGCTGTCGAACATCTCGATGCTCTACTGTGCTCCATCGGCTGTGGCGAAGGTGATCACACATTGTGCCTAGGGTTCACCGGTGCCTCGGTCGGTGTAGAGCTTAATTCTTGGAGCGCCGGTTCGATCATTCTTGGCGATGTCGCCAGCGGAGTTGAAGACGTCGGCGATGTAGGTCTCGTTCACTGAGAGCGGTAGACCTTCCATGAAGACGGTCTCTTTCAATTGTCTTGACCTCCGTAGCCACCACGGCTTCCACGGTCTGAACTGTGGTAGTCGCCCATATCGATAGACAGAAATGCTGACGGTGTTGCGGATACGGACTGCAGTCGACGACAGTGTACCCTCTTTGCGAAAGCTAGGATTCGTTTTAGACACAATGCTTCCTTCATGCAGCTCTGCGGCTATGAAATCGACTGGGTCGCGCTTCTCAATATCTTCAAAACATTGAAAAAGAATTCCTCTTTCACACACCAGTCGCACAGAAGGAATATGCCACACCTGTTCTTGAAAGTGGTACTACAGCATGTAGTCCTACGTGTAAGCGTTAACAATTCGCGAGATTATAATCCGCACGAAATAGGCTTTTTGGGCGCTGTTTTTACTAGGCGAATGTTAAATAACCTGCAACAGGTACGGGTGACTAAGGCCGTCGAAGTCATCATCACCGACTTCGCCCAAACCTTGCCCAGGGGAATTATTTGGAGTGCTGATCACGAATCTGACATCCGTTTTTCAATTTTCGGCCGATTTCGGTAGGTTACGGTTGGTACAGGTGACTAGAGATGTCGAGGTCATAATCACCGACTTCGCCCAAACCTTGCCCAGGGAAGTTATTCGGGGTGCTGATCACGAATCTGACACCCGTTTTTCAATTTTCGGCCGATTTCGGTAGATTACGGTAGGTTTGGGTGACTAGGGCCGTCGAAGTCATCATCACCGATTCCGCCCAAAGTTTTCCCAGGGGGTTATTTGGGATGGTGATCACGAATCTGACATCCGTTTTCCGTACTACCCTGAAGTATGTTAAACTACAGTAGGTAAAGGTGTCTAATGGTAAGACCGTGATCACCGTTTTTGCCCAAGCTTCGTGTTGAGCACGAATCTGACCCTTATTTAACATGTTAGAGTGAAATGAATGTGTAGAAGATGTGTAGGAGGCAAACTGATAAAGAAGGCGGCAATCATGAAAAAACGCAAAGAAGTTGCATAGTACGGGAGTCGAACACCTGACCTAGCACCTGCGAAGTAGCCCCGCACCCTGCTGAGCCACCGACTCGCCGCAGAGCTTTTCTCCGCGTCCTATAGAACAGCGCACTCGCCCGCATGCACGTGGGCACGTGCTGACGGTGCGCTACTGTACCCCCCCCCCTTCGAGGGCTCATAGCTCTTTTGGTTCAAGGACTCAACAAAAACGAAGCATGTTTTTCTACTATACGAAGGGTGGAGATTTTCGCAGTGCTATCCATTTCCCCCGTTCGGACCAGCGCCTGAGACCCTTACCTGGTTGGTGGGAACTCGTCCAAGCTGTTGTTCCGTTAACATTGCTCTTCTAATATCGATCTATAAATCGATAGTACCGATCAATATAGATCAAATCACTTTTACTGGTTCTTTAGTTGCCTAAAAATGTCGCGAAGGGCCTATTTCGTTCTTTATAGAGCAGCACAGATGCCAAAAGTGCTACGACTGACTTTTATTTCTCCATGCGAAATACATGCAGCTAAACATAATGAATACGAGTTTAACAACCATCAACAATTCATGCGAATAACTTATAAAAACTGATAGTCGAAGTACACAACTATTGTTTACTGTTAGAGTCTCAAAAGGCTTATAGCAGAGATATTATAGGTGACACTGAAATATTAAATTTTGTACAACTAACGCCAACTTTTTGACGATCTCATTATACTCTGACCCACTAACGAGTGTCTCTGAAAGTGTGCAGAGATCATGGGGCTGAATTCGATCGATATCCAGGTTTCAGCTACGTGCAAATCGATATGGTCCGGTGCAAAGGCAGGTCTTCCGACAGAACAAGAACATCGTCGGCCGATGCATGA
Organism: Heligmosomoides polygyrus polygyrus; assembly: GCA_947396885.1. Taxonomy (NCBI): domain Eukaryota; kingdom Metazoa; phylum Nematoda; class Chromadorea; order Rhabditida; family Heligmosomidae; genus Heligmosomoides; species Heligmosomoides polygyrus. The sequence continues at coordinate 108,018,229 of OX377202.1, forward strand.
TGCAGAGCCCGCCCCTCGCCCAGTCCTTGCACAGCTCGCCCTTGTCGTCGACTTCCGTCTCGCAGTCCATCTCGTACGGAGTCCCTGCAAATTTCCGATATCGATTACATCATTGAGGCCATCATTATAATGGACACTGGGTGTCGTAGATCGATAGCGCTGGTCGATATTGATTTTCCAATCAATAATTCTCAGCGGCGGTAAAATCTTCTAAACAACCAACTAATTTCCATAACTTTCACTTCATACGGCCACTTCGGCACAGAAATCGATATATCGATTACATCATTGTCATCATAGCTGAAGCTGGGTGATATAGATCGATAATGTCGGTCGATATTGATTTTCCAATCAAAAAATTTTTGCTTTCTCCGAAGCCCTTCTAACGTCCAACTTATTCATGACTATCACTTTATGCGGCCACTTCGGCACAGAAATCGATATATCGATTAAATCATTGTGGGTATCACCATAGCGGAAACTCAGTAACATAGATCGATAATGTCGGTCGATATTGATTTTCCAATCAATAATTTTTGCTTTCTCCGAAGCCCTTCTAACGTCCAACTTATTCGCATGACTATCACTTCATGCGGCCACTTCGGCACAGAAATCGATATATCGATTACATCATTGTCATCATAGCTGAAGCTGGGTGATATAGATCGATAATGTCGGTCGAAAATGATTTTCCAATCAATAATTTTTGTTTTCCCTGAAACCCTTCAAACGTCCAACTTATTCGCATGACTATCACATCATACGATCACTTCGGCACAGAAATCGATATATCGATTACTCCACTGTGAATATCATTATGATGAAAGCTGGGTAACGTATCGATAACGCTGATCGATATTCATTTAGAAATCAATAATTTTTGCTTTCCCTGAAACCCTTCAAACGTCCAACTTATTCGCATGACTATCATTTCACGCAACCACTTCGGCACAGAAATCGATATATCGATTACAACATTGTGAATACCAAGCTTTTACTAACAAAATTAATTAATAATATCGACTGAGCAGCTAGGAGCCTTTCGAACCGCAATTAATTCTGCGCGGACACACGTGCGGTCTCACAGTTTAGCTCATTTAGACAACAATACCAACCAACTATACAAAAAACAGTCAATCCTTTCGTTCGGTATTGATTATATTAAATCGATAAATTGTGAATTTTGTTCAGCGCCTATCATCAAAAATCAATAACGTCAACAGAGCATTCAAACGGTGATTCATTTCGCGCTGAGGCACGGACGATTTGACAGCTTAGGTATTTTATACAACACTATTAGCTTACTCTACAGAAAACAATTTACACCGTTTGTCGCTTTGCTAAAATTTTATCACCGGGCGGTGAGTGGAGTATAATTGGAATCTTGGAAGCTATCATTATCGATCGATTTCTCTTCACAATTGATCATTCGGGCTGGTAACCACGGTTATATTACGATCGTAACTACACTATCAATATTATCGATTTTTGTCTACAGGTACACTTGAGGTGTGAGTGCAGAATCAACGGAACCAACCGATCGTTAGCATGTATTTAATGTAATGGGCGAAATTGTCAGGAAAGAAAAATGCACGTCAACCTATCATTATCGATCATTATTATCGATTTTGCCCAGGTTGGAAATGCGAAACACGGTAATGACACTGAATTAGAACTATGCAATCGATATGTCATCGATTTCTGCCCATCATAGAGCACATATGGACAAAAATGGCACACATCGTGTTTAGGCGGACACCCAAGAATGAGAGTCATCTCGATCGATTAATCGATATCAGTCGATACCGCCAACAGCTCACCGTTTGAGGTGGGTTAAAGGCGAGCACCGCTTGATCGGAGTTTCTCAGGGCAAGAGTAATATCGATCGACATTATCGATTCTCTGTTGCACTTCATCATTGCCGTGAGAATCACAAAGCCTTCGGGCATCGATCGACTGGATAGGACTAATCGATATCGTTCGACTACTATTGACCATTAGACGCAAATTAGAACCAGACTACGACATCCTCCTGGGTGGGCGAGGCTACCCAACTCTGGTATCAGGTAGATCCCTAGTAGCTCTCCCAAATACCCATGGTGGGCATTAATCAACTACCCTACCTGAGGTCGGATTCATCAACAACTAACCCGTGGGTATAGAGGTAGAGATACCCACGATGAAGTCTGCTTCTCTGGCTTTTGCCTTAACTCTACTTGACTCCTATCTTGTCTCTACTCCTTATACCCTGCATACCCACGGGTTTAATTGTCGATGAATTCGGCCCCAGGTATTTGTGCGAGAACTGCTAGGGATCTGCCCGATGCCAGAATTGGGTAGCCTCGCCTACCCAGGATGATGTCGTGGTCTGGTAATAATTTGCGTCCAACGGTCAATAGTAATCGAACGATATCGATTAGTCGATCGATAGTCGATCAATCGATACCTGGGAAAACGACCAAAAAGCTGCATTAATCAATTACCCTACCAGGTAAGTTTCTGGTCAATTTCTGAGGGGAAGAAACACCGTGATCAATTCGGCCCAGGTGTGCAACAAATTGGCGAAAAAAATTTAAGTTATTCCTTTAGGTACTGTGAAAATACTGTAGGAGTACTGTAGTACACAAAATGAAATTAAACGATTACATGGCTGCCGTGTCGTCGTTGTTTTTGCCTCTGACGATGAGGGTACAGTGGTTTTCACTACCTCCTCGATCACCTTCTTCACCAGCTCTTTACTCGTCTGTTCCAAGCCTGAAACCGTCACATACAACAAAGCATTAATAGTAAAAATTCAAATAAAAAATACTAAAAACACCAAATATTATACTACGACGTTACCATTATTTTTATACTGCCACTTTTTCGTTCATACACTCGAAAATAATATAAGGCAATGTCGCTCAAATATAGGGTTCATGGCGCATCCCAAAGTGTGGATACTAGTGACCTCACCCATTTCCCCGTCAGCTGAGTAAGCCTAAGGCCTCTGTTATACTCCCGCGAGAGCATTCGCGGAACGTCCGCGGACCAATGGTGCACGGCGGAGGCGGGCGTGGCGAGGCGCGGCGATTGGCCAGGTGAGGAGTCTCGGCGCGATTCCCGCCCTTCCGCGGATGCTCCCGCGGGAGTATAACTCAGGCCTAAGTCAACAAGCACTCACCGCTCGAAGGCGCTACGGGCAGGTCAGCGAAGTCCTCATTGGGCGATGCCTTGGATGAATCGGCGCCCTCTTCGGCTTCTGAATCATCATAACACCATCTTTACGGCAACCCTTTCAGAGGATTGAAGTCGCTTACCGGAATGCGTCAGGTCGGGCGAGTACTCGGCTACTGGTTCTGAAAAGACGATCGTCTTTGATGAGAATCCTATCAACCACCGTAGAGACAACCCAGTTTATCTAGATCCTTTTCAGCCCAAGGAAACGCTCCAGAACTTTGTGTGCCGGAGACAACTGGTACGGTAACAGGTACGATAACACTAGCGGGTGGTGTTAGTAGAGTTAGTGACAGGACAGTACATAGACAGGAGGTTAGAAAATCGCATACCATTCCCACATATTCTTCCCTATGTCTAGAGTCCAAACAAGCATTCTGGTATGTGATTCTTCCATTTAGGTAACCTGCCCCAGTACTGGTCGTTAATCTGGCCCACATGGCGATCCGGAAAGTGTCAGCCAATCAGAGCACCGATCGCACACGCTCAAAGCGACACCCAGTGCGACGCAACTGGTGCTAAGGCGCATATTCAGATGCCTTAGCTATCGATCAACACGCACCGTTCGGAGCTGAGGGAATCTGTGACAGAATTACCTAAGCCACCCATGTCAGAATTCTCCACGCCTCGGATTTTTTCCCTAACGAATTCCGTGTTCTCCGTCGCTAACGCCTCTCACCAACGTAGAAGCGCCACTGGTTGACGCCCTGGCTAATCGAACCCAGGACATACGCTAGGCCCTCTGATTGGTTGGCACCTTCCTAGTTCCACATGCAGGTCACATTGCCGACTAGTACTGCCAGCCACACTCTGGGCCACGTTTCTATCTCTAAGACCACCAAAGCCGTGTCTTTTAAAGCAACCACCGAAAGAGGAGAGAGCAAAGGCTCGGGGTATAGAGGAACCGTCACCTCAGCTGTTATCGAAAATTAGGTGGGCCGGTCAACATATGTAGCGCGTTTTATCCACCTTCGAGAACCGTAGTCCAACGACAGCGTATAGAAATAGAGTGCGTGTTTGGTGCATTCTTAATGGGATCCATGGGACCCTAAGGGATAGGCTAAAGGATAAAGGACGGCGTTGCTCAATTCCTGCGCCACGCACTCCACTTCTATGCGCTGTCATGGAGACAATTTGAATGCGTATTTAGCTTATACAAAATTGTGCTGGCTAACGGATGGAAAAGTCAGTATTTTATCTTTCCCAGACAAGTCGGGTACCAATTCAGCAGACCCCGAAGGAATGTAAGGTTTGGGAGGCCCAGACGGCAGACCCGAACCAAGTGCCTGGTATCGGGTGCACGCGACAGCCTCCTCGACCTGATTACGAATGGAGACGTTGAATTTCGATTGAGGTAGAGGTAGGCTTGCACTACTTTGTAGAATGCGCCACAAATTCTATTAGGCTGGCAACTAATTTCGTGGACTCTCAAGAATCTTCAGCAAAAGTCTTTATTAACAAAGAACTAATGACAGTCTTTAATCAAAATGAGATCCCTCAGAACGCAGAAGTGCTTCCCATATATCAGGTAGCTGGTCTATCCCACGGCTATAGAATTATTGTGCTTCTAAGGCCAAGAATCTTTGGAGGTGCATTTTGACCCGGTCCGCATTAATAAATCGTCTTCCAACCAAGAAGTACTGCACCGAACTAAAAATGTAGTAGTCACTCGGCGCAAGGTCTGGGCTGTAAGGTGGATGAGTTTGACGCTCCCAGTCAAGGTCTTCTATTTTTTGAGGCGTCCGGTTCGCTACGTTCCCTCCGTTTGGTGGTGTCAAGAAGGTATGAACTTCTGGGAGCTCGTCAAGAACGGTTCCAGCATTAATGCTGTAATCTACTCTTCTCAACCTAGCCGCGCGCAGGCTGAACTCCGCTGGAATCGATTCAGACAGATTTTCAGGAGCGGAATTATCTATCAGCAAGACAACGCCAGATCACACATTACGAATTGGGAGCTTCAAAAAATCGAAGACCTCAGCTGGGAGCGTCTAACTCACCAACCTTACAGCACAGGCTGTGCGCCAAATGACTAGCACCTTCATAGCTCGCTGCAGCACTTCTTGGTTGGAGGACGATTTATTAATGTGGACCACGTCAAAATGCACCTCCAAGGATTCCTGGCTTCAAAAGAACAAGAATTCTACAGTTCTGAGATGGGCCAGGTAGCTGATAAATGGGAAGCAGTCCCGCGTTCCAACAGATCTTACTTTGGTTGAAAACTGTTATTTGTTATTTGTTTATGAACACTTTTGTTGAAGGCGCTTGAGATTCTACGAAATTAGTTGCCAACCTAATACTTCTATTTGAAATCCTTGAGGCAATCTGAATGCGTATTCGGCCTAAATGGTGATTTGAGGCGAACCCAGAGCACATGTCAGTGTGCTCGCCTTCATAGACAAGTCTGCTACCAAGTGTTCGATTCTAAAATACTGTAGATTTTTGCTGTTTTTGTGGAACCTGAACCAAGAACCTCCTTTAGAGGTGAACCCGACGGCAGGTGCCTCCTTCCACTGCGCTACCACGCGTCCAAGCCACAAGGCAGTCAAGAACTAGTTATGGTGAACAAGTTCTCCGTCACGGCTATCGGCGTGTCTCGAACTTGTGCGTTTCGTGCGATGTTGCAGTATCATCATCATCACTATCAGTATCGATATATTCACTCAGCTCTCACCCTGATCGGTTAAATCAGAAAGAGACTCGATAATATCGCTCGATATCGATTGCCTTCCCCTGCTGTGAAGACCATCCGTCAACGATCATTATCACTTAACTCCCACCCTGATCGGTCAAATCTAAGAGAAAATCAATTATATCGAACGATATTGATTGCCTTCCTAACTGCTGTGAAGGACTTATGTCGATAATATCGATCGATGTTGATTGCTTTCCCTGCTGTGAAAGCCTCCCATCGAATCATTTGAGTCATCAGGTGAGTCCCTAGGTACGTTGCGTGACATGTTCAGCAGTCTTCTGAATCCCCTGGTACGTAGAACACGGCTATGTATTTCCCGCTATTTCCCCCCCCCCCTTAATTTGCGCCCCGTAATTTCCGCGCCCACCCCTATTTTTCCTCCCTATTTTCGTCGATCGATAGCTCTTAGCGAATTATTACATATAATAATAATAGTATGGCCTTGACGACTACCCCTAGGACCAAACCTTCGGACCGCTTGAGTGACATCCATAAAAATCGATAAATTGACCTATATCGATCGACACATGAGAGGCGAACTTCGGATTCGTGTTCAGCAACCTCGACTACCTAAGGTCTTCTGCCACGCACATGAAGGGCGTCCTCGGCACGTCTTATGAATCCCCAAGCACGTAAAAGGCGTCTGGGTATTATCCGCTATTTTATGGTTAATTTTCCGTTATTTTATTACTAATTTTATGCGGCGCGCCGATCGATAATATGACTCATCGCTTAGCGCGTTATTATATAGATAGTATGATGTTTAGATGGCTGAACATAGCTGAACAGACGTTGCCATACCGAAACGTCCGAGTCGACGAGACGGCTGCAACCATGCTCCAATGATAACGAAGTCGACGTCTAGGGATATCCTCTCATCTCCTGTGTTAGAAAAGCGAATTAGTTCCATTAATGTTAGCTGCTTTGAGGAGGTTAGTGCATGTTGAGATGTTAACTGATTAGCTTAGTGGGGCTATAAGTCAGAAGAGGTTGCCAATGCTAAAACAGACTTTAAGGAAAAGAAGCAGAAGTAGCCTGAAGATACCCCATTTATATGGTTTTCACCTCGAATTGGACACTCTTCAAATTAAATTGAACACTCTTCCAAGCTTCCCTAAGAATTTTTGGTATATGTCGCGTAGGTGAGCAGCACTGGTAGGTGAGAACGCCTAAACCAATCAGACCGCACTGAATGGGCATGCCGTTCAGAGAGGGCGTACCCTGATGGGCTGGCATGTGTTCGGGCTGTGCTCTGTTTGGTTATTATTGGCTGACACACTCCCACACTACCAATGCTGCTCATTTTCGCGGCATGTACCAATGGTTTTTACTCAGTGTGAAGTCGTTGAAGCTGTTATTCCAGCAACGTTGTTCTTCTAATATCGATCGGTAAATCGATAGTATCGATCAACATCGATTGAGTCATTTTTGATTGGATTTCACCTACCAATGTTGTACCGAATCCTTCTTTGTCCAAAGAGAATTTAATATAACTTTCCTTGAAATTTTTTAGTTCACTCGCTCGAATGAGCTTTATAAAAGAAAATTTGCGAAAAAATAATCGGTTAAATTTTGATTCAAAGCACAACAAAGCAGCAGTCATTTAATGCATTAAAAACCAGATTGAGCCATGCACTCGAAAAACTCGACGCTATTTTTATTCTATTGATAGTGTAAATGCTGCTTACATAAAGCATCTTAATGAAGATATATGATTCAATAAGATGACTAGAATAATTTGTTGTTGGAAAAATTTAGTATAAATCATGTATTTGTACAATTGCAAAAAAATTTAGTATAACCTTCCTTAATATTTTTTTAGCTTACTTGCACCAATAAGTGTAACAATTTTATAGAATTTTTATTTTTAGAGAAAAAGTAATAAATTAAAAATTGCCTCAAAGCACAACAGAGAAGCAAGAATACGGTGCATTGAATGATCAGATCGCACCATACACCCAATAAGCTCGGCGCACCCTTTATTTGATTGACAGCGTAAATGCCACTTACATGAATCGTCAAAGTGAGGATATGTGTGCTCTTTACAATTACAGCTCAGTTACTGTTGTGGATCTTCCACCCAGTAATCTGAAGCAACAGCCAATTCGAAACCGCCTTTATGATCGGCACGCCTAATTGTGTGGTCTGCCCAGGTGGTAAGGAAGGTGACTGCACCGTATCTGGTGTGGTCTACCTGATTTCATGCCAATCCTGCGGAGCAGAATACATCGGGGAAACTGGACGTCCTCTTCATTTGAGGATCAAGGAACATCTCGACGGGAAGGAAAAGCTCAGAGCCTCGACTGCTCTAGGCTATCATAGGCTTCATTGCCATGAAGGGGAGGATTTTGAGGTCAAGGTGGAGATTCTGAGGCACGAGGTTCAAACATCCGCGTGCAAAGCCCTTGAGGCATTCTGGATATACTCCAGAGACCGCAAGGTCAACCGGAAGGGGGAGTGCCTATATATAACGCGAGAACTCAAGCCCTACCTCAGACTCGCATTTTGAACTGGGGTAGTTGCTGTCCCACACCCCTCGTCTGTCCTGCGCTGCTTCCATTGGTCCCTCGGTGGACTACGGTCAGGTACGGCACTCGAACTCTCTCTCTCTATTGGTCCCATCTACTAAATGTGGCACTGAAATTAGTAGGGTTGAGGAGACATTTGGTGGGATAACTTCTTATTGATTTGGTCCCTTTCAGGCTCTGAAGAAGGCGATCTCGCCGAAACGTTGGCCAGTAAATAAATCCGTCTAGTATCCTCGTGTAGAGCTCAACACGCACAACAGCTCTTTACAATTGCTTTCGTTGCACCGTTAACAGGCGTGGAACTCCATGCAAACAGAAATTTCGCTTTCAATCGAATAAAAATCGCGACGTCTTGGACGAGGGCATGGCGCAGTGTCTTTTTTAGCGATAAAAATGGCCGCTTTCCTCCTCTTTAAAACAAGCCTTAAACCATTATTTTTCCGCAAACATCAAGCAATATGTTCACTTATTGGACAAGAGAATTAAAAGTGATTCAATGTGCTATATCCATGCTTCTCTGTTGTGCTTTGAGGCAATTTTTAATTCATTACTTCTTCTTAAAAAATAAAAATTATATAAAATTATTACACTTATTGGTGCAAGTAAACTAAAAAATTTCAAGGAATGTTATGCTCAATTTTTTCATAATTCTACACTATTTGATTTATACTATATTTTTCAACAACAAATTATTGTAACTACCTTATGAAATCATATATCTTCATTTAAATGCTTTATATGCAAAACTCTCTTTCTTCTGTATTGAAAAATTCTTCATTGAGAATGGGAATTTTATAAAATTTATTTATTTATTTATTTATTTATTTATTTATTTATTCATGACGTAGGCCAAAGTCTACGTGGTACGGAGACAACGAGAACAGCAAGCCAAGACAACACAGAACCAAGAACCAAAACAAAAAATGATAAAGAATAAAAGAAAACCTAAACTAAACAACTAAAACTATGATTATAAGCAGGACTGAAAACTTAGGACACCTCTGCAAACGCAATTTTACTGGCCCTTCTTTTGAAAGAACTAAGTGACAGGTGCAGGAAGTCCTCATTAATTATTTTATTGAGCAATGGAACGACTCGTAAAGAAAAGAATTCCGCCCTAACCTGTTTCCTAGAAGACGGAGCCCTGATTTTAATACTGGAACCTCTCGTTCTGGAATTAGCAACCGAGAAGAGACTGCTTGAACAAAGTGAGGCTCTTCCGGTGAGAATTTTGAAGGCCATAACCATGTCGTTCCTTTTTCTTCTGGAGAATAAACTGGGTAAACCAAATACTCGGCGTCTTGTAACTCCGTCAGGAATGAACTCATAACTAAGCCCAGAACAACGCATGGCCAACTTTCGAGTGAAATTATTTTGTGCGCTTTCTAACAGATCAATATCCTTCTTCTTATACGGAGAGAATACCGTAGTACCCGTTTCCAAAAGAGGCCTTACATATGTTTTGTAAGCTTTAATTAGTGTCGCAGGATTGCGTGATCGTACTGCCTTAAACAGGTTATAAGTCCGATGAAGAGCCCTACATACTATATACTTGTAGTGGGCATCGAACGAAAGTTTTTCATTAAACCTGAAACCAAGGTCATTGACTTCATTAACTATCTCCAGAGTTTCGGAGCCTACAGTGTAATTAGTACTATATGTCCTGTTGTTACCGATGATAAGAACCTTAGACTTATTAGCTGCCAGGGGCAGTTCCCACTCAACGGACCAAGCATAGACCTGATCAATTGCAGTTTGAAGTGTATCATGATCAGCAGCCTTATCAATGACCTTGTGAACTTTGATATCATCAGCGTACATTGTACAAGAAACGTCATACCTAGATAGTAAACTGGGCAACTCATGAGAATAAATCAAGAACAAAAGAGGAGAGAGTACCCCACCTTGAGGAACCCTGCTAGAGGTGTTACGGACCGAAGAAAATTCGTTTCCTATGTGGACTTGGTATGTCCGGTCGCGAAGAAAATTTTGAATCCATCGATGGGCTAGGTGGTGGATACCGATGGACTCTAGCTTCTGAACAAGTTTAAGCGAAGGAACTCTATCAAAAGCCTTTGCGAAGTCAAAATAGACCACGTCAACCCGCTTTCCTTCGTCAAGTGCTTTGGTCCAGTCATTAAAAGACGATAGTAGGGCCGTTTCAATGGATCTACCTTTGCAAAACCCGTGCTGTTTAGAAGAAATAATATTGTGTTTTACCAAGTGAGCAACTAAATGGTTCTTGAAAATCTCAAACAATGTGTTCGCTTACTGAGAAGTGAGTTAAAACTTCAAAGGAAGACATACTAAAAATTTTCTCGAACAAAAAATTATTCTAACCATTTGGAAAGTCTCTTGTAGAAGGTCATTTCGATTTGGAAGAGTTTGCTTCAATTTCAAAAGTCTTAGGCTTAGGCTTAGAAGAGTGTCCAATTCCGCTTGAAGTGTCCAACTTAATTTGAAGATTGTCCAATTTGGCCTGAAGTGTCCAATTTGTCGTAAAAATTGTATATCTTTTTACTTTTCGAAAGGACTATCGCATGTTCTGACGTTTTTCTGAGCAAAAAAACTTTACTTCTGATTTTTAAGTTGACCAGACCATTACACAACAACGCCAACCTTTCCACTAAACTTCGACCTTTTATTACCCATAGGACAACAGGACTACATGAAAAACGTGTGTGATCGTCTCTGCCGACTTTATAGGCAGAGTGAAACAGGAATTTTTAACAAAAAAAACTCAAGCGCAAAAAGATCGCGGATTCCTCGAAAAAAAATACGAAGATGAGACTGATGCGTCTATGGAGATTTTCAAGCTGTTTAAGGAGGACTGTGGTAATCATAGATATTGATCGACTGTTCATCATTTTCAAGCAAATTACATGGCAGAATCTAATTCTCTTCAGATCAGAAGGGGAAAATCTAACACCATACAAAAATCGAGGAAAAAATCGAGGATTTTTGCAGTCCTTCCTTCTTATTGGTCGCAAATACAAAGGTCACCCATATCCCACCATAGAGAGCCAAGGTGTCGTACATGCGTCTGTCCGTGCGTCCGCGGAAAATTAATAGCAGGGCTTCAGTACTCGATCGGCGTTATTGATTTCTGCTCATGGTCAATCGCTTGGGGTGGATATCACACGGGTCTGACGGTCGAAGACAACCGCTCATGAAGAAAACGTGCTCGATCATATCCGATCAGCGTCGATCGATAATATTGACTTTTGCCCAGAATTGACCTACAACGAGGAAGTCACTTGAGTATGATGACCACTGGACATATTTCACAGTAAGCAACAGCCTTCACAACAGATCCCACCATCGATCGATAAAATGGATCGATATGGTTTTCGTGTCGTAACAATGCGACAAGAAAACCATATCGATCGCACAGCGATTATTGAAGCATACCAGTGAGTTTCAAAAAGAAATCAAGTGAATATCTCGGCCGATGGACAGCTACGAGTAAACAGTGTCGATTGGTTAGTCAACATAAGAGCTAATAGAATCGATCCGGCCCGCCAATATCGATTTATATTATTGACTTTTGCTCGGCAACGACAGTTTGAACAGAAAATTCTGTGAACAAGTTTTTCGACATGTAAATCATATCGGCCAATCAATATAAAAAATCGATACTGATGACTGGCCGCCGGTTTGGGATTAACCTAAACCGATTAATTAACCGATTAATTTCATCTCAAAGGGTTTTACAACAGCTCGGTCCAAACTGTAGCTGCTTACTCAGGATTATACGTACGAAGTCGGAATCGAGTGGAACGACCGGTAGACAGCATATGCAACAAGGAAGCCATATCGATTGCCCGGTCAGTATCGACACAAAGTATTGACTTTGATGAGAAATTGCTTTATAAGAAAAATCGATGCGAATAAGTCAATCGATGGCAAGCAATGAGCGGACAGTATTAATCGACCAATCAATATCAGCCGATATTGTCGATTTAAAAGCTTAAGGGCTGATTGCTGGTTTAGAATAGCGGCATAACCTTTATCTTCCAAGACACGCAATCAATCATTAAAATAAAGGATAAAGGACGGCGTTACTCAATCCCTTATGGGATGCGCGAGCGCATTCTACTTCTACGGGATTTCGTGGAGGCGAAATGAATGGCCTATTTGGCCATACAATGACTTGCGGTGTCAGCCGATGAACAATCAGCGCTTTATCCTTCAGGACAAGTCTGGTACCAATTCACCGACCCCGGAGGGATGGAAGGCTTGGTTGGCCTGGGCGGGAAATCCGAACCAGGAACCTGGTATCGGGTGCACGCGACAGTCGCGCCTCCTCCGACTGCGCTACTCGCGCCCTCAATCAATCAATATCTATTGGAAAATGGATACTGTCGGGAGTTGGGAGCGCACCAACTAATCATAACGAATCAGAGCACCGACCGGACACACGCCAACCAATAAGAGTACCGATCCCAACCTTCTTCTCTGAATGATACATCCACTCGATAAGGCCTGATTTTCTCTCGCCTTCCTACCTCCAATGCTGCCCACTTCGTGACATAGGTGTGTAGATATGGATCGGTTGCTCTGAGAGTAGGAAGAGGAAGGTTATGTCACTATTTTAAAGCAGCATTCAGCCTCTGCAATCGACAATATCGACCGGTTCTGACCACTACCGATCGATACTGTTTATCGTTGCCTCCCGACACTGTTTTCTCGATGGTCGCTTATCAATCAACTTATTCGCAAGAGTCAATTATATGGATCGATTTTGACTGAGCCATCAACGAGGTTTCTTCTTGTAAATGCAGCCTACCGGCCGGTTGGCTTGATGGCGAACCTGAACGCATAATCCTGAGCTAGCAGCGACAGTTTCGACCGAGCTGTTATGGAACTCTTTTAATCGCAATTAATTTTGCGAGGACGGAGAGGCAGACGGACATTGTGACGGGTTAAGTTTCTTCATCGTGACATAGTTCATATGTATCATATGAAGTTCGCAGGCCTTATACAGAGACAACCCTTCTTTTTCGCGTCTAAAATTTCAAAGTGCTTTTACATAAATATTAAGCAACATAATCCAAATAATCTCTGTCAACTTACTGTCATGCGGTTGGAACTTCTCCGGTGCCGTAACGTAGTGGTCGGTGGTGGTCTCCTCAATCGGCTCCAGAACCGTGTTCTGCTCCGCATCCGCTTCGTCCAACGGCTCCTCCTCCTCATCTTTCTTCTGCTTCAGCTGTTTCGCGACGAAAGCCCTGTCCACAAAGGTGGCGTCCTGAGCAGCGTGAGCAGCCAGTACCGCTGGAGGAGCGGTGCGTTCTCCAGGTGCTGTTGGGTACTCCCAGGGAGCTGTCGATGTCTCCTCATCGTCAGCGTCGGATTTCTCGACCGCCGCCTCGTCGATCGACTCTTCTACAAAAGACGGATCGATTATTGATTCAACTGTAGTAGTCACTTCTACGGGGTCAACAACAGCAGTGGGCTTTGCGGTTACTTGTTTTGGGATCATTCGGACTTTTGGGCCTCGGAAGATCTCCTTCTTCTCAACGGGGGCCACCTGCTTCTTCTCCGGATGGGACTTGCCGTGCTTTCGGTGGATCTTCTTCTTGTGTCTGCGAACTTTTCGGCGGGTAATCACTACATTAACGGGCAGCGGCTGTGGGAAGGGGGAGTTGACGAAGATGGGACTCGGACGCACGAAGGTGCCGTTTCTAGCGTCAAACGACGTGCCTGCGGGGGTCTCATCATCGTACTCGTCTTCATTGTCGGACGAGAGCGAGATCGTGCCATTTTTTGAGGAATCTCCAGTCACCTGTCCTTCGTCTGAGGTGGAATTCGACCAGTTCTTCGCGCTGATGTCCTCTGGTCTAGGAATCTCGGAAGCGTTATACTTTCGCTTCAACTCCAGTGAGTCTCCACTCAGCGGCGGATCAGAAGTAGAGATCGACCAGGTCTTCTCGCTGAAATTCCCTGGTCTAGGAACCTCGGAGGCGTTATATTTTCGCTTCAGCTTCTTGGACCTGTGCGTTTTTACGGTCACCTTTTTTCTCTGGGGGGTCTCTTCCGTAATCGTCGTCGTCTCGCTAGTGATCCCATCAGCATCCTCTTCATTGCTCTCAATATCATCTTCAGATGCCTTGATGTCTGGTAAGCTCACGGGGGTAGGAAGATCGGAAGGAGACTTATCAGCGGGGAGAAGCTCCGGTCTTGGCAGGCCTGACCCTTTGTCCGAAGTGGAAGTCGCCCAGGTCTTCGCGCTGACGTTCCCTGGCCTAGGAATCTCGGAAGCGTTATACTTTCGCTTCAGCTCCAGCGAATCTCCGCTCAGTGGCGGTTCAGAAGTGGAGGTCTTAAACGTCTTCGCACTGATGTCCTCTGGTCTAGGAATCTCGGAAGCGTTATACTTCCTCTTCAGCTCCAGCGAGTCTCCACTCACCGCCCGTTCTTCAGAAGTAGAAGTCGACCATTTCTTTGCGCTGGCGCTATCTGGCCTAGGGATCTCAGAAGCGTTATACTTTCGCTTCAGCTTCTTGGACCTATGGACCTTCACAGTCACCTTTTTTCTCTCGGGGGACTCTTCCGTAATCGTCGTTGTCTCACTGGTGATCCTGTCAGCATCCTCTTCATTGTTCTCAATGGCATTTTCAGAAGCCTTGATGTCGGGTAATCTCACCGATGTAGGAAGATCAGAAGAGGAATTCTCAAGCTCTGGTCTTGGCAGGTCCGTGCTTTCGTTCGAGCCCATGCTCAGCAGATGTTTTTTGTAGGACAACTTCATCGGCTTCGGGAAATTTGACGTGCCATTCTTCAGGGCAAGACGTCTAGGCTTTGGAAAGACCCTCTCGAATTCTGTGACTTTTAGGACCTTCGGAGCAGGGAACACTGGCGGAAGCAGTTTGCTCGGGAGCCTCTTAGGGTGAGCAGTGGATTCTGGAGTGGTACGTTCATCAGGGCTAGGCCGATCAGCCTCCTCGTTCTCGGATGGAAGGTCTTTTGACTCCGGGAAGTCTTCCGACGCCTCCGAGTCTTCGACTTCCTTTGGTGATGTTGGCTTGGGGGAAGGGTTGACCGGTATCTTCTGAAGCTTTAACGGTCTGGGAAAGTCGGTGTAGATGGACTTCGTGTGCTCAGGGGGTGAATCTTCAGTTGCTGGTGTGTTAGTAGATGCATCGTTGGCAGTGCTGTTCTTCAGTGAACGACCTCCGTGCAGCGGTTTAAAGCGATCAAAGCGGTTAGGGCTGTCGACCTTCAAGACTTCAGAACCTGACGGTGTGCGTTTATGGCTCTTAAGCGACTTTAGCGATAAAGCTGATTCAAGCTTAGCGTCCAGCTCCTTGCGATCTAACTCGACGCGTTGTCTGCTGAGTTCCGAAGGGGACATCTTCTCCAAGAACGCCGAGATCTCGTCCGATGTCCTCGGCTCACCGGTGACAGCCTTGACGTCCCTGGCTCTCAACGCCAGCGGCGGTTTGGCGTACGTCGACGGTTTCTTGTGTCGACCTGAAACGTGCTGCGGTGATGTGAATGAGTGCATGTGCAAGCTGTGGTGAATTAAGCAGACCCAAAAGCAAAGCGTCAACGTCAAGCTTGACCAAAACTAAGTGGCGCTTTAGCCGTTGGTAGAACGCCTTCTTAAAATAGAGTGACATTTTCGAGCTACGACTAATTTTTTGGCAACACTACAGGAGTTCCCATTAAAAAAACTGAGTAAACATGTCCCTAAGGGCCTGTTCATACTTCGAGCGACAAGAGCGACAAGAGCGACTGGAGGAACTGGAGCGACGGACATGGTGTGGTGTACGTACATAGTTACGTACTCCACACTACATCCGTCGCCCGAGTCGCTCCAGTCGCTCTTGTCGCTCGAAGTATGAACACGCCCTCAGCCACAACCTAATCGCGCTCCAATGACAAATCGCTCGGAAACAACGGCGGAGTGGCGTTCTATCCCCCGCCCTTTAATCAGAGGCGTGGCAAATGTCTGCGTCTCCACTATCTTGTAAGGTAGCCATTAGACTCTCGAGCAAGCCCAGGGGGTTGAGGGTGGGCGGGCCAGGGGGACGAGGGGATAGAACGCTCGACCCCCGGAAACAGCACCAGTGCGACGAGAAGGGATGACAATGAGGTGATAGCGCTCGTTTTCGTAAGGAAACTTGTTATTGGTGTCACTCGATATTCGTTACTCTTCTGCACATTAAGCCCTAGCTTATACTTGCGCCGCTGGGCGGCGCGGCACCATGGTCGGGTTAGCCCTAGTTTATACTTGCGCCGCTGCGCAGCGCGGCATGATGGTCGGAATAGATATCGACCGGGCGGCGCGAAAAATCAATGTCTATGGCGATCGAAGTGCCGCGCCGCGTAGCGGCGCAAGTGTAAACTAGGGCATAGATATCGACGGGGCGACGCGAAAAATCGATATCTATGGCGACCGTGGTGCCGCGCCGCGTGGCGGCGCAAGTGTAAACTAGGGCTAAGACAGGTACATTGAATGCGGCTCCCAGTCGTGCCATTGAGTCCGTTTATACTTCTATCACTGGGCGACGTGACTCAAACCGAGCGATGTATCCATCGCATCAGGTCCCTATTATACTTCCGACGCTGAGCGACGCGATGCCATGTATACTGTCCAAATTGATCGATCGCGTCCCACAATCAATATGGCCATCATACGTGGCGTCTTTTCGCTCAGCGTCGAAATATAAGCGACCCTCACGCTATTTCGACGAAAAGCACTCCGAACAGCCGACGACGCACGTTGGCGTACTTGCATACACGTATTTGTGCACACATTTCCGGGTCCACTGCAGACGGCAACTAAACAATCCACAGCGATCAATCGATTTCGAGAGCGACGCGATCCGACCCTGAGCTACGTGATCAATCAATTTGGCCTTTATGCATGACATTGTCGCGCGGCGATGGAAGTATAAACGGAGCCTTAGGCCTCGTGCATACTTCCTGTTGCCGCGATAGAATCGCGGCGATGAGTTTTTCAGAGCGACGTGAGATGATGTGGAGTTCTTAGCGCTCGTCGCACTGCTCATCGCTTTTCAAGGGAGCGCGACGGCGATTCACCCAGCGGGTCGAGCGTTCTACCCCTTGTCTCCTGGCCCGTCCACCCCCAACCCCCTGAGCTTCCTCGATGGTTCAGTGGCTGCTTTACGAGATAGTGGAGACGCAGACATTTGCCACGCCTCTGTTTAAAGGGCGGGGGTAGAACGCCACTTCGGCATTCACTCAGGACTAAGGGGTCGTTTAGTGCGCGCGCGAAGCGCGACGCGATCCCATGTGCAGTGGCCGAATCGATCAATCGCGTCGCTCGATCTATTTGGCCACTACACATGCATCGCGTCGCGCGTCGCGCGCTCACCAAATGAGCCCTCACGCTAAACATCGCGCGCGGTGGGATCGTCATGAACTGAGCACCGCGATAGCATCGCGATGGAACTGTGCCCCCGGTCATAAGCCTATGTTATATTCCCGCAGGAGCATCCGCAGACGGGCGGGAACCGCGCCGAGATCCCTCATCTGGCCAATGGCCGCGCCCCGCCCCGCCACGCCCGCCGTCCGCGGATCGCCGCCGAGAGACGATGAGAGGGCTGTTAACGCCCTCTCAGACTTCTGCGGCGTTGCCGCTGCCCTATCCTTCATCATAGGACATGGACGCAGAGCTCGCCGCCAACGGCGAGCCCAGCGACGCCGCTGGAGCGGCGCCGCCGAATATGATTCGAATCACTCGAGACGGCTGACTCATCGATTTCGCCGTCCGCCGGGAGAGTCTGTCTGCGCTCTGCCCTTTTGCGACGGGGATCTCTGCAGAAACCGGTGCCAACCGGTATCCAGTGCGACGCTAGCCGTCCTGGCTCGACGACGACCGTCCGCGGCGCACCTTCCGTCCTCGGACGCCCCGCGGATGCTCCCGCGGGAGTATAACATAGGCCATAGGAAGACAATACGGCACCTACTGCCCACTAGAAACCGGTAGAGGGCCCACTCTGTTCCCTTCCATTTCTGACGGCATTATCCTCGCCGCATTGAAGATAGGTGCCTTCTGGAGTTATTACGGATGCGCAAGCGTGTTCCTTTTTCATCCTACGGGCTTCTGGGCAAATTCCGTGGAATTCATACAGCAAAATGAACTCTAAACTAGCATCTGGGTGTTTGGTTCTCCTACGTTCTTGAAGGTCCTAGCAATTCTTTGAAGTAATTACCAATTCTTTAATTTTTGCAATCACTTTATAGTACGGAGAAGCTCTTAGCCGCGCAATGATGCCAAAGCCCTTTCTTCCCATGTCAGTTTGTAACACAGTCTCTACAGCTTCATTTTGAGCTAAAAATTGGTTATGTGTAGCTTCCTCGTTCTCTCTTCGCTATCCGTCGCTTATTTTGGGCGAAAAAGTTGCTGGTCAACGTTCCAGTACTTGAAGCATCGATGCTCAATCGAATATGTTAGGTGAAAGCCATTGCTGTGCATTAACATAATAAATATTAAGTGCAACCAAATAAACGGGGTTACGTGCTGACGGCGTTAGTGAACTGAGGCTACTGAGGGGATGTTTATTCAAAAGGGTGGCACAAATTGACTGGAGGACTTCACTTTTCAAGTTTAGGGTTTCGTTCTCAACAACCTTCTAAAGTATATCTTGGATGTTGATGCAAAAAACGCCACTGGATCTGCTCAAAAAATTACTCTGCATTCGTACCTGTGCCGTGCGGCTGCTTCTTTGGCTGTGTTGGTGAGTAAGCAATAACAATGTCGTGATCCTTGGACGTGCTGTCAATCTAAAATCGTCACTATTTCCTTCGATTTTGTTCACACATTTTAATAGTGAAGGTAATCCAGTTATGTTTGCGAACAGCTGTTTAGTTATAGAACAAAGATAGTTGAACTCAGCATCTACGTCTGAATATAGGCGCGCTGCGTCACAGCGCAACATTATCGGAACTTCTGGGTTATGTATTAGGATGTCCCATAACTTTCTGGGCTACTTGAACCATGAGTGTTTGGCGCGTTACAACTTCCATATACAAGATCAAAACGAGATGTTCTCTTGGCACAAGAAGGCGATTCGAATACGTTTCGCAAGAGCACATTGATTGCCTCTATCAGCCTACTGCCCGCACTTTGGCAATTTCTTGAACATGAAATTGCCGACAGCCGAAATCGCGACTTGCTTCTTCATCACTTTCGTTCTGGACTGTCCGTGTACGTTGCTGACAAAGCTATGGTTGTTTTGTTAGGTCCGGACCCCTGCAGCAAGTGCAACGTGTGAAACTTGGTTTCCATAAGGGAATGTACAGCATTACGGAAAAGAAGTGTACAGGATCCAATCAGGCCGGTGTCGCGCACTACTCGCTTTTACCGGATGGACAGACGATTACAGCAGACTTTTTCATTGAAGATATGCTGGAAATGAAGCGTAAGCTGCATGAGGAGTATCCGAGATTCGGTGCTATTCGTGTCTTAATGGATTACGCACGACCGCATCGAGCGGAACGAACGCAGAAAACGATGAGGAAGGAGTCTGTCGGAATTGTAGCACATCCTGCTATTCACCAGATATCAGCCCTTGTGACTATGCAGCACACAGAAGTCTCCTCATTTTTCCATGAACTGACTATGCTCGCAATGTCAAGAAGTTTAGTGCGCAATCGACGAATGGATCGGCAGCAGGCCAACTTCCTTCCTTGGGAATGCAATCAACTCTCTGCCCAATCGTTGGAAAAAAGTTGCGGCCACAGATGGAGAATATATCGTTTGACTACCGTTTCTCATTATCCTGTTGTGAATGGTGTGATAGCCCACAAAATTACGAGACACCCTAATAAAAGTTGTATCCTCACATTATAATGAGTTGTATTATAAAAGATCAGGAGAAAATGTACTGCAGTCCTGTGCAGAATCTGGTTTTAGACCTCCTGCCGTGTCAAGCACCGGCTGCCGCTACTTTTCATGAGTCTGTTGCTCGCGGGACCTCAGACGGGCGAAAAATAGTGTATTCAACATCGCCCGGCTGTGTCTTCTTCTTTGAAAACAAGAAGTACACGACGACTCATATGTATTACGCTGGCCGAAAAGTCTTGTAGCAAAAAATTGTTTTTCATTCAACTTGGTTTTCTAAATACAAACAAGGAGTCAGCAATATATTCACCATAGGCCTATGTTATACTTCGGCGACGCGTCGCCGACCCTGCGACCCGTCACCGACAGCCCGTCACCGACGTCGCCGACGTCGCCGACGTAGCCACAGACAGTGGTCGACGTCGGCGACGTCGTCAACAGATTCTGTGGCGGCGTCGGGGACAACGTTGACAGGAGAGCACCGGAGAGCATTTTTAGCATCGGAGAGGGTTTTCAATGTCATCATTTGGTAACCAGTCTGCCCATAGAAAGGCTAATTGATCACATCTGCCTCGAATTTGCATACATTTTGAGCTTTTCTTATTCTTCAAAAGAAATTTTAATTCTTATTTCTTCTTAATGCTTCAAGACTTGATGATGATTTTT
Organism: Heligmosomoides polygyrus polygyrus; assembly: GCA_947396885.1. Lineage (NCBI taxonomy): Eukaryota > Metazoa > Nematoda > Chromadorea > Rhabditida > Heligmosomidae > Heligmosomoides > Heligmosomoides polygyrus. The sequence continues at coordinate 108,039,149 of OX377202.1, forward strand.
TGTTCTGTATGTACGGCAGTCTGCTCAACCATTGTTAATCTGCCGAATTTTCTTTTACTAACCAAATTTGGCTTTTAGAAGGATGGATAGGTGTTCAAAGGTTTCACTAGCAGCAATGTTAGAACCATTCAAAAGTACCTGTATTTTTAGGATACCCTGTATTTTTCGCAAGGCATAGCGTGTTTTTAGGTTTTAAACTTTAAAAGAAGCACAAATCAAAAGATACGGTCACTTTGTAGAGAGATTATAAGAAGTATTCAAGCGAAACACAATAGACATCAATAGATTGTAAAATGCAAGATAACAGACGAGTGCATGGCGCAGTCTATCCCGATCATACGTCAAAAAAGCGTCGGTTTAGCAAGGACCTTTTTCGTTAAATCGTATATAAATTAAATTTACGCAGAATTCTCGAAGTTCAAAGAAAAATATAACTCTTAATTAGTAAGAATTCTATCTCGAAAAAGCTCTTCGCAGAGGTTTGCATTACCATTTGAGAAAGCGAAGAAACACTACTTATTTTCTACACAGTTCTATTTAGTATTACTTGCTCTACACGGAAGCAAATAGGCCTAGAAAATGCGAACAGAACGGCTGAGAAGGACACAAAAAGGAAGAAAAGTGACAAATTGAAGGGGAGCTAAGGTTTAGGGTCCCACTCCCTTCCAAACACTCAGTGTTTTAATCATTTGTGCTTTTTGTGTTGGCAGGACGGTGTCTTTTGCACTTCTCGATTTCGTAATTCGAAGTACGGTGGTGATGATGGCAGTTCCGGGAACGAAGAACCAACCCACAGTCATAACGCTCCATCGGAGCGCATTTTCTGCCACTCTTGGATGACTCGGCTACGTCGGTGACGGACTGTCGCCGTGCACAGCACGGCGACGCGCTGTCACCGACGTCGGCGACGCTGACGTCGTCGGCCCGTCTGTGGCGACGTCGGCGACGTCGGTGACGCGTCTGTGGCGACGTCGGCGACGTCGGCGGCGGAAGTATAACACCCCCTGCGGAGCTCTCGGCGATGTCGCCGGCGACGCTGTGATGTGCGGGCTGCTACGCAGTGCGTAGCAGCCCCTACAGCATAGCGTCGCCGACGTCGGCGACCCGTCGCCGAAGTATAACATAGGCCATAGAGCGGAATAACCCTTCTCCCATCTGCTTCGCAAATCGCTGATTCCATTCGTCCAGAGATCATCGGATTGCGACTTGAAGAAGCTGTCGACTGCCATTTTGCGGCCATAATAGCTTTCAAAATTTTACCCTCTCAAATGATGCTTCAGCGGTCGATGGTAGTCCGATGGCGCAAGATCCGGTGGATGGGCTACCGGATGTAAGCCAGGTTCGGCTGTCTTCTCACAGGTTGTCGACCGATCTTTTTTGCCTTTTTCTCGCATTGCATCGGCCAATTTCTGAAGCTGATTAACAATATGGAAGCGGTGTCCGTCTTGCCGTCACCAAGCAGCTCACAGTAGATTGGCTGCGGTGTCTTGGCTCCTTTATTGGAGACTTTACCCTAAGTGGGCTTTTAAGGTGGTCCGGTGGTATAGACAATTCTTTATCTGAACTAGAGCTGCCGCTCTGGACGGCTCAAATATACGACACTGCCCATGGACCAGCTCTCCGCCTTGCACAGCTGGCGAGGAGGTCGCGCTCTCTGTGCGAAACATTGGCCCTTTCTCATTCCACCAAACGCAAAGTAAATGTTCACGTTTGTGTGGGTCGGCTGGACTGGCGGTTCTGCGTCGCGTGGGGCCAGACGGCGTTATCGTAGGCTATCGAGCTCTCATCTCCAGTCACTAGATCCTCCATAAATTCCTTTCGATGCGGCAGCGCAAGAGTGACTGGCTATGTTCATTCGCACTTGCTTACGTTCCACGGTCAGCCTATGAGGGATCCATCTTGTCAAAACTTTTCGACAGCCGAAGTCGTGCAGATGCAGCTCGATGGTGGAGTGGGTGCAGCCGAGAGTTGTTGCCAGTTTCCGTGTAGTTGCTTCTGGATTGGATCCACCCTGATCGATAGCAGAAGGTCGTCCACTGCGCTCTTCGTCTTCAAGGTTCATATCTCCTGAATCAAAGCGAGTGAACCAACGATGCACTTTGGCGCGGCCTACTCCCCAAAGTCCCTTCTCCAAGTGCATCACTGATATTAGAGACCGTTGTGCTTGCGTTGGAGCCTCGGCACCATTCGTAGAAGATGACCACTCGAAGCTATTGTTGGCTCATCATTTTCGACCAAAATGACTTGCGCGACCTCTTGTATACTCATACAGCGAAAGATTCCGGAACTTTCTACACGATACTCACTGATCCAGGATTTTTGAATTCTTTCCAGAAAACTCTGAAGTTTTCAAAATTCGGTTTCGAGTCTTTTCGACCAGCTCAACAGAAGGATCGCCCTCGCGGTCTCAGTCTTGTTGAGTTCCTCCGCTTTGGTAGCCTGCTTTTAGTTGTACAATAAACGGACTATTAAACGATTTTGTGTCAGAGGCAACGGACGCCCGCACACCGTCCCTCGGTAACGCTGTGCCATACATTCCATGGGCCTCACCCCTTCCTTCTTGTCTTGTGATCTCGTTATTGTTAGTACTTTTAAAGGTATTTTTTTCGTGTTCTGCTTTGCGTTCGCAAAGTTTTGGTTGAGACCTGTGGGTTCTACCTCTACACCCGTTTCGCGGCTGTTACCTCAGCTCGACTTGAGCAACAGTAGCCCACAAACTACTCACTTTAGCATTGCTACTACCACAGTAGGTGTCTCCATTTGTTCTCTCACCTAACAAGTGACGAGTATTTGGTTCGATCCTCAACTAACAGACCATGTCTGAAACATAGCAACTTCCGACGTTTGCTATGACAATGTTTGCAAACGTTCTAGCTAGCTTGTCCTGTGCTGCCTTCCATGAGAAACGGTGAACTACCTCTACTGGACTAGAAGCGTGCCTGTGATCATTCCGTAAGGCCTCGTTTATACTTCGACGCCGAGCGACGCGACGCCACGTACAGTGGCCATATTGATTGAGCGACGCGATCGATCAATTTGGCTACTTTACGTGCTGTCGCGTCGCTCGGCGTCAGAAGTATAAGCTGGGCCTAAGTAATAAGCCTTTAATAAATTACAAAAAGAAAGGAATCAAGTTAAGGTCTCACCTTAACTAAGGGTCCGTTGCTGTCCTGCTTCTTTTTGTCGCTCTCTGAAAAAGAATTGACATCAAATGAAACGTTGAAAAGCTCATGAAACGTTTAATGATAGGTTAATGGTAGGTTAAACTACAGACACACCAAGATGGTTTGAATATTTTTTTGTTTAAGAAAAATTTGGTATAACTTTCATTGAAATTTTTTAGTTCAGGTGCCCGAAGAGGAGCAATAATCTTATAAAAATTTTATTTTTTGAGAAAAAATAATAAATTAAATTTGTCTTAAATCGCACAAGGCAGAAATCATGTAGTGCATTAAAAGATTGGATCGCGCCATGCACTCGAAAAGCAAGTCGCAATGCTTGTTTGATTGATAGTGTAAAAACTGCTCACATTCCACAAGGAAGTTAGGATATGTGTTTTTTTACAACTGTTTATATTGACCGCTTGCAGGCGTAAAACTGCACGCAAATAGAAATTCAACTGTCAGTCGAATAAAAACTGCGAAAAGTTCGGACAAGGGCATAGCGCAATCTCTGTTTTGGTGATAGAAAATAGCCGCCTTCCTGCTCTTCAAAACAAGTTTTGAATCATTGTTTTTTCTCGAAAAAAAAATTTATAAAATTTCTAACATTGTGTTCACTTATTAGGTAGATGAATTGAAACTTCAAAGGAAGACATACTAAAATTTCCCTTCAACAAAAAATATTCTAACATCTTTGAAGATTCTCTAATTTCACGTAGAAGAACCTCATTTCAATTTGGAAGAGTTCGGTTTGATCTCAAACGTTTTAGGCTTAGGCTTAGAAGAATGTCCATCTTGACGTGTGAAATTCATCTGAAAAGTGTCCAATTTGGTTTGAAAAGTGTTCAATTCGACGTGAAAATTGTATGTATCCGTGCTCTTGTATTGGTAATAGTTTCTTATTGTACTGCATCCTATATGGCCCCGTTCATACTTCGACGCCGAGCGACGCGACGCCACGTATGATGGCGTCGCGTCTCTCGGCGTCGAAGTATGAACGATCGATCGAACGACGCGATCGATCAATTTGGCCACTTTACATGCCGTCGCGTCGCTCGGCGTCGGAAGCAAACGGGGCCTATCACTTACGCCTCATACATTGTACAGAAATAAATAAATAAATAAATAAATAAATAAATAATACTGCTCTTCGCAGGCTATCTCAAACACACCTTCAGATTTCGACGCCTCGGCACTTTCTGCAGTTGCTTCTTCTGGTGCCGCGCCTTCGGTGAAGTCTTCTTCGGACATATTCGTTCCTCCCTCAACAACCTGTGCCTTGTTGACCGCGTAGTTGAATTTCGTTATCTCTTCACCCTTCCCTGGAGCAGTCTGTGTTTCTTCAGTGATGACTTCAGCAGCCGTGACATTCTCTGCGTCCTCAACAGGCATTTCGTAAGGTTTCTGTTCGCTCATTGTGGTTCCTTCTTCAGCTGCGGATGATTCGGCATCGTTTTTGTTGGAACCCTCTTCTTCTTGAGGAGACTTCTCGAGGTTCACTGGTTTTGCTGATTCCTTCTCGCTTTCTGAATTGGTTTTTGGGGTTGAACTCGTTTCGATGCCGACTTCTGATGATTCCTTCTCAGATTTTTCATCATCTGTTATGTCAGCTTTCTTCGCCTTCTCCATTTCTGTCTCAACTCCTTTCTCGCCGATCTCCTGCTTTAGCTCATGTTTTGGGACTGTGGCTTCCCCTTCCTTTTCCTTGAATTCCACTTCTTTCAAAGGCTCTTCTTCCACTTTCGCTTCTGACTTTGATTCAGCGCCTGGTTGTTCCTTCGATGTTTCGCTGGTCTCATGACTATCCGGAACGTGATGACTATACGTTTCACCCGATCCTTCACCATGAGGCCCAACCTCGTAACGATCTTCGGCAGCCTTCTTTTCTTCAACTGCAGTAGAAGTAGCAGATTCCTGTGTTGTTCCTTCGACTTTCTTGTCGGCGGTTGGTTTCGCTGGAGATTCGCCAGAGCCTTCTCCACCAACTTCTTCCAGAGAGCCGCTGCCTTCAACACCTCCGAAAGTCGCTTCTATGGGCGCTGACTCCACGTAGGCGTCCTTTCCTTTCTCCTCGGACTTTGGCTTTTCCACGGTTTCTGCCGCCTTTGGCTGCTCCAAATTATGGGGCAGAGGCGCAACGGTGGCAGCTGCTGCAGGGATCGCTGTAGCTTCGACGAAGGTTTTACCTGGAAGAACATTGGTGTTAAGCTTCAGGGAAATCTATCGTCACTAGTGCTAATTCAGCAAGTACCTTGAGGATTTTGATAACCTGCAGGCTGTGCTGTCGTGGTCACGTTTGATGTTGCCTAAAACGATGGTTGTTTAGGTACATCTTAATTTGTCGATGCTATTTTCGCGATCTGCACCCCTGATTACCCTTGGGGCGTGTTTCTAGATAACGAGCAACTACAGTATACCTACCGTAATCGACTAGAGTCTTGATGATGTCATTCTAGTGACCTACTGTTTAGTTACCCCGTTTGCGAACTTGGGCTGCGCTTCGAAATGTGACCAACTACGGTATGCCTACCGTAATCGACTAACGATACCTGTCCTTATTGTTTTCGCGATCTGCAGCCCCTGATTACCCCGTTGGCGAAGTTTGAGCGTGTTTCTCCATGACGACCAACTGCGGTATGCCTACCGTAATCGACTAGTAGTGTCTTGACGATGTCGCTCTAGTGACCTACCCTTTAGTTACGCCGTTTGTGAACTTGGACTGCGCTTCGAAACTATGACCAACTACCGTATGCCTACCGTAACCGATGAACGATACCTATCGGAGCTGTTTTCACGATCTACACTCCTGGTTACCCCGTTGGCAAAGTTTGGGCGTGTTCATAGATGACGACCAATTACGGTATCTCTACCATACTCGGCTAGTCGTGTCTTGACGATGTCACTCTAGTGACCTACCCTTTAGTTACGCCGTTTGTGAACTTGGATTGCGCTTCGAAACTATGACCAACTACCGTATGCCTACCGTAACCGACGAACGATACCTATCGAAGCTGTTTTCACGATCTACACTCCTGATTACCACGTTGGCGAAGTTTGGGCGTGTTTCTACATGACGACCAACTACGGTATGCCTACCGTAATCGACTAGTAGTGTCTTGACGATGTCATTCTAGTGACCTACCCTTTAGTTACACCGTTGGCGAAGCTGCAGTGTATTTGGAGGCTATGACCAACTACGGTATGCCTACCGTAACCGACGAACGATACCTATCGAAGCTGTTTTCACGATCTACACTCCTGATTACCCCCGTTGGCGAAGTTTGGGCCTGTTTCTACATGACGACCAACTACGGTATGCCTACCGTAATCGACTACATAGTCGTGTCTCGACGATGTCATTCTAGTGACCTACCCTTTAGTTACACCGTTGGCGAAGCTGCAGTGTATTTGGAGGCTATGACCAACTACGGTATGCCTACCGTAATCGACTAGTAGTGTCTTGACGATGTCGCTCTAGTGACCTACCCTTTAGTTACGCCGTTTGTGAACTTGGACTGCGCTTCGAAACTATGACCAACTACCGTATGCCTACCGTAACCGATGAACGATACCTATCGGAGCTGTTTTCACGATCTACACTCCTGGTTACCCCGTTGGCAAAGTTTGGGCGTGTTCATAGATGACGACCAATTACGGTATCTCTACCATGCTCGGCTAGTCGTGTCTTGACGATGTCACTCTAGTGACCTACCCTTTAGTTACGCCGTTTGTGAACTTGGATTGCGCTTCGAAACTATGACCAACTACCGTATGCCTACCGTAACCGACGAACGATACCTATCGAAGCTGTTTTCACGATCTACACTCCTGATTACCCCCGTTGGCGAAGTTTGGGCCTGTTTCTACATGACGACCAACTACGGTATGCCTACCGTAATCGACTACATAGTCGTGTCTCGACGATGTCATTCTAGTGACCTACCCTTTAGTTACACCGTTGGCGAAGCTGCAGTGTATTTGGAGGCTATGACCAACTACGGTATGCCTACCGAAGTCGACTAGTCGGGTATTGATGATGTCATTCTAGTGACATAGCCCTCAGTTACTACCGTTGGCGAAGCTGCAATGTATTTAGAGGCTATGACCAACTACGGTATACCTACCGTAATCGACTAGTCGTGTCTTGACGATGTTACTCTAGTGACCTACCCTTTAGTTACGCCGTTTGTGAACTTGGACTGCGCTTCGAAACTATGACCAACTACCGTATGCCTACCGTAACCGACGAACGATACCTATCGAACCTGCTTTCATGATCTACACTCCTGATCACCACGTTGGCAAAGTTTGGGCGTGCTTCTACATGACGACCAACTACGGTATGCCTACTGTAATCGGCTAGCCGTGTATTGATGATATCATTATAGCGACCCATCCCTTTGTTACCTTCGATCAACTACGGTAAGTCTACCGTAATCGATACCTATCGATGTCATTTTTGTCATCTACATACTTTAATTACCACCTGTTGGCGAAGTTTGAACATGTTTCAAGACGAGCTTTCTTCTAAGAACCTTTCCAGATGCACTTACCCTGTCAGCATTGGACGACGATGGAGAATGAATCTCGCCATTGTCCGTGGGATACGATGGGGCATTGCCCTCGGGTGGAGATTTTGGACCTTCACCTGAAGAAATTGTTGTTTTCCAAGAATTGCTACAACGGTTTCATAAAGCAAATGGCTTGCCGATGTCTTCCTTATGGTCCAGCTGGTCCTCTTTCTTCACTTCTTCCACGGTCTTGGAGCTCTTCGAAGATTCTTCCTCTGAAGGATACGCCGGTGCGGTGACGGACGGCTCCCTTTCTGGTTCTGGCGGCGGTGGTAGATTGTATGACTCCACTACCGTCTAGAATTAGCAACTATAACTCCTTGAGCCATGCACTGCAATTAATGACAGGTGAATTTACCTGTGCTCTGGGCGGAGAAGATGGTGGATACTTCACGTATACTACATCAGTGCTCACGTCAGGAACAGCGTTTGTACTGTCAGTAGTCGAAGACACGTCCTTCGGAGGTCCTTCTGGCTTCAGTGGTCGATCGGAAACGGATTTAAACTCCTTACCAGCAGGCCCTTCCACCTTCACAGGCTCGCGACCATACTCTGCTAGTGGATCTTCTGAAACTGCAGTTCAATCAGCTCTATAATCACAGCTAACGCTAAAAATGCTCCAGATGGCCAAGCGCTGGCATCCTTCCTTTCGAGTACTCCCATGAGTTACCTTTGTGGCCTTTAGTGCCCAATGCTTCCTTGGGTCGAATGTGCTTCCGCGGACCCTTCAAACTGCTTGGTCGCCTCCAGTGCTCTGTGCAAGAGATAATGGCAGGGTGTTCAGTCAAATGAGACAACACAACAAAGAGCGTTACTTTTGCGCCCTTTAGTGGCAGGTGCGTTGTCCGGTCGGACATACTTCGGTGGTCCATCGGAATCGTGTGGCTCCTTCGTGTGCTCTGTGCAAGTGAATGTAAAACAGTATTCTCATATGCTGCACACTGACGGTGTTACTTAAAAGCACCTCGCTCAATTTAAAAAAAATCCGGTCCTATTTGATATGTGAGTTAGTTATCGCATTGTGACGGGATAACACCTAGTAACATCTATACAGTGCCGTCCAGATTAGGCGGTTTTATCAATGATGAGAACGTCAATCCTTAGGTCTGATTTTATACTTGCGCCGCTGTGAAGCGCGGCGGGCTGGTTGGCATAGCTATCGATTTTTCGCGCCGCCCGCATTGTTTTTGGGCCCCGTTTATACTTCCGACGCCGAGCGACGCTACGGCCTGTAGAGCGTCCAGATTGATCGATCGCGTCGCTCAGTCAATACGGCTACTATGGCCTTGCTTAGTGTGCACGCGATGCGCGACGCAATGCATGCGTAGTGGCCAAATTGATCGAGCGACGCGATTGATCAATTTGGCCACGACACATGGCGTCGCGTCGTGCGTCGCGCGCGCACTAAACGAGGCCTATATGTGGCGTCGCGTCGCTCGGGGTCGAAGTATAAACGGCTCCCTATACCTCGCCGCCTCAAAACGCCTCAATTTGACGGAATTTCGGGTTACTGTATTCAGCGAATCGCGCTTTAGCAGCAGGGAAGGGCGCGCCGTGGCGCTTTAGCAGCAGGGAAGGGCGCGCCGTGGCACGATCAGCAGATTCGATGAGAAATCGGAGATTTCACCACCGGGATGAATTATTTTCCTATGCCCTTTTCATTTTGGTACTCGCGTCTAAAGCGACATGGTAGTGACGAGTTTTCCGGGGTGGGTTGGACGAGTTTTCGCACAGTATGCAGGCGATCGTTGCGGGACCGACTGGCGGCTGCCACGCAGTCGCAGCCAATCGAGACCTCGTCGGGCTGAACTGTTCCGTGACTCGATCAAGGGTGGGAACACAATACAAGGTTTACACACATATAAGACCTTCCATCTCGGGAGGTAACACCAAGTGTACCTATGGTCCTTAGGCTCCACTAAGAGAAGGATAATAGTTTTAAGTGCGGATTAAAAGAGGTAGGACACTTCTGCTGAAACCATTTTCCGACTTTCTTAAGTTCCTTTTTTTATGTTCCTTTGTTGTTTTTGGACTTGCAGACGGAAACGAAAAAAAACCTTCATCAATAAACGATTATAGCATGTTTTATTCCAATACGAAGAAGATTTTACTGCAGTGCTCCTTGCGGCTACAACGTTGTGGGTGATGTCAGCGCAGAAGGAAACCGTTAGCCACAGAAGGTTTCAAACGTTGCTTCGGAGCGCAAAATACCAAATCCATTGTTATTTAGATAAGCTATTTAATTTTCAGCTGCTCTTGTAAGCTGGGACCAAGTTGTGGGGCAGCCTCAGGCAATCGAGATTTCTGCTTTAAAATAGAGAACTATTGGTATCTGGTAGTTAGGGGAAGGGTCACCATAGCATACCGTGAGGTGCGGGAGTGGCGCTATGGTAGTTAGGGGAGGGGTCACCATAGCATACCGTGAGCTGCAGGTGTGGCGAGTAGCATACATCAAATGTAAATGCAGTCTTATCTCTTATTTTCGATTACAGGTCCGTATTTTGTCTGCTTCCGTATTGGGCGATGGAAGGAGCTCCAGGATGTAGGCAATTTTAACACGGGTGCGTCACTCCAGCCACATCCTGGAGTCCCTTCCCCTGCTTAAATCAAGAGCATAGAACATAGCTATAGCATTGTTTGTTTGTTTTCCTCATTATAGGTTTGCCATCATTTCTTTTTGTTCGTGTTAGTGACACTTTTTATAACGTGACCCCCCCCCCCACAACTACCATAGCGGCATAGTTCGTTATAGCAGACTAAGAAAATCGTTCAACATCTACTGCAGAACTCCGCTTAAATTGAATTTCCACCATCAATGAACAATGTGGACAGGTGTATGGATCAGTTCTTCAAAACAAATATAACATGTGAGCCATAGTCAATTCTCTAGTGGAAGCAAAAACAGAAGCTCATTCCCATCCCAACAGTGCAAACGTTTGCAAACATTTTTAGGGAATTGAGGGTTTTCTATTCCTTCCAGCTCCATGATTGTAGTTACTGCTCATCCCTAGCCTTCGTCTCCTTTTCAATTCAACCTCCATAGATTCCTGCTGAGTACAGAAGCTTACGCTCGCCCGTTGGTTCCTTGATGATTGATTGGAGTACTTGGGTCCCGCAACGATCGCCTGCATACTGTGCGAAAACTCGTCCAACCCGCCCTGGAAAACTCGTCACTACCATGTCGCTTTAGACGCGAGTCATTTTGGTTCCCCAAGAGAGCATCATCTCTAGGTACAGAGACGGAGACGGCACGGACAAGGAAGTTCCTTCTTCAAATGTTTTCTACTTTTCTTTCCGTTGCTTATTTTTGTGAGTCTGTTGTGCATGTTTTATTCCAAATGTGGGTAAGAGTTACCTGTGATCATTTACTCGATCTTTAACGCTTGTAGATAATAAATGATTGAAGAGGCGTTTACACATTCCTGCAACCGTCTGTTGTTCGCTCGCTCTTCACTAATTCTGTCGCGGTTCGTCGTCTAAAGACCTTGTTTGGTGCCCCATGATGAGGGAATGACTCATGGACCGTCTCCGACGTCATCCTCCGCGCACAGTCCGTAGAAGCAGAAGCTCGTGGCTGCGCGTCACTGACGCTCCTCTTCTAGAGACGCAGAGCTCGCCGCCAGCGGCATCGCTGCCCTATCCTTAACCATAGCGGCAAGCGGCGTTGCCGCAGAACTCTGTGGGGGCCTTTAGGCATGTGTTATACTTCGGCGACACGTTGGCGACGCTGCGACCTGTCGACAATAACCTGTTTCCGACAGCGCTCTCTCGCCTGCACTCTATTTCTCTTGCGCTGAGCGCGGCGCGAGAGAAACAGAGTGCACGCGAGGGAGCGCCGCTGAGTGCGCCCTCCGCGGCCAGAGGTTCAGCGACAGGCTGTCGACGGCGCTGTCGACAAAAGCGTCGGCGACGGGAGTATAGTACCCCCGCCCCCTGTGACGCTGTCGGCAACAGCATCGGCGACGGTGTTGCGCGGGTTGCTACGCACTGCGTCACGTCGCCGAAGTATAACATATGCCTTAACTGCAGTCGCTCAACGGCACGTCAAATTCGGAGCGCGGCGTGGCCAGTAGCGCTGCTCAACTGCAGCAGTAATGGTCTGGAGTCGAACTGACGCGCTGCGCCACTGCGGGAGTATAAAAGCGCCCTAAGCTCCGCTTACACTTCTGACGCCGAGAGATGCGACGGCATGTATAGAGGCCATTTTGATCAATTTTCCCCTTGGCGTCATTTGCGGCAAGGCTGCAGTGCTAGCTCTTGTCACAGGGCAGGCACGCTGAGCTTGCCGCCGGTGGCGAGCGATGCCCGCTGCGCCATCACACTTTCATTTACGAATCGGTGGTAGTAATGACCCAGACCATTACTGCCGCAGTCGACGCTTTGTCGCCGACAGAGTTCTCTGTGTCGGAAATGGTAGAAACGGTGGACTGGAGCGAGCGTAGGTTCCGACCGGGAAGAGTAGCGACAGAAGGTTCCGACTGGAAAGAGCGTGCAGCTTCGCCACCATGCTCCTTCACGCCTGCTGCTATCAAAGTGTGGAGGGGGGGGGGCGACACGGCAAAATGGGGAAGAGACCCGCACAACGCCTTCTTTTGAACGCTCAACCCGAATGTTCCGTCCGTCGCATGCCACTTGCCGTAAGGGTTGGTTTAGTGTGCGCGCGATGCGCGACGCGATGCACGTGTAGTGGCGAAATTGATCGAGCGACGCGATTGATCGATTCGGCCGCTACAAATGGCATCGCGTCGCGCGCCGCGTACACACTAAGGTCCCGTTTATACTTCCGACTCCGGGCGACGCGGCGGCATGTAAAGTGGCCAAATTGATCGATCGCGCAGCTTAATCAATAAGGCCACAGTACGTGGCGTCGCGTCGCTCGGCGTCGAAGTATAAACGGGGCCTAAACGACCCCTAAAGGTGTGTGGAGGCCATAAATTTGTGGCAAAGCGGAGAGCGGCGAACGAAAAAAAATTCGTGAAACGCGCCGGTCACGTACACTCGAGTCTTGCTGGGCAAGCAGCAGAGGCACTGTAACCTTTCTAGGCGGGATCTACTGCTGCTATTCGCTTGCCCGCGTTCTGTCTGTGCTCTAATAGATACCTCTCAGTGGTCGGATAGAGCGCAGACAGTACGCTGCGACTGCAACAATGGTGTGAATCGTTATTGCCGTTTATTGCCGCTGCCGCACTTTCAGTGCCGCCGCCGCCCAGAATAGTGCCGGAGAAGTATGATAGTGAAGCAAGGCACCGCTCGGCAGCAACCCCTGCGTCCCTACCCTGAGCTTAAAGATAGGGTTGCCGCTTTGCCGCAAAAGTGTGCGAAAGCCTTGAGTGGGTTTAGCGAAAGCAACTACTTACGTTAGTGAATGCCTCTTATTCACCAGTGATCTGCGAAATCTGCTACTATTGGGGAAAAAGCTGAAGATTTCAGCAGGTCAAAGTTTTACCTTTAATAGCAGGAGCACTGTCGGGTCGAGTATATCGAGGTGGAGCATCGGGCTCGTAAGACGATTTGCGGGGTGCAGTTGGTGAAGAACCTGATAAAACGAAAGGAAGTATCGCTGCTGTTGAGAATTCGACGGGAAAGAAACTAAGGTAGCTAAACCATAACACAAAGACTTTTAAGCACTGTGTATAATCGAACACCCAGCAGAATCAATTATGGTCACTAATTCGATTTATTTTTGGAGAAAAAAGCCCAAGTGTAAATTAGTCGATACCTCCGTCGGAAACCGCTTCCTGCGCTTTGACCTTGTTCGCTTCACCAGAAATTTTTGACGCTTTCGGTAGATCACTTTCGTCTGTAAATCATGAGTATAGCTATTCTTTGCTAGGCCGTATACAAGATATAAGAAACTGGTGGAGACATACTCTATAGAGTGTCAGTCAAGTACTGAATATTTTTGAATAACATTGTTCCTCGTTCACAACGCTGATATATGTAATATGTTTATACTGTCGTGTGTGTAATGAACTGTCCTGTCCCCTCAGATTTATTCGCGTGGGGCCTCTTGGGCCCTTAAATAATAAAGCACAAGGGTAAACATACGAATGTCTTTATTAACAGCGAATAGAAAGCATAAACGTTAACAAGGGGCCATGAGGAGAAGGTTCGGGGGGGGGGGGGGGTGGCGGCAGGGTACTGAGGATCGGGACCTCCTCAGGACCGTGGAGGCGTTGGAGCCAGCGCTACACAGCCGGCGATCGGACTAAGAGAACTCCGCATCATTCCTAGAGGTTCTTTTATATCCTTCAGCCAGTGGGATGAGACAACGGCTGTCACTGTTGCAACATGCTGAAGACAGTCGAAATTTGATCCCGGAATAGATGCGTATTCTCATCACACGTGGCTTGTTCTTTCGACCTTTGCTGCTGCTTGACCTCAGTGCCGACCTGGGCTTCGGTCGGTGCTCAGAGCCCGGATTCATCAACGATTTACCGGCCAGTAACGATGGAACTTGATAACGATTTGTCAATGCGCGATGTAATAGGTTTCCGGTGAAAACCGTCGGTTACTTGGCTAAAACGTCAGGTAGACGACACGATAAGTACCGGAAATGCTCTACCGCTAATTTGTGACACATTGGCGACGAGTTGGGTGCGCTGCCGAGTATAGTCGGACGCATGCGCGGCATCCTTCACGGCCTCTTTCGTGAATCACAAGGGCCGGTAAGTTTCTAGCAAGGATGTGCAGTTAGATGAAGTTAGATGAATGTTGGGTAGCGATTTATCGACTCCTTTGTTGGTGAATCCGGGCCAGGGGTTGGTCAGTCGTCCTTTCGAGAGCTTTGGTGAAGGGCTGTCCTTAGAAATGAAGATAGAGTACGAATGAGACTTCGACTACCGAGAACACGCCCTTTATAGACCTAGAGTTACTGTTGGGCATGAAGTTCACAATTATAGCCCAGACTTCGACCGCCTTGAGCGTAGCCTCAGACACTGGGAGACTCCACCTGCAGGTAAAAATGACGTATATTTGACGTCACAGGCGACCTGTACGAGCTATCCTTGGGCGGAGTTTCAGTGAGCGGTCCACAACCGGTCACTACTCCGCTCGCGTCAAAAGATACGCAAGAAATTGCATGTCTTAAGGGTTGGGCACACTCGGCAGCGGCTTTAGTGCGTCAAAAACGGGGCGGGGCGTCGCTCTCAGGCTCAGGACATGTTTCCGGTGAGGGGCGATCGTTCATCCTTTCTCTGGTGTCGGCAATGGACCACTGCCAACCATCGCTCAGCTGACCGGTTGGCTGGTTTGGTTGAGGAAAGGGCTTTCCTATCTTACTTATCTTATCTCTTGCTCAGGAGCAATAGCGTTAGCTTCACGGAATGACCGAGCTCATTCCGTGAAGGTGACGCTTGCAGCGCTGACGCTCGGCGTCAACGCTGAAGCGAAGTGTGCCGTAAGTGCGCCGCCACCAGTGACGAAGAAACGCGTAATCTGCGTCTCTGCCCTATTCTTCATCATTGGAGCTGCGTCAAGCAGCAGGAGTGTGCCCAGCCCTTTAAGAGATCGTTTAGTGCGGTAGATCTCATTCACACGATTGGTAGGACGAGGTAAATACGCACAATCCGGTTGGTTTCTGTAGCTATTTTTGACTTAAACTGCTTACTCAATCTATTTAGAGAAAACACAAGGACCAAGAAGACTAAAGAGGTGATGACCAGGTGCGAAGGAGGTGAAGCTTCCGAGAATAGCAAAATATTCCGATGAAGTGTTTAAAAATACGATATCTTATTAGGTGAACCTACCAAGATCTCCTATCATCATTACGATGGATATTTCACGCTAAGTTCCCGGAGCAGACACCAAATCTAAGTCTACTAACCCTGATCTGAAGAGTACGTGTGAAAAACAAGGTGACAAGATTCATGTCCTTTTCAAAAACCCACTTTTAAGTTCCACCCTAGATACCGCACTACGGTCATGTCTAGGTCTTTGACCGCTCACCTCTAGGTCAAAATCAGGTCGCCTGCAAGTGCTCTGGTAGTTCCCCCACTTTCAACTACAGATGACCTCTCCCAGTGTTTGAGTACTTGACGAAAAGGAATTTCCACATGGAACCGACATACAGTATGGACAACGCGTCAACAGGCTGCAACCATAGAACCTTAAAGTATTGGAGAACAATAATTTACAACACCTCCTCTATTATGGAGCACTTCTTGGCAAACCGAGCGGGTGCTGAGCACGCACGCTGAGGAAGAACAATCTATTACCTATAGGCTAACTTAGCTCTTTGTAAGCCATGGAAAATCAAAAGGGACTACATTTTCCAGGTTTTAGTGGACAAGCCCATTACCCGCCCATTGCCCGACCATCGCTAAGACCCTCATTTTCTCGCGAAGCGTAAATAGTGGGCGTAACCATTGCGCACTACGGCGCTACTCACCAACAATTGTCTGAGTATATTAATGTCTCCGTTTTTAGGAAATCTGTTAGGGTCCTTTGTTCATACTTCGTGACAAGAGCAAATCATGTCCGTGTGAAACATGGACATCCATTAAAACCCAGCGCGCGCAGCGGAAAAGTGTTCATACTTGAGCGCCGGCGCTGTCACTCCAGTCGCTCTTGTCGCTTGTTCATACTTGCCGGTTCTACGCACGCCGCGGACGCCACGCGTTGCGTTATGGTCGCTCTCGTCGCCCGTGCAAAACATGCAAATCGATTAAAACCGAGCGCGGACCGCCGAAAAGTGTTCATACTCGAACGCCGGACCTGTCGCTCCAGTCGCCTGTTCATACTTCCGCACGCTGCGCTCTCTCGCTCTTGTCGCTGCTGTCGCGAAGTATGAACTGGCCCTCAGGAGAACCCTCCGACTAGAGTCAGCTGACCCTGCGGTGCTCGATTTTCTCTTCTCTTTTTTACGAGCTTATTCGCTTTGTTCAGTAGCCTGTTTTAGTTGTTTTGTTGCTCTTATTGTGGCTGCGTGTCTTTCTCATCTGCAACCGCATTGGCATGTATGTAATAAATGTAAAATATCAAATACTGGTTTACTTAACCATGTTTTGGGATAAACGCCTAGTATCTCTCACGTGTGCATGTGGCAAACTTGGTGTGATCTACCACCGAACCACCAAATTTTAGTTTGACCGTACCTGGCAGGTATGCTTCGCTTTGTCGCTGAGCGTACACCACGGAGACGACCACGGTTAGCCACAGCCACCGCATTGTCGCAAAGAAGAGTCCTGAACACCAGAGGCCATGTGGCATCAGATGAAACTCATTGAATGAATAACGAAAAGCTTCAAGCATGTCGAGGGAAGGGAAGCTCTCTCCAATGAGTCTAAAAGTCACAAAAGGAGACGTTGGAGGGAAGCACAACCGATGGAGCTGATTTCTACCTTTAGAATAAATCCCTGTAAACTGCGTTCTACAAATGTGGACGAGGTAGGCAGCTCACTGGATTCATAAGGCTGTCATAGAAAAATGGCGGTGGTCCACTTTGGCAACCACCTGTACGGTTCGTCGCTCTTTTGTAACTTTGCTGTCGGCTCCTTCCTCTACTTTCCTTTCAAGAAAAGGTTGTCAACTCTAGGTGACCTTTTGCGATGCCATTTTGACAGGATGTAGGGCGGGGAGCGGAGTCCCCAATTACAGTTAGTTTTGCTGAACACTTTTTAAAGAACTGGAAAAAGAGGTGTAAAAGCGTGTGCGCAACAATCGTCAACCCTATGAAACCCTACGAGATGTGCATCCGAGGCGCAGTGAGTAGCAGTGCCGCCTCATAGAAGCACATCAGCGGGCCTTTGAGTTCGAGTCCGCGTACTGTCAACATTTTTGCATTTAGTTTGTTGTTATTACGCTTTCTAATAATCACAGGAGATAATTTTAGACCATCAACGCTTGCAACAAACGAAGGCTGTCTACTTGCGCCCTCATATTTGCTAGTTTTTCAACGATGCGTATCTGCACCACCACCATATCATACCGTATCACCAATGATACCGTAGCGATAGCAATAAGACATTTTATTTTCAGAGAAATGATATGGTGTAGATACGGATCGTTAAAAAAACTAGCACATATGAAGGCGCAAATAGACAGCTTGGGATTGTTGTAAGCATTTCTGGTCTAAAATTGACTCCTGTGATCGCGAGAAAGCGTAATAACAACAAACTAATATGTGCAAAAATACTGGCAATACGTGAACTCGAACTCAAAAGCACGTCAGTGTGCTCCTATGAGGCGGCACTCCTATCGACTGCGCCAGGAAGGCACATCTCGCGTAGTGCTCGAAGAGGTTGACGAATGTTGCGCACACGTTTCACACCCCTTTTTCAGGTCTTTAAAAGACGTTCAGCAAAAACTAACTGTGGTTCTGAACCCCGCTCAAAAACTCACCTTGAGTTGGGAACCTCTCCTTGTTAGGAATAGTACTTTGTATGATGAAATGGAGTTTACACGGGTAGTGTAGCCAACACACTCGACTTTTGCAGGCTTTGAAGAAGGCGAGGGCGCCGAAACTCAAACCGAAATAAACCGTGCAACAACCTTAGTGGTAGCAACAGGTCGACGGATGCGTCATATTTGTTCATAAAAAGTCAAGCCAGCGGGTATATGTCGCAAAGACGGACAGCATTGGGAGGTAGGATTGTCCCATCCAATCAGACCGTATTCAATGGGCGTGCCATTCAAGGAGGGAGTGTACAGTTGGTACCCTGATCGGCTGGCTTGTGCTCAGTCTGTGCTCTACTTCGTTATTATTGGCTGGCGCGCTCCCACCTACTCACCTTCACGACATGTACCAGACGACGATCAAAAGACTGAGTGGACTTGTTTCTGAAGAGACCCAAGACTCTATCGTTGTACCATGAATAAGTACTGGGCCATTCTGGCACAGTCTAAAGCGATAAGCGAATAGAGGCCCACCAAGGACTCAACAATGCAGCGAAAACAGAAAACAATAGAAAATGAAGGGAAACGCTGGCAGAAGGCATTGATATTAGGCGGTAAAGAGTCGAAATGCAAGCAAGAGCCTCCGCCTCCTCCGACTGCTCTACCACACGCCCTATGTGGACCGTCTACGCTTTCAAATTGCCTTCATAACATCTCGTAGAGGTAATAGAGGAAAACAGATTAGACTAACGCCTGTACATGTCGCGAACGTGGGCAGCTTTGGTAGGCGGGAGCGCGCCAGTCAATAATAACCAAGCAGAGCACAGACCGAGCACATGCCAATGGATCACGGTACCGACTGTGTACGCCCTCTCTGAATGGCACGCCCATTCAATGCAGTCTTATTGGATGGGGCGTTCCCATATCCCAATGCTGCCCGACTCCGCGACATATACTCTAACGCTATACTTTGTCCCTATCCTTAGTCTTCCTAATGCCAGCTATTTAGTACAGGCGAAGTACCACTACTTTAGTTGAAGGTGTCTATTCTAAGAAGCACTTCTACGAAAAATTAAGAAAAGAAAAGAATCAAACGGATGAAACTACAAGCTCCGGAGCACGAGTAGACAAAGCTCCAGTGAGAACTAGCGAAGAAGTGATGAAACTACCGTACTAAACAGTAAGCAAACATACTGCTACCACGTCGAGAGGGATGACCAGTGCCGGCGGCGAGGGCGGAGTGCGAGAAATCCGCTGCGAAATCCTGATGTCGGTGGTCGGCGATCATCGGAGCCGATAGGACCGGCACAAAGTCAACTAACAACACTACATGCGGGACGGGATTTCTTGACGTTGTGTGATCGTTGTCGCCGGCGATCAGCACGCTAGGCTCATTAGGACAGCGTTGAACAGGCTTACTAACTGCTGGGAATAGCACACATTCCTCTGAGAGAAGCGCTAACGACTCTCGTGGAGGTGGCCGTAAGACGTTCCAGTAGTTTGCTCTCGTTAATGACTTCTCCTATGGGCAAGGAAGAAGCCAGATTCGGCATTTTGGAATGCGCCACGAACTCAATTTCAACCTGTGATCGATCCTTCAGTGCATGTACAGCTGAAGAAAACCTATTGACATTCATCAGTCATTCCTCTCAAAAAACCTATCTCGCAACTATAGCCGACCTAGATACCCTGTAGGCGGAATCGAAGAAACCGGAGAGACGCGCAAGCGTAATCTCCTGCCTACTGAGCTGTGTTTGTCTGAGTGACATAAGGATCGGAACAGGAGCTCCTGACCTCTCGTGAGATCCTACAAAAAGAAGTCTCCTAAAGAGCAGATCAGAAGAGTTAAGACAAACTTCAACCGAGATGCTACTCATGTATACAGCTACCTAACCAGCTTAGCTGAGCAACCTTTACGAAGGAAGGAGAAAACTTGGTGATGAAAGAGGTAAAGGATACAGCGAGGAAGAACCATAGGCCTGACGTGCTCAATAGCAGAGTTAAAGGTTCTAGACGAACTGTAGCTGTGCTACGGGCTATGGCCGCCGGCCTTACAGCCCGGGCTTCTGCCCTTTTCGCCGCCCATGTCGAGCAGGTCTGAAACTCCGCCTTTTCGTCGTGTTCTTGACATATTACAAAGACAAATGGCTAGGCTGGAAGCCACCGCACCTCGTTCAGCTTGTCTAAGCCAAAATTTCATTTTACCGAGAGCTTTCTAGGTAATGCGCGAGTCGTTAGGTAAACTGCAATTAGGTGTTAGGAGAAGGGAATTCACAAGGAATATGTTAACGATTTTTCGGCTTCAGCATCAGCACAATGCATTGGGTTGTTCGACAATCAATGTCGTTTTTCTCTTAAATAGATGGCGTGAACTGTATATTTTATATAACAATTATTACGCGGCTTATACTATATCTTATCCAGTTCTGAAGGCTACGCTTTAGATTATCTTCTATCGGAAACCGAGCGTCATTGGTGAACAGATGAGAACAAATAAGTTGAAAATGGACAGCCAAAGAGAGCATTATCCGAATTTTTATTGAGGTGCCCATTATTTCAAATAAAATGTCACGATGACGGGTCTCATTTTGAATTGTATTGCTCAGTCGCTCTGGGCTGTGAATAAGACCATCTGATCGAGCTTCATACTGTTTGTGGTCACATGTCAAGCTTAGACAGGATAAAAGGATAAGAGACGGACTCACTCCATCCCTCTTGGAATGCGCCACGCATTTTACTTCTACGTGATCTCGAAAGGGAATTTGAATGCGTAGTTGGCCTATACAATGCTTTTCGATGAACAATCCAGTGCTTTATCCTTCCCAGACAAGTCTGGTACCAATTCACCGACCCCAGAGGGATGGAAGGCTTGGTTGGCCTGGGCGGGAAATCCGAACCAGGAGCTTGGTATCGGGTGCAGGCGACAGCCGGCGCCTCCTCCGACTGCGCTCCACGCGCCCCTCTATCATATGTTGTACCATAAACAATACCGGGCCATTTTGGCACAGTCTAAAGCGAATAAACGAATAGAGGCTCACCTACACGCGCCTAACAAACATTATTCACTGATATAAAGATCAGTTTGTTGGATCACCTTTTGCCACCTTTCGATAAGTCGCAAAATTCTATGTTCGATAAAGCTTTGGTTTTTAAAAGCAAAGAAGCGATGTACCTCATTTTTAACGGTTGATCGGAATCAAGAGGTTTGCCGAATTTTTCTTGAATTGTTTTAATTGATCAATTGTTTTGCCAAATTTTCCTTGGATAAGAATTATTCGAATCATCTTATTAAGTCTGTAGTTTAACCTGCCTGAATCCCATCTCGATTTGGAAAAGCTCTTCAAAGTTCAAAAATCTTAGGCTAGATAAAATAGGGTCCAATTTGCCGGAAGGTGTTCAGTTTAATTAGAAAATTGTCCAATTAAACGTGAAAGTGGTGCAAATAAATAAACTCGGAACTCTACCTTTTTTTTAGCAATGACAGCGAGTTTCGATGGTTCAGTTCACGTCCGTTTCCTAGATGTTCAACACATACGCAAGTCATAGATCACGCTTTACCTCAAACTTGGGTAAGTAAACCCACAGTATAGATATACCACATTTATCGTATGATGAAAGCACCTTAAATCCAACGTGTGAGAGCTTAAAATAAGAAATAACTGAAAAATACAATGAGATGAGCACGATGTGGATTTTCCAGAATACCGGCTTTTATACTGTTTTTTTGTTCGCGTAGCGCAATTGTCTGATAATGCCCAGAACTAAATTCTTTTGCAATATCCCACGAGTCGTCCTATGATCGCGAGAAAGTCACGATAATTAGCATTTTCACTTACCTTAAGTGAGTAAGGGCGATTCGGTAATGCTTCAGCTCAACCCTACCATCAATGTACTTCTATCGGGTCGGGACTCAGAGCGAGAGTCTGCATCCTCCTGGAAAGATCAAATCTCAACTTGTATAAGCATATGTATCTACTAAACGATGCCTCAAAATGTACGACGTTCAAGCCAGAAGTATAGATAGAGCTATATAGACAGGTGTTGCTGCGTGCCTAGGAAACATAAGGATAAGGATAAGGATAAAGGACGGCGTTACTCAATCCCTTCTGGGATGCGCCAGCGCATTCTACTTCTACGGGATGTCGTGGAGGCGACATGAATGCGTATTTGGCCATACAATGACTTGCGGTGGCCAGCCGATGAACAAGTCAGCGCTCTATCCTTCCCAGACAAGTCTGGTACCAATTCACCGACCCCGGAGGGATGGAAGGCTTGGTTGGCCTGGGCGGGAAATCCGAACCAGGAACCTGGTATCGGGTGCACGCCACAGTCGCGCCTCCTCCGACTGCGCTACACGCGCCCTCTACGAAACATATGTGCGACCAATTGTAGAGTCGGGAACAACTATCCTTGGAAGAAAAAACATTTGCCTCTTGGGATAGGACATTTTTCTTGCATGACATTTTTTTAATTCGGAAAGTGTTCGACTTCATCTTGAAGGTGCTCGTTTTGATCTGGATGGAATTAAGCTTAATTTCAATGATTTTAAAAATCAAACTTGCTTTAAAAAGTGTCCAATTTGAAGCGAAAATGCTACAAATCTGTCTTCAATCCTAAAAATGCCATCAACTATAGAAAGTAGAGAAACATGAGGATAGGATCGATTGCGTTCCATTGGTTTCAATAAATAGGGGTCTCTCAAAGTTTGGGAATAATTCTCCAGGCCACTACAAAAGCTTGTCCAAAAAACTTGCTCGAGATATGAATTAAGTGATAAAAAAGTTAAACTTTCCGGAGAATTTTGAACACTTGCAGAAGTTTCGTTAAGGCAATTTAACGGTAATTATCTGACCTGGGGCCGGATTCATCAACGACTTACGTAACTTTAACGGAGAATTTTAGCCGATATGGTAAGCGATAACCCGCGTTAAAAGCTAAGATAACGCGGCTTATCGCTTACCGTATCACTTTGATAAGCTTACAATTCTTCGTTAAAGTTACGTAGGTCGTTGATGAATCCGGCCCCTGGATACGACACTTGGTAGTCTCAACTCTTGTGACCCTAATATCCAGTTCACGGTAGAGTCTCCGGATGAAAATGGGTTCTTCTCGTTCCTCAATACCAAGGTTCCGATCTACCATGACCGCAAGTAATTCGTTTGGTATAAGAAACCTGCATCCCAGAGTGTTTTGCTACACTCCCGACGTGCACATCCCTTGTAAAGTGAATGTGATAAGAAACCTTTTCGCCACGGAGGATAAAACGTGTACTGAAGAATCTATGGAACAAGAGGCGAACATTTCGAGAATACTGGAAAAAAATGGCTACACCACAGCAGAAACCAGGTCTTGGCGACCAAATTCATCCCGGGGGGAGGCGCACCGTTGTCCTACCGTACGTTAATAACAAATTGCCATGGACGTCAACCGAGTTGTGAAAGCGTCAGGACTCCCAGCTAAACTCGTTTTTCGACTACGACCAACTCTGAGCAGCCTGCTTACTATGAAGAGAAATGTGGCCGAAGCAACTGCCCGTATTGCACAACCAATAAAATCTATCAAATACGTGGCACTGCGTATCAGGGCACATGCGAAGGTTATGGTCAGGACTATATGGGAGAAACTATGCGGCCTCTTTACAAACGCCTGAACGAGCATGTACGAGTGTTGTGAAGCCCCGCTTCTCATCCTACGAACAGCTTTTCGCGACACCGCATCCTTCACCACACTCATGAAGACCCTCCTGCAATTATAGTTAACGTATTACACCGCTCACTGATAACCCCGCTATAAAGAAACCTGCTCGAAGCCCTCGTAATAAAGAGGCCGAACCCCAAAATTAATAATAGGGATGAGCAGACCGAGGCGCTGAGGCTTATCTTGTAGTGATTAAGAAGATCAGCGGCAATATTGTTTACAGTAACTTTATTTGTAAGGAGCATCGCTGTGGTGAGGCTCTGTTAGCGAGGCCCGCTTGGTTAGTATTTAACGTTATTATTGTATGTCTTCGGTATTCCGCGTGGGGCGTATTGTTCGCGGGTTTGTCTTGCAGCCCACTGCCTCGCCTAGTTCAATTGATTCGAAAGGAATGGCTAAGTCTCTGGAACGTTCGATGAGACTATTTAAAGCCAACACTCTAGTTAGTGCTCAGGATTTGCCTCTTTGTTTTGTTCGTTGTTTGTCTCGAAGTTCCGTTCATGCAGTTTTTTCCATTTTCTTAACGTACGAAGATTGACCGCGGGGATCGCTGTTAGTGAGATAGCGTCGCACAGTTTGCTGTGTGTTTGCAAGAATTTCTGATATTCGATGGAGTTTTTTGATGATATTGGTTCTTGACTGTGGTAGTGCATGGGGTCGAATGTTTATTTGTGGAACATATCCTAAGAACAGGTTAGTTCCTTTACACATTCTTATAAAGTCAGCCTTCCTTACTGAGGAGAACCGGGACTGACTTTATATTGTTCGTTTTTGTTATTGTCCGTCTAAGGGTGAGGGTCGAAACGGACAATATCTGGTTCACCCATTCCTTTACTTTCTTTTTGTTTTGCTTTCTTCTTAATTTATGATGGTAATCATTACAGGTAATCTTATTAAAGGCCTGAGGAAGCTGCAAAGCAGTGAAAGCTTGCCAATAAAGAATATCGGAACAGTCTCAATTGTGCCAACTATATGTAACTATTTGCGTTAAACTCTTTTGAAGAAATTTAACCGAAGGTCAGTAAATTCTGTAAACCGATTGTCCTTAGAAACACTCCCCTGATGGCATCCAGAGTCATTATCTGGTAAAATAAAGAATCTCTCCTGCTGCTCGCCACTTCCCTGGGGTCCTCACCGGTGATCCCAACACGCCGCCTGCGTTCGCTTATCCCAATATCGACGCACATTCTCTGTCTCTGAGTTCGAAATATCAAAACTCAGCCTATGGCGACTTTCTTCGGCTAACCAAAAAACGAATGCATTAGGAGATCAGCGCCGACAAGGAACAGGTTTATACCTCTCTTATGCTCAAAATCCTGATGTTTTGCAAACGATAAAATCGTTGAGCGACGTTCCCATTTATTATTTGCCAAATACTAAAAAAACATTTTTCATTTAGGTGGCTAGAGAGGGGTCAAAGCGTTCTGTTATGGATCACCAAATGACTATTTTTTCGAAATATGTCGCGAAGACGGGCAAGATTGGGAGATGGGAACGCCCCATCCAATCAGACCGTATCGAATGGGTGTGCCATTCAGGGAGGGAGTGTACAGTCGGTACCCTGATCGACTGGCATGTGTTCGGTCTGTGCTCTGCTTGGTTATTATTGGCTGGCGTGTTCCAACCTGCCGATGCTGCTCACGTTCGCGACATGCACCTCTTTTCCAATGTGAACCTGCGAAACGATGTTCTTTTCTTCAGCAGGCCAGTGGATAAAGGATAAAAGGATAAAGGACGGCGTTACTCAATCCCTTCTGGGATGCGCCAGCGCATTCTACTTCTACGGGATGTCGTGGGGGCGACATGAATGCGTATTTGGCCATACAATGACTTGCGGTGGCCAGCCGATGAACAAGTCAGCGCTCTATCCTTCCCAGACGAGCCTGGTACCAATTCACCGACCCCAGAGGGATGGAAGGCTTGGTTGGCCTGGGCGGGAAATCCGAACCAGTAACCTGGTATCGGGTGCACGCGACAGTCGCGCCTCCTCCGACTGCGCCACACGCGCCCCCAGTGGATTATTAGGTGAAATAGCATGCTTTTAAAGACCACCTGGTACAAAAATACCTATGCCACTGCTGAGCTTTTGCACAACGTGTACAGCTTTCATAGCATTGTCTGCTAACAACGGTGGCGGAACCAAATGCAATTTTTTTGTGAATTTTGTCAACTTAGGCGATATTTTCTCCTCTGGAATCCTCTTCGAGAATCCCAAGTCGATCACTTTGTTACACAATTTTTTGCTGTCTGCCCCGCCCCGACTAGGACAGATCCGCCTAAAGCACGTCCATTTGTGCATCGTCAGTCCATCCACACTCATCTCACAACTCACCTTAATCTCAATTGCCGCGAACTTTGCTAGAAGTGACATGCTGCCATAAATTTGAGAAATAAAGGGAGCTGCGAGAAAATTACACGTCCAACGACGAATCCCGTGTCTGAATGCGCTGACCACTCGCTAACTTCGTCTAGTTTGCGGTGTTGACGATTCATCTTGATGATTCTAACGACTCCAATTAAGGTGAAGCGAATTAAGCGAGGCAAATGGGCCCTAGTCATGATGAGGAATAAAAAAAGAAAAGAAAACAAAGGAAAATGGAAGGAAATTTGTGCTCGAAAGGAATAAAATGCTCTAAAATGAGAGTAAAGCGATTGTAGCCGGTCTGGAGGTCATCGACTATTTCTCGACTGCCTACCAACCAGCCCAAAGGAACACGAACAAATACAGAATGGTCGAAGAGGACCTCCCCAAGGAGTAGGGCCATCGCCGGACCTCTAAAAAAGCCTTCGTGGCTGAATCATTTTCCTCTTCTCTGCGTGTTAGACAAGGATTCTGGTAAGTCTACTTACTTCTTTTAAGGATTCTTACAGAGTGCAGTTGAGAGAGGAGTTCTATCTCATTACGCCAGAACTTTTCCCCTCCGATAGCGTTCATTGTAAAGCTTTCCACGATTTCTGATCCCAATGCAGGGTGCACGGCGTCTGTGACACCTGTTCGAAATCCCGATCATTTTAACGCAACGTCTGCAACACGTTTTCTTTATCTCGACGCATGTGGCACGACGTATGTTACATTTATTCTGCATCCCACGCAGGTGGCACGACTCACGACGTCTATGACACGTCTTCAGAATCACGATACAGGTGACACGACGTCTGTGACACGTCTTCTAAATCCCGATAATGATGACGCGACATCTATGACACGTTTTCTTTATCTCGATGCAGGTGACACGACGTCTGTGACACGTTCTCTTTATCTCGATGCAGGTGACACGACGTCGGTGAAATGTCTTCCAAATACCAATACAGGTCATGAGACGTATGTGATAGGTTTTCTGAATCTCAACGCAGGTGGAATCACGCCTGACTGTGTGAAGGTCAGTGATACGTCTTCTGAAACACTATGCTGGTAGCACGACGTCTGTGACACGTCACGCAGGTGGCATAACGTTTGTGACACGTCATCTAGATCCCGATAATGGTGACGCAAGATCTGTGACACGTTTTCTTTATCTCGACGCAGGTGGCACAGCACGTTACATTTATTCTGAATATCCACGCAGGTGGGGCAACTCACGGAGTTTATGACACGTCCCCTGAATCACGGTGCAGGTGGTTCGAAATTTGTGACACGTTTCTCTATCTAGACGTATGTGACGCATTCTCTTCATCTCAATTCAGGTGGCACGACGTCTGTGACACGTCACGCAGGTGGCATAACGTTTGTGACACGTCATCTAGATCCCGATAATGGTGACGCAAGATCTGTGACACGTTTTCTTTATCTCGACGCAGGTGGCACAGCACGTTACATTTATTCTGAATATCCACGCAGGTGGGGCAACTCACGGAGTTTATGACACGTCCCCTGAATCACGGTGCAGGTGGTTCGAAATTTGTGACACGTTTCTCTATCTAGACGTATGTGACGCATTCTCTTCATCTCAATTCAGGTGGCACGACGTCTGTGACACGTCACGCAGGTGGCATAACGTTTGTGACACGTCATCTAGATCCCGATAATGGTGACGCAAGATCTGTGACACGTTTTCTTTATCTCGACGCAGGTGGCACAGCACGTTACATTTATTCTGAATATCCACGCAGGTGGGGCAACTCACGGAGTTTATGACACGTCCCCTGAATCACGGGTGCAGGTGGGACGAAATTTGTGACATGTTTTCCCCATCTAGACGTATGTGACACGTTCTCTTTATCTCAATGCAGGTGGCACGACGTCCGTGACACGTTTTTCATCTCAATGCAGGTTGTTGCTGCGTCTGTGAAATGTCTTCCAAATCCCAATACAGGTCATGTTTTCTGAATATCGACGTAGGTGGATCGAGGTCTGACTGAATGATTGTCTGTGGTACGTCTTCTGATTCACTACGAGGGTAGCACGACGTCTGTGACACGTTTTTTATCTCGACGCATGAGGCACGACGCACGTTACACGCATCCTGAATCCCCACGCGGTTGTCATGACACACGACGTCTGTGACAAGTCTTCTAAATCACTAAGCAGATGGCACGACTCTGTGACACGCTTTATTTATCCCAACGCAGGTGGAGCGACGTTTTGACACGTTTTATTCATTGCAACGCAGGTGCAGCGACGTCTGTGACACGTTTTCTTTGTCACGATACAGGTAGCACGAGATCTGTGAAATGTCTTTCAAATCCCGATACAGGTGATGAGACGTCTGTGACAAGTTTTCCGAATCTCCACGCAAGTGGACCCTTTGCGACACGTCTCCTGAAACACGGCGCAGGTTGCACGATGGAAAATAATCCCTTCTGGTAGACTTCATCGAAAAATCCTTCCACCCGTTGGTTTTTTCTTGTAATAGATTTTATTTAAAAGCGCACACAGTACACGTATGCATTGGACAGGATTGTAAGAACTGTGAGGGAGTTCGCCCACTTCACTTCCAGCTAAAGGGTGACGGTGTTCATAGTCTGCGACGGGAGCGACTGGCCGCCCGCGTAAAACATGCGTATCGATTTTTGTTGATCGATAGCTCGGCATCAATCGATTCGTATGCGTTTCACGAGCGGAGCAGTCGCTGCAATCACGGACTATAAAACATGCTTCCACACATAGTTCATACTTCTGAACCGCGCGGCGGGGCAGCAGCCATGGTCGGCACAGATATCAACCAGGCCGCGAGGAAAATCGATATCTATGCCGATCATGGTGCCCCGCCGCGTAGAGGCGTAAATACAAGCTGTGACTTAAGCTACTGCCAGGGGAACTCTTCGGCAGTCATATTTGAGTCATTCCTGTCACAGTTGGCCTCTTTTGTAGGTCAAATTCGCTTCCCAAACTGTCTACAGCACAATCTTCTAAATTTATTAACCACCTCGCAGAACAAACAATTCATGTTGTCAAGGGACGAAAGATCACATGTTCTATTTGGAAACAACCAAACTTCGACCACCTAAAGCAGTACCTAAGCGCTCAAGGATGAACACAGAACACCAACACTCATCATCACCATTCAACACACACACGCTAGAACGAATTACGACTCAACTACTCTATTTGGCTACGGACAGACAGATCGCTGGCACAAACTCGCTCTACTTCGAGTTCGCCACCTTCATCAGATCAGCCGAGTGTGTGTACTGCGGCACGTGCGAGACATCAATGGTTGCTCCACGTATCTGGAAAGACGGCTTTAACTGAAGCAGGTGGGAGATCTAGGAAGAGTGAGTAGATCACATTAGGATTAGACTTAAGGGCCTGCTCATACTTCGAACGACAAAAGCGACTGGAGCGACTGTACAGGGGGGGGGGGGGGGGACAGACGTAGTGTGGTGTAAGTGAATAATTGCGTATTCTACACTCCGTCCGTGACGAAAGTAGTTGGAGTACGCAATTAATTACGTACTCCACACTCCGTCCGTCGCTCCAGTCGCTCTTGTCGCTCTTGTCGCTTGAAGTATGAACAGGCCTTAAGTCGCTGCGATGCGCTACTCTAGGGGGAAGAGGAACACACCTACTAGGATCGATTTATACTTCGAGAACAAAGCGGCATTTGCTGCGCAGTCTACGCAAATCGATTAATCGCCCAGCATAGATCGATTTGAGAAGAATACACCACGACCGCGCCTCTTGATGAAAAACTGTGGACGGAGCTTTAACTAATTTTCCTTCAACAGTCAAACTATTCTGATTGTTTTATCACATTTGGAGCTGCTGGTAGGGAGCCTATGTTTTGCGATCGAAACTCTTGCGCCAGGCGGGACTCGAACCTGCACCTTGTGCTTTACGGGCAGCGATGCAACGCCTCACACCACCGCTGTATCAGGGCCCGTTTATACTTCGACGCCGAGCGATGACGCAGCGCATTGCGGTCACATTGATCGAGCGACGCGATCGATCAATTTGGTCACTACACATGCCGTCGCGTTGCTCGGCGTCGAAAGTATAAACGGGGCCTTAGACGCCTTACATCACCGCTATTCCGATTAAGTGTTCGTATGTGCACGCGTACGTTTCTCCGGCCGCCCAGGGCTTAATATTAATTAATTTAATAATATTCCGACCAATAACCCAAGCCCGCAAATATCGATTGAGCAGTGCAGACAAACGATAACTATAGGTTTCCTCCTCACGCGCTACATGGCGTCTGAAGTATAGAATCTCACTAGCAGAATGCTCATACTTCGGTCTCTTGGCGCCATCGAAAGTGTTGGATATCGATTAGTCACGCCTCCTAATCGATACCGTAGCCTCCTATACCTGCTGCTTAGCACGACGACTTGACTATAAACACTACCTGAGCCTTCTCAAAACGAAGTGCTTACCACCATCGGCTGTGTATTGCAGTAAACATCAGTGTAGGCTCCCTCTGGCGGCATCAATGGCGCCGTGTGCGCTACCTTAACCGCCTCGTCGACTTCTTTTCGAACTTCCTGAAAGCTTGGAGCATTATCCTTTGAGGTTTACTAACCACGGGATAGGACCAGGCGTATGTCTGAACGGCGAAAATGGTCACCTCTGCGAGATTCTCCACCCTTCAAATAATGGAAAGATCTGTTTTACTTTCCCAAAGATCTTGTTCTTACTGAGTTAGTGGCTCCGACAGTTTACCACAAAATCCCACAGTCGCACAATGCAATGGTTTCCCAACATCAGAATCATACAGAAAGAAAAAGCAAAAATATTGCAAGATCAAGCAGTCCAATACCTGACCCCGCGCCTATGAAGCAATATTTTTGCATTTTTTCTCTATATTCGATATTTGGAAGGTACTGCCTCCCTTGTAAGACTGCGATTCAACGGTAATGTAGCGGGGTAGGACACAGTTTCTTCGGGGAGACAGCTCCCTCTCTACTATCATCGAGTTCGGCAGCACCCCACAGTCGCTCACGGAGGCCACCGTATCCCCTAGGGGTAGTTCTTATCAAAGAAGAGGCCTGAGCGGCGGCCACTAGCGCGGCTCCTTCCCCGGCACCTGGGCTACCTCCTTGGCCGAGCTGGTTCCACTCACTCAGATAGGCGTGAAGGCTCTTCTTCCATCCTTCCACCCTGTATGTAAGACATGTATAATTGTGTATAATAATGTCATCTGTAAATTAATGCAGGATAAACTGTAATAGTTCAGTTTTAATGTGCTTCTAGCCACTGTGTGTCCAGCTCTTCAGGCTCCTCCGTAACAAACCTAGCGGTACGGTTTGTCAACCAAGGGAGAAGCACCTGAAGAGCTGGACACACAGTGGCTAGAAGCACATCAAAACTGAACTATGGCAGTTTATCCTGCATTAATTTACAAATTACATTATTATACACAATTATACATCTCATACATACAGGGTGGAAGGATGGAAGAAGGGCCTTCACTCCTACCTCAGGAAGAGGAACCGTCTCGGCAAAGGAGGCAGCCCACGTGCCGGGGAAGGGGCCGCACTAGTGGTTGCTTGGGCCTCTTTTTTATAGGGACTACCCCTAGAGGGTGCGGTTGCCTCCGTGAGAGACTGTGGGGTGCTGTCGAACTCGGTGATAGGAAGGGGGAGCTGTCTCGCTGAAAAAGCGCAGTTCTGTGTTCTGTTCAAGCCCGCTGTGGTAAATTTTCACGGCTCGTAATTCGGTAAGCCTCAGGGGTTTTACCCCTAAAAACAGAACATACTTTTCTACAACCTGAAGGATGTAGATTCCTGCAATCATGCTCATTTTTGCCGTTCAGGCTACGCTTGAGACCCTCTCCTTGGAAGAAAGAATGATCTGCCGTCGCACCTTATCGACGGCTTTAAGCTCATCTTCCTTAGCAAGTCCGGCCGTCAGAATGCGATCCTTGAAGCCGGTGATCGGATCACGATGCTTGCGAACCTCCTGGATCTCCTCGCGAGTACGGTAGCTAAAACAGACCGCTTCGTTCAAGCTCCAACCACCCTACTGGAGCTCCTCCTCACCTCGTGCCGGGATCGGACATCGAGTGCCCGGAGTATCTGTACGTGGCCAGTTCCAGTATCAGTGGTCCGTTTCCGTCGTTGCAGTATTCCTTCGCCCAGCGGAACGCCTCTCGCACAGCGAGCACGTCCATACCGTCCACCCAGATTCCGGGCACATAGTCGCCTCTCATGTAGTAGTCGGTCGACGCCGACGAGCGATCCGCTTTCGTTCCCATACCGAAGCCGTTATTCTCGCACACATAGAGCACCGGCAGTTTCCACAGCATCGCCATGTTGATCGACTCGTACAGCTGACCCTGGTTGGCTGCTCCGTCACCATACAGCGTGATGCAGACGTTCCTCTGCTTTCTGAATATGTAGAGAATCTATCCGAGGAAAATATTGGAATACTCGGATATTCGCTGTTTCTCGATTTTCGAATATTCGTTCGATTTGGAACTTCGATGGTTCTTAAAAGACAACATTCGTTCGAACATCAAAAGGGAGTCATATTCGAATATTATTCGAAAATCGAATATTTCAGCTTTAACTTCAACCAAAATCGAATAATTATACGATTTTCACGTCGAATTGAGCACTTTTCAAACCAAATTGAACACTTTTCAGATCAAATTGGGCACTCTTCTTAACCCGTCTTCCAAATCGAAACGAGCTTCTTACAGCTACACACTCACTAAGATGGCTTGAATAAATTTTTGTTTAAGACAAATTTGTATAGCTTTCTTTGAAATTTTTTTTAGTTCACCGCGCGAAGATGAGTTAAAATTTTATAAAAAAATTTTTTTGAGAAAAATGGTAAATAAATTTAGTCTTAAAGCGCAGCCCTACAGCAATGATGTAGTGCATTAAAAGACTGGATTGCGCCATGCACTCGAAAAACAAGTAGCAATGTTTATCTGATTGATAGTGCAAATACTGCAACAATAAAGTTAGGATATGTATTTTTTACAACTGTTTACGCTGCGCCGTTTGCAGGCGCAAAACTGTACGCAAACAGAAATTTTGCTATCAATCGAATAAAAATCGAGAAGATTCGGACGAGGGCATGGCGCAATCTCCATCTTAACAATAGAAAATAGAGATCTATCCTAGTCCGGGGGGGGGCACATAACTAAAAAGTATTATATGTAACAGATCCACTTGACACTTACCGAGCGGCTTCTACAGAGCAACATGGGACCTAAACAAGAAAAGTCACAAAGAAAAAACGAAAAAATTGCATTTGTTACGGCTGTAAGAAGGCAAAGTTGTGTGCCCTCCTCACCATGTTAGATCCTGGTTATAACATGTCAGGCCGCGGTCAGCACGCGGCATGCGGCTTCACGCGTCCTCCTCAACATGTTAGATCCTGGTTATAACATGTCAGCCGGCGGTAGGCACGCGGCATGCCTCCATTCCGTCGCTCTTTGCCCGCCGGTTCGGTTGTAAAATCGCGGCGATTTTTTATTTTTTTTTGTTTATTCTTTCGTTTTTTGGTTTCTTTTAGGTTTTATCTTGTTCCCCAGGAGCAGCTCGGTAAGTCCCAATTCATTTTGTTACCTACTTTTTAATTATGTGGCCCCCAGACTAGGATAGATCCGAAAATAGCTGCCTTCCAGCACTTCAAAACGAGCTTTAAATCACTGTTTTTTCTCAAAAAATAAAAATTTTTATAAAATTTCTAACTATGCGTTCTCATATTGGGAAGTAAATTAAAGCTTCAAAGAAACTTATACTAATGTTGTTCCTTAAACAAAAAATTATTCTAACATGTTGGGAGTCTCTAGTTTAGTGCAGAAGAAGCTTGTTCCGACTCGGAAGAGTTGGCTTTAATTTGAAAAGTCTTAGATTAGCTTAGGAGAGAGTCCAATTTGACGTGAAAAGTGCCCAATTTGGTTTCAAAAGTGTCAATTCGATTTTAAAAGTGTCCAATTCGACGTGAAAATGGTATACACTCGAATACCGAATGAACTTCAAACTTTCAAATACAGAACCTGATTCGCACAATTATTCGAGTATTCAAATTTTCGAATAAAAGAAAATGGGGTTTGTTCGATTTTCGATCATTCGAAAAAATTTATGAGCGAATAAATTCGTTCATTCATTCGTTCGTTGAAACTTCTTAAAAGCCCAAGTATACTGACAATGGAACGTTCCCAAATCATGGTGAGCTTTTGTGATGCTATTTTGGCAGGATGTAGGGCCCCGTGAGTGGAGTCCAGAATCACACTCAGTTTTTGCTGAACGCTTTTTTAAAGACCTGAAAAGGAGGCCTGAATGCGAGCGCGCAACTATCATCAACCTCTACGACACTCCACAAGGTGTGCCTCCGCGGCGCAGTCGGTAGAAGTGCCGCCTCATAGGAGCACATCGGCGGGGTTTTGAGTTCGAGACCGAAAACTGTCAGTATTTTTGCGCATATTAGTTTGTTGTTATTACGCTTTCTCATGATCACAGCAGTCAATTTTTTTCATTTTACGACATTTTTAATACACTTATGCACCGCTATCGTTCGGGTTCATAATATTTAACCGTAAGGTATGTGTATTTGTGCCTTGGTTTCTTGTAGGCATAAATGGTGTAAAATAGACTCCTGTGACCATGAGAAAGGGTAATAACAACAAACTGATTTGTGCAAAAATAGTGGCAGTACGCGGACTCCGAACTAGCAAAGCCGCTAGTGCGCTCCTATGAAGCAGCACTCCTACCGACTGCGCCACCGATGCACATCTCGTGGGGTGTCATAGGGGTTGATGAGTGATTGCGCACACGTTTTTAGACCTCCTTTTCCGCTCTTTAAAAAAGCGCTTAGCAAAAACTAACTGTAATTCTGGACTCCGCTCACACGGCTCTACATCCTGTCAACATGGCAACATGGCAGGTTCGCCTTGAGTTGGGAACCTTTTCTTGTAAATGTACCGCCCTTAGTATGCGCTTGTTCGGCAGATCGGCTCGTTCGCTTCAACTAACCTGTACTTGAAAGCGAATCCGATTCCCGTTCCAAGTGGTTGTTGTGCGCCGACGATGCCATTACCTCCGTAGAAGTTATTCTCGTACATGTGCATCGATCCACCCTTTCCATGCACGATTCCAGTGACTCTTCCTGAAGAAAAAAACGTACATAGACTTCACTGTATTTTTGCTGTATGCTTTGGTTATATCTAGCCTCGCAGCTGATCAGAGAAATTGAGTTCCTAGAAGCTTTCCCTGAGCTTAATGTTTCCATTCTCCTGTTATAGAATGTTCTGTTGCGATCAAAACTCGTGTAAGGAGTAGCTTTGCTTCTCAGAAAGCAGATGCGGGTTCGAGTCCCGCCTGACAGAAAAGTTTTGATTGCAACAAAATATCCTCTGACAACGAGTACGTCATACAGATGATTTTTTCAGTAGCCACTAGGGATTTGACAGCCTTCACCGCTCACCGCAAACTTGGGTAATTAAACCTTCACTATCTGGGCGAAATAACAATAACAATAACGATTTAATTACGATACCTAGAATAATACAAAAGAACACATTTACTTTACCTGCCGCTCCATACCTAAACATACGTGTTAAAGCATTGTTTCCATTCGCTTTTCTTAAAATGTTCCCATTCTTTCTGTTAACTCTTTCGTATAAAAGCGTTCTCTAGTATAAAAGAAAGCGAGCTGTCACTTCCCTTTGACGCTTTTGAAATCACATTGAAAACATCTTTCAAATTGAAACGAGCTCTGTCGCATATGCGAGGCAATGCTCCGTTTTGACCGCGCAATCAACTCCTTGATCCCCCATCGACCGGCCTGGTCTTATCATCGCGGCGGTGCCGGGTCGGGAGCAATTCACTTAGTCAGTCTGTCTCCTCGTCGCTTCGTGACTCCGCCACTTTCTCATTGCCCGCCTCGTTCCTTGCGACCTCCTCCGGCGGAATCCCCCTTGTGCAGAGATCGGGAAGTTTGAACGGTTAAACCCCCTGGGATCTATTAGGGGGGGGGGGGGGCAAAAGTAATGAGACAAAATGAAAAAAATCTTTATCTCCTTATAACTCAATTACAACTCAACGATGCTGAGGAGTGTATTTGCCATTAAGGGCAAGGACCTTGCTGCCATCGCTCAGCCAACTTCCTGATCCCATCCCTCCAGAACTGCTTGAGCCTGGTGTTGATCAACTGCTCGATATGGTTGTCAAGGACTGCTTGGGTTCTTGTGTCCCTTCCGACTAGGAAGTCCTGTAGGCTCAAGTAGTAGTGGTAGTTGCATGGAGAAATGTCCAGCGAATACGGTGGGTGAGGCATGTGAACGTAGCCCAGCTGGCCAAGCTTATCCGTGCTTACTTGTTCCCGATGGGGTGCGGCGTTGTCGAAGAGGAGAACCTTCTTGAAGCGCTGCGAATGAATAAGAGCGAGTCGCCGGCCCATCTCCTCTATTTCGTTCACCATGGCCTTCGAGTTCATCGCGGTGCTCTTGGGAAACAGCTTCCGGTAAACCGATCAGTGGGCGCAGATCCAAAAGCTCCAAAGGTGCTTCTCGCCGTGAGCATCTCGCCGAACGAAGGTCGGTAACAATTCACCAGGCCTCACCCAGACTCGCTGCTTGGCGGGTTAAGGTAGAAGACGTACTTCTCATCTTGCGTGAATATTGAGCCTAGGCTGCTCGGGGTTGGGAATTGGGCGAGATTTGCGCGACACAGGTCGACTCGTCAGGCTGGGGTTTTGGCATGAGACAGACTGGGGTTTTTGGCATGCTTCTGGAAAGGGCGAAAGTGGTAACTTCTCAGGTGGGCTTCAGTAAGTAGCATACAAACATACAAATACGATAAGCACGAAAACCAGACTCCGGCCACGAGATATATGGACACGGTATGGGGTGTCTCATTACTTTTGGCCCCCCCCCCCCCAATAGTTCATCGTTAGTTCAGTAATAAATGCGCTACTAGTTCACATCGGGAAAGGGAGCCTAGTCCAAAGTATCTCACCGTCAGCCTCCCTCGCGTGTATCTCATTTTTGTTTTTCATTTCGTGTTTCATTTAGTTATAATAAACATTAGTACATATTTTCGTTAAATTCTGATAGGTATAGCCATATGTATTTGAAATGTTCAGTATCGAGTCCGCCATGCTATTTTGTTAAGTCCAC
Source organism: Heligmosomoides polygyrus polygyrus (assembly GCA_947396885.1). Lineage (NCBI taxonomy): Eukaryota > Metazoa > Nematoda > Chromadorea > Rhabditida > Heligmosomidae > Heligmosomoides > Heligmosomoides polygyrus. The sequence goes on from OX377202.1 coordinate 108,076,427, forward strand.
CGAATGCAACAAGCTCCTTCCACATGACACTAGTGGATATCCTACAACGAATAATTTTTTGTTTAAAGCAAATCCTCTTTTTACCTTTTACCTCTTTTTTTTGAAAATTTTAAATTCGATTGCTCCGCCAAGTGAACGCATTTTTGAGTTTTATAAAATGTTTATTCTAAAAGGAGAACTGTGATGTCTGGCTTATATAGAAAGACAGAAAGAGAACAATTTTAGCGTTAAAAGAAGAGATAGCGCCATGCATTCGTCTAACTCTTCGCGTTTTCCATTTGATTAATAACGTAAGTGCTGCTTACTTGAAACAGCGAAGACATTTGTGGTCTCTACAGATGTACCGTTGACAATAATGTAATTTCAAGCAAACAAAATCCTTTCCACATCATTTTGAAAGACGATTTCATAGGCCGCCAAACTGCACTGCTCTGTCTGAACCAATTGCCTATTCCACCTGTTCTAGTTTACGAGGCGATCAACAGATGCTTCAAGTCTAGAAGCCGCACCTTCACTGCCCACTCATCGCTCACCCCGATAAATATCTGCGCTAGTGAATGCATAGTGAATCCGGTGGAGCGTCGACGATTTCGACTGCGATATGAAGCCGCACCGCACATACAGAACTTGACCGCGCTCCTCGCCGACTTTCAGACATCCAGATGGAAACGTTGTATCCGCAGCCGCTGTCGGCGATACGATCTCATTAGCGTTTTATGCGGGATTGGGCGCTTAATAGTTGCTGAACCATTCAACGACGCGACCGGAACGCTTCCAGGGGACATTTATGCGACGTCAGAGACTTTCAGTACACTTCCTGGAAACAGAGCGGGACAACAACCCACCAGTGAGCTCAGACAGCACCTGCGCCACTGTCGCGCCCTGCAGCAGAGTCCAGCCATGGCAACGATAGGCCGTGATCACCGCGTCTTTCTCGTCCATGGCGGCTTTGATACCGACAGCGCAGGCCTCCTGAAAGCAGAACGGATCTGAAAATGTACCGCTAAACCAGACTACCCTTCACAAATACCTGTCCCGAGTAGAGATGGCAGAAGCCGCGGATCTTCTGCTCCTTGTAGAGGTTTCCAGCAGCCGATTCCATACGTCGGATGAGCTGAATCCTCCGATAAACACTCGCAGAGAGATTGTTGATTAGCAAGTGAACTGAAAATCAAGCAGCTTCTCCCTACCTGCATCTTTTTGTAGTACAACAGCGCATCCTCTCGGTTGAGGGTCACTGTGTTGCTCGGTCCGCGGTCAAGTTTATGCAGTTTATAACCCTGAAGAGTCAGAGCAGACATTAAAATAAAAAATGAAGAAAAAGCGCAAAAATACAAGAAAAAGAAGCAAAAATTGACAAAAGGTGACCTACCTTAGTGTGAAACGTCACACCGTCGCTATTCATACGACGTTGCGACGCTACAACGGCTGCCGCAAGGGCAGGTGCTGGTGCCTAGAATGGGCAGCACTTTGAGAAAATCGATTTCAAAGTTGAATCGAAAAGGAAAAAAGGCTTCTCTTCCTTTTTTTTTAGCAAAGCATTGAGATCACTATACCCCTTTCTACTCTTAACAAATACATGTACAAATACATGTACAATTTTCACGTCGAATTGGACACTCCTCAAATCAAATTGGACACTTTTCAAACCACAATGGCCACTTTCCACGTCAAATTGGTCACTCTTCTGAGCTGTTTTGAACTTTTTTACTTCAGCTGCCTAAGTAAGTGTTATAATTTTATACAATTTTTATTTAAAAAGACAATGAATTAAACATTGTTTTAAACTGCAGCAAAGCAGCAGGCATGTAGTACATTAAAAGACTGAGTCGCTACATGCACTCGGAAGTCATCTGGGGCCGGATTCATGAACGACAAGATTTAACCCTGCTCCCTACTTACACGCGATTCATCAACGCGCGGCGGGGGAAACCCGAGGTAAGTGTCGAGGTAAATGCTACCTCGTACGAGCGTAGGGAAACATTTACCCTCAAGGCAAAGATTTTAATCCGCTGCCAATTTCTGACCCAATGCATCCCTCCGCTGGCCCGCTGACAGCTCAGAGTTGGCAGAGAGCCAGCGGAGGGATGCACTGAGTCAGAAATTGGCAGTGAAGCAAAACCCATGCATTGGCCGTCATGAATCAGAAACAGAGTTAAGTTCAAGGAAAGTGGCGGGTAAGTGGCCGTCGAGGTAAGTGGGGGTAGGACCGCGATCATGAATTCGGCCCCTGATTGATAGTGTAAATATTGCATGTATGGAGCCAGAAAGTCAGGATATATGTGTGTTTTGCAATTGTTCATGCTGCACCGCTTGCAGACGTGAAACTGCATGCAAACAGAAATTTTGCTACCAATCGAATAAAAATCGCGCAGTTCCGGACGGGGGCATGGCGCAATCTCTGTTTTGGCAATATAAAACGGCCGCCTTCATGCTCTTCAAAACAAGCTTTATATTATTGTTTTCTTCAAAAATAAAATTTTTATGAAATTTCAAACTATGTGTTCTCTTATTGGGAATCAAATTAAAACTTCAAAGAAACTTATACTAATATGTTCCTTGAACCAAAAATTATTCTAACATTTTTGGGCCCTATCCTAGTTCGAGGGGCTACATAACTAAAAAGTATTACATGTAACAAATCCACTTGAGACTTACCGAGCGGCTCCTACAGAACAACATAGAACCCTAAACAAGAAAAAGACGCAAAGAAAAAGAAGAAAAATTACATTTGTTGCGGTTGTAAGCCGGCAAAGTTGTGTGCCCTCCTCACCATGTTAAATCCTGGTTATAACATGTCAGGCGGCGGTCAGCACGCGGCATGCCTCCATTCCGTCGCTCCTTGCCCGCCGAGACGGTCGTAAACCGCGGTTTTATTTTTGTTTGTTCGTTCGTTTTCGGTTCCTTTTAGGTTCCAACTCGTTCTCTAGGAGCCGCTCGGTAAGTCTCTATTCATTTTGTCACCTATTTTCTAGTTACGTGCACCCCCCCCCCCCTACTGGACTAGGATAGATCACACTTTCTAGTTTAATATAGAAGAGCATGTCTCGATTTGGAGGAGTTCGCTTTAATTTGAAAAGTCTTAGGTTAGCTTAGAAGAGTGTCCAGTTTGATTTGAAAAGTATCCAATTCGACGTGAAAATGGTATATAACAAGAAGAACGCACAACATAGTCATCGATATACAAGACTCAAATACAAATCGATCATGCCGCAATGCGTGTTAGAGGATGCACTGTTCTGGCGACGCATTTTCTTAGCATAGTTTGCTACTCAAACGGAATCCAGAGCTGGCGTGGACTATGCCAAAGAAATCGCCGGGTACTGCCCTACCGTGAGCTGCACATTTAAGAAACCCACGCCTACTGGAAATGCACCCCACCCCAAACCCGCATAGCGCTGCAGTCATCTCCAGGCACTGTTAACTCATTCAAGCCCAAGCAAAAATCAATAAAATCAATCAATATCGATAATCGCTAATCAGTTGTAAATCCGGCCAGCGTGGTGCCCACATCTAACTCTCAACCTAGAGCAAACATCTACAATATCAGCGGGAATGGATGATGCCCTAGGAGTGGTCACTAATTTTGCGCAGACGTACGGACACAGAGACAGTCGTTCACAAAAATCGACAAACGACATTAAAAGAATGGTCAATTGACAAGCTTATTGTGACGACTGTCCAGTGACCACGACATCTACGTGATTTCCACTACAAAATGCCACTTCTAGACAAAAAATCGGTATAATTTGTTACATTTCAGCATCTCATCTACACACCAAGGGATGTGTGTTGTTAGAAAATATGCAATTTTCTCGCCAAAATGGACACTTTTCACGTCAAACTGGACATTTTCTTAATCAAGCCAAACGCTGTTGGAATCGAACCGAACATCTTACAAATCTAAAGGGTTCCTTCCACATTAAATTAGAGACTCTCCAAAAAGGCTGGAATATTTTTTTTTTTTTAATTTTAGTATCACTTTCTATGACGTCTCAATTCAGCTGCACAATAAGTAAACACATGGCCAGAAATTGAGCTTGCTTTATGGAGGAGGAAGGCCAATTTTTAGTGCAAAAAAAAAAAGAGATTGTGCCATGCTCTCGTCCAAGAGGTCGCGATTTTTTTTCGATTTATAGAAAAATTATTCAAGTTGATACTGAGATGGGATCTCAGCTAAACGGGGCGCGTAATCCACCGGCCCTTTATTCATTTCTTGAACGTGGTAGTACGAAACAGGAAATCTCTTCTGTCTCTCCTTGTGGATAAGCCCATCGTAGGTCATTCCATCATATCTCTCCGGTGGCGTACTAGCAACTTGTAATACCTTTACAGGCTCTTCTTCCTCGTGAACGATAGAGCTCTCTCCAGTGCTAGGCGGCTCAACAGTTTCAACAGTTTCAAGAGTTTCGACGTGGTCGTCCTGCCTTTGAAAGGTTTGAAAGGGTGAAAAAAGTCCAAAGCTGCGGCACGTTTCCTCAATTGTGTTGTCAAAGGTTCGCTGTAACAGCTGCAGCGCAAAAAAAGGTGTAAAAAATAAAAATGTAAAAATAGAGGTAAAGATAGGGCGCGTGTAGCGCAGTCGGAGGAGGCTCCGACGGTCGCATGCACCCGATACCAGGTTCCTGGTTCGGATTTCCCGCCCAGGCCAACCAAGCCTTCCATCCCTCCGAGGTCGGTGAATTGGTACCAGACGTGTCTGGTAAGGATAAGGCGCTGACTTGTTCATCGGCTGGCCACCGCAAGTCATTGTATGGCCAAATACGCATTCATATCGCCTCCACGACATCCCGTAGAAGTAGAATACATGGCGCAACCCAAAAGGGATTGAGTAACGCCGTCCTTTATCCTTATCCTTTTATATGAGTTATATCTTATTCGGGGAGGGGGAGGGGAGTCCGTCAAGTGTCAGTTGCGCATGTCATCCCATGTCACACATCACATCCCCTGAACCTTAATAAAAAGCTTCACATAATTGCACTGCAGCTGAGGCTATCGTAGAAACTCAAGTAAGGAATTGGAGACGCAAATCACTATATGCCCCCTCCAAATAGGATAGATCCAGCAAAATTCCTGCCTGCATGAAGTTTCACATCTGTAAACGATGCAACAAAACAACTGTAAAGAACACACATATATCCTCATTTTGATGCATTATGTAAGCAGCACATTTACACTTTCAATCGAATAAAAATCTCGACGAGCTTTTCGAGTGCACGGTGCGATCCCTTTTTTTAATGCACTAGACGATTGCTGCCTTGTTGCGAAAGAAAATGAAAACAAAAATTGGATCTATCCTAGCCGGGGGGGGGGGGGGACATAACTAAAAAGTATGCAACGAAATGAATTGAGACATACCGAGCAGCTCCTAGAGAACGATATGGAACCTAAAAGAAACAAAAAACGAATGAACAAACAAAAAATAAAATCACCGCGGTTTTACAACCGTCTCGGCGGGCAAGGAGCGACGCAATGGAGTCATGCCGCGTGCTGACCGCCGCGCCGGCTGACATGTTATAACCAGGATCTAACATGGTGAGAGGGCGGTTAAAGCCGCATGCTGCCTGCTGACCACCGCCTGACATGTTTTAATCAGGATCTAACATGGTGAGGAGGGCACATAACTTTGCCTACTTACAACCGCGGCGAAAACAAATGTAATTTTTTCGTTTTTTTTCGTGAATTTCTTAGGTTAGGTCCTATCTTGCTCAGTAGGAGCCGCTCGGTAGGTCTCAAGTCGATTTGTTACATACTTTTAGTTACGTGCCCCCCTCATCTGGGAAAGATCCCAAAAATAATCGTTATTTTCTCCAAAAAGTGAAATTTTTAGAGAATTATTAGTATTAGCTAAGCTAAAAGGATCAAAGATACACCAAATTTTCATTTGCCAAAAAAAAACTATTCTAACCATCTTGGAGATTCTATGGTTCAGACTGTATGAAGCTAGTTTCGATTTGGAAGGCGTTCATTTTAATTTCAGAAGCGTTGGGTTGGTTTAGAAGAGTGTCCAATTTGACGTGAAAATGGCTTTCCTAGAACAAAAAAAAAATAGTAGGATATGTAGTAGCACTTCACTGTTTCGTTGCTCACTTTTACAAATAAACAAATAAAATAAACAGAAAAGCATAGCGAAGCAGCCATACCTTAAACGACTTCACGAGAAGCGACATTCTCTCCAACAGCGGGGCCCAGAGTCTGCTCCTGGTAAGCGAAAGTAATTCGGCGAAGGAAAACTGCCTGGTGCCGTCAGTTCGTCGCTGATTCCACGAACGAACTCGCAGCGGCGCAAACTTATTCATTCATCTGAAGATAACACGACAGATACGAGCACTCGATATCGACGAGTATCGATCGGAACACACATAGGACGACCACGAAATGGAACCCTTTATACAATGAGAAAAGAATAAGAAGAAATACAAGTACGAATGGGCGTCATAATATCTTTACGATGTGATTTTCACGCAGAACAATACTATTACCTTCAATACTCTATATTTAGTACGAATGTGTTGATTGGAGGACTAGTACATGCCATAAATATGATAATAACGCTATCGCAATTAGAGTGGGCCACCGTGTCGGCCAATGGTAGCAGGTCACCCCCAAGTAGCATCGTTACACGTCAACACAGGTAAAACAGTTATCGCCATGTTGTTCCACGTCATTTTACCGTCTTGACGACGTCGGACAGCATCAGGCCATTATGTTCTACCTTGGGATTTCTTCACCAATTTTTGTAAATAGGTAGATTTTCTCTAATAAATGGCGAATTATGTTAAAACCTATCAGCCCATCGTCAGAGGTCAGAAACGATCAAACAGCAATCATCCGGTCGTGAATGTTCTTCTCCCGTTTTGACCTACGATGACGCCACGAAGAATTGGCGTCAGTTTTCCAGAACTGGTCGTTAATGTGGCCTACTGGGAGAGACACAGGGGACGTGTGCGATGCACTAGACCAATCAGGCCACATAGAATTGCGCACCACCTAGAAAGGGTGTGCTCGGTCGGCGCTGTGATTGGCTGAGATCGGACTGACGCGCTCGGTCTCCCCGTGAAGGCCACATTAGCTACTTGTACCGTTTTTGCTCTGGCGTCTTGCACTGAATTTTAGATTTAGCTCTAAAAATTTACCGTCGGTGACAAATTTTTGACAACTATTTTCTTGAATGGTCAAGTCCGACTGCGGTAATTGCAGCGGGTAGCGGCTTTTCGCTCTTTCTCAGCATATAGAGGTGGTGGTCTCCGACAGTGCCCTCACATTTACAACTCCAACTGCGGTAATTGCAAATATGAGAACACTGTCGCAGTTAGGGTGGACCATCTCTATATGTTGAGAAAGAGCGGAAGCCGCTACCCGCTGCAATTACCGCAGTCGGATTTGACCACTCAAGAAAATGGTTGTCAAAGATTTGTCAGCGACGGTAAATTTTTAGACCAAAACCTAAAACTCAGAGTAAGACGCCAGGGCAAAAACGGTACAAGTGGTTACTTTAACTTTCACGGGATAGACCGAGCGCGTCGGTCCAATCTCAGCCAATCAGAGCTGCGACCGAACGCGCCATTTCTAGGTGGCGTACAACTGTATGCAGCGTGATTGGTCTAGTGTATCGAATCCGTTCCATCTCCCCCAGTAGGTCACATTATCGACCAGCACCGGAAACTGACAATGCCAATTTATCATAGTTAACGGACGACAGGCCGATTACAGCTTGAACTTGTTTTGACCCTGTGACGACGGCTTGATTGCTCTTTAACAAAACTCGCCATTTATTGGGCAAATTCACCCAATTACAAAAATTGGTGAAGAAACCCCAAGGTAGAAATTGACGGCCCTATGTCATATGCGTGTCACAGGTCAAAGCGGTAAAATGACGTGGGACGATATGGACCTTCCATCGCTGGCCGATCCGGTTGAACTGTTTTGCCAGTCCCACCATGAGTAAAAAACTTCCGAGTGGCCCCAACAAATTGGGATAGCGTCGATCTGAGAACAAAATGCTATCGGCTACAGTGACACATATAATATAGCCTAAATTCTTGAAAACAGCAAGTCATAGGGGCATTTAAAGGGTTTAATTCGCACTTGGAACGTGACGTAGCTATGGTTACGACACAGTTTAGTGCAGACTCGGGCCACTATGATTTGCTGGAAATGGACCCAAAACTAACCAGTAGCCAGCCGTATAGTGAACACTACCTTTTGTACACAAACAATGAACCCTGTGGGAGAATATAGGGTAGAAGAGCGATGAAGTCGTGCCGAATCCTCAGCAACAACGCAGCGAAATAAAGGTAGAAGAGATGTCGGAGGAAAACACTGAAGACGGCGATCGATTGTACATGCGCTTAATGCTCGAAACGAAACGGATGCACGATATCATGCCATAGAAGAGTAAGAAAGTCACCCTAGTAGGGACAAGGAAGCAGGTCTCACAGCGAAATGTACATACGTTCAACAACTCGGTTTACAAGAAGAAGAAGAGGACGAAGGAGGGGAAACCGTACGGATGAATGAACATCGAAGGCAAGCACGAATTGAACACGAACTGAAGACGAACGGCGGCGCCGCCCTTCACTTGCCGAGCTTCTCCTTCACCCAGTCGCGTATGCGCTGTCGTAATTCGGGCACTGAAACGAGATCGATACGAGCAGGGCAAACACGGTGCAGCATCGGCGCCCTTGGCGACACCACGTCGGCCTAATACACTGTGCCGTCATTACTTCTATGAAAACACTTCAGGGCGATATCATTCATTTAGGGCACACGGAATCGCAGTCGTAGGAGGCGCCGGCTGTCGCGTGCACTCCGAATCGAACGTTCTTAGTTCGAATCAGTTTCTTTAAGCCTCAATTGGCTGGTATCGAGGTTGTAAGCTGTCACAACGATGTCTTGTTGCGATCAAAACTTCTAGCGCCAGGCGGGACTCGAACCCGCACCTCCCTCTGACCGGGCGGGAATGCTCTACGCGAGGTGTGGATGTTGCGTTCGATCAAACGGCGCCGGTGATGTAACGGCGTAGAGCATTCCCGCCCGGTCAGAGGGAGGTGCGGGTTCGAGTCCCGCCTGGAGCTAGAAATTTTGATCGCAACAAGACATCGTTGCGACAGTTCTTGGTTCGATTCCCGCCCAGGCCAACCAAGCCTTCTACCCCTCCGAGGTCCGTAAATTGCCACCAGACTTGCCCGAAAAGGATAAACTAAAGACAAGTCCATCGATTGGCCACCGCAGGTTGATATTACACATGCCAAATATGAATTTAAATGATTCCACATCCCCATGGAACAGAAGAATGAGTGTGCATCCTCTAAGGGACTGACTACCACCGACCTTTATTCATCTTTTAACAGCATTTTCATTTAAAAAAGACCTCTGTATATTCAACTTAAGCGGTATTTTCAATTTTAGGATAAGGACACTGTGATAAAGGTCAGCCATAGTTGATCTCTTTGCAGGATACGCTACGCATTCTATTCTGCGACATGTCATGGAAGTAAATTGTATGCGTGGCCAGCCGATGAACAAGTATCCTTCTCAGAAATGTCTGATACCAATTAAGGATGATAATGATGATGACGGGGCGCGTGTAGCGCAGTCGGAGGAGGCACCGACTGTCGCTTGCACCTGAGACCAGGTTCCTGTTTCGGATTTCCCGCCCAGGCCAACCAAGCCTTCCATCCCTCCGGGGTCGGTGAATTGGTACCAGACTTGTCTGGGAAGGATAAAGCGCTGACTTGTTCATCGGCTGGCGTCCGCAAGTCATTACATGGCCAAGTACGCATTCAAGTCGCCTCCACGACATCCCGTGGAGCTAGAATGCGTGGCGCATCCCAAAAGAGGGATTGAGTAACGCTGTTCTTTACTCTTTTATCCTTGATGATGATGATGATGATGATGATGATTCAGTTCAGTTTCTTTAAGCCTCACGTGGCTGCCATCGAGGTTGTAGGCTCTCATAGCGGTGTTTGGTCCAGATCAAAAACTGCGCCAGGCGGGACTCGAACCCGCACCTCCTGCTGACCGGGCGGGAATGCTCTACGCCATTACACCACCGGCGCCGTTTGATGATGGTGATGATGATACATTACCACTCCGAAGGGATTCAGCGCTTGGTTGGCAGGAGCAGCACCTGAAACTTGAACTTGAATCCTAGGGTCCCACAAGGTGTGGATGTTGCGTTCGATCAAACAGCGCCGGTGTAATGGCGTAGAGCATTCCCGCCCGGTCAGAGGGAGGTGCGAGTTCGAGTCCCGCCTGGCGCTAGAAGTTTTGATCGCAACAAAACATCGTTGTAACAGCTTACATCCTCGGTACCAGCCAATTGAGGCTTAAAGAAACTGATTTGAACTCCAATAGTGGATGCACGCGACAGACGCCGTTTCTTTCGACTGCGCTATCACGCGCCCATATGGATCCGGAAAATATCGATTCTCCTACAACAGAGGAGTTTGCTAACTAAAGAAAGGTATGAAGGAGCGCGAAGGACGAAAACGAGTCAAATAGCAAGGATGTCTACTCATCAAAGAGTAGCAGAGCAGTAGCAGCATGTTTCGCACCTGCAAACCTTGAACGAAAGGAGCCGATGTTTCTCAAAGTTCGCCATTGAATAGCAATGGCTATACGCACTCACACGCCACTGATAAGAGCCTGTCGAAAGCAGGTGGACCAGACGGCTTGGAGACGCACTGGTGGAATAAATGCTTTGTAGGCATAGCGGCAAAGGTTCGTATCCTTGATGAATTGCGTTTTTTAAAGCTTTGCTTCACTATAGGCTGTTAAGGGTCAACGAAATGACCTTGGAGATTCTTCAAGAATGTTCACACATTAAATATTGTCTACTCTTTGATGTGTGGGCATTCTTCATAGTCAATCTGTATTGTGCAGGCAGACATACGATTCAGATCCTGCCTCGGTAAGGATTGAACACAGGATGGTTACTACTATCAGACTTTGAGCGCTCTTCGCTCTTTTTTCTTCAAACGGAAATAATATTCGAATAAAATAATGCGATGAAAAGGATCCACAAATGATACATGTGTTAATATCCAGGCATATTCAATAGCTATCAAGAACGCAGCAGGCCCCTTACCAGGTTCCAGCTCCTCTTCGGTGAGGGTGGCTCGGTTGAAGGGATTCGTCTGACTGCTGAGCAAATGACGCATGATATGCTTTCGATCCATGATATGACCAGACGGCAGGCGCACAGGATCCTCCATAAGTGTGTCCATCACGGGATCTGGAACGAAAGGAGCAGCTAATTCGCGGTTTAGTATCTCTATAGCACTACTTCGTACAATACGATGATCTTTTTAATGAAAAATCGTGCTAAGGGCCTGTACATACTTCGCGAAGAAGGCGACAGTAGCGATTGGTCGGCCAAGCAAATCATATGTATCGATTTTTGTAGGGCGGTCGCTCGACAAAAATCCATATGTATGATCTGCGTGGCCGATCAATCGCTCATGTCGCCTTCGTCGCAAAGTATGAACAGGCTCAATGTGCAATAGTCGATATACGTCATTTTCACTGTAGCCGTACAGACACTTTAAAAATGAAATGAACATCTTGCACACCGAATTATCGCATTTAAAGTTTAAACAGACATACCCGATAATCAAAATTATCAGCTCGGGCTCGACATTGGGGTATTTGTCTTCTAATTTCTCAAATGGCTTTTATCTCTTAGCAGTTTGTGATCTATTTTAACGTCATTTAGATTGTTAGATTCGAATATAACTCTGTATATTTAGACTATTTATAAAGATTTATCACTGGTTTAATTACCCAAGTTTGAGGTTTTCTGAAACAAACTGGGTCGATGGCAACAGAAGTGCGTACTTTTTTCGCAGCTTTAAAAATCACCGTTTTAAAATGAAAGGGGCTAGTTTAAAGTAAAAAGTGTATAAAAACATAAAACATGGCGTGCTCTCGTAATTCTATATTTAGTATGGTTTCGATACTTGTCAGCATTAATAAACTTACCCTTGAATTCTTCAGGAGCATCCTCTAGCTCCATCTCTTGAGCAGCTTTGTTATTGTACAGTGTTTCAACCTTTTCGGCCATTGCACGGAACCTAAAATGCAATGTTGACGTGAAGATAGGTAGAAACAGGCTGTAGATCACACATGCTTGCTGGTAACACCTGCTCCTACCTCTCTATTTGACTAATCGGGACGACATTGTTGCTCTCGAGACGACGAATCACATCGTTCATCATCTGCGGGGTGTAGGATCTCTGGAAGTGGAATTTAAATTAAAAAAATTAAAGTGAAATCCATTGGTAATCCAACAATAGTGATTGAGAAGTCTTATTATTGCAATAAAAAATACTTCCAGAAAATTTGAAGCTCGAAACAAGAGTTTATTGACGACGACTGGACCCCTAAGGCCCCGTTCATACTTCCGACGTCGAGCGACGCGACGGCATGTAAAGTGACCAAATTGATCGATCGCGTCGCTCAATCAATATGGCCACCGTGCGTTACGTCGCGTCGCTTGGCGTTGTAGTATAAACAGGGCCTAAGTTCATACTTCGATGGAGCGATGGGAGCAACTGGTCGGCCAGACAAATCATACGTATCGAATTTCTTTGAGCGATCACTCAGCAAAAATCGATGCGTGTGATTTGTCTGGCCGACAATCGGTACCCTCCCGTCGCGAAGTATGAACAGGCTATAAGCTCATCTTAAGGAACGGTATCAGCTGCTGAGAAGAAGCAGACGTCAATAGTGGACAGGAGCTTCAAATTCTCGCAGACGAATGGAATTTCAACACCGTCAAGCACCAAATTTCCTTCCAAAGGTTCCCATGGAGTCCAATGCACCGCTACTCACCTCATCGTGAGCAATAAACTCGGCGAACGTGTCCGAAAACGCCGCCAGGTTGAGATACACGTCGACAACTTGGCCTACAAGCTTCCGCGGCTCCCACTGGAACCTCTCTGCAGCGTCACGGACCTAAATTGGATCCACTGAACCGAATGTTGGAGCACAAGGAGCAGACAACCGACCATACCTTCAATTCCATGCACTTTCGTCCACAAAGCTGCGCAATGTTGTGGTTGAGCATCGACGCCAGACGATCACCGAGGACGTCCTGGGCGAACGGCTGTGGGGCATCCCTTGTTAGGTAGCCCAGCAGTTCCAGAGTGTCCTTCGCATAGATCAACCATGACCGGACCTTAACCAGGATTTACACAAATTCTAAGTAAATTGCAGACTTTTAAGGTGAAACTGGAAACTCTTCGACTGTGACTGTCCTCGGCGAAACTTAAACTTAAATAATGTTCACTTTGTGCTAACTGATTTTGCATCATTTTTGACTTCTATGTTCTACTTTTGTCAATCTTTAAAAAAGCCAACTTTTGTACACTCTTTTGCTGAAATTACTTTCTGTCTCTTTTTGGCTCAATAAATGTTCTTCTGTCCCTTTCGGCTCAATAACTGTTCTATGTTCTATGAACTGGACACTTTTCGTACCAACTGAACGCACTTCTACGCAAGCTTGACGCTTCTGAAATCAAATTGAACATATTCTTAATCAAAATAATCGCCTTTCAGATAGAACCAGACCTCAGCCTCTAGGAAAACTAAAATAATTTTTCACTCAACAAAAATCAAGGATGACTTTCTACGAAGATTTTAATTCATCTGCCCAAAAAATGCGCACATTGAAATTTAATTTTATTTTTTAAAGAAAAATGATAGTTTAAAGCTTATTTTAAGGCGCACGAAGGCAGCAATTTCTTTTCATGTATTAGAAGGTCTGTCGTAATTTTAAGTTGGCTACCTATAAAAGGCACATGTCGCGAAGCTGGGCAGCATTGGGGGGGGGGGGGTGGTGTGGAGGCGCGCCATCCAATCCGGGGTGGGATTCATAAACGACTTACATAACTTGAACAGAGAATTCCCAGCGGAAAACTCAGAGAACGCGGCTTATCGTTCACCATATCGCTTGATAAGTCCCGCTATCTGAGTTTTCCGTTGTGAATGTCCTGTTAAAGTCATGTAAGTCGTTGATGAATCCGACCCTTGGTCGTATCGAGTGGGCGTGCCATTCGGAGAGGGACGTACGATCGGTACCCAACTAGCTGGCATGTGTTCGCATGATGTTTTGCTTTGTTATGATCGGCTGGCGCGCTCCCACCTCCAACGCTGCCCACATTCGCTACATAAACCGAAGTCTGTTTACTTAAAACAGCAAAGGAAAATAAAATACGTGCGTTGTCCACCATTGTTTTTGTTGTATCGTTAACAACTGTGTAACTCCGCGCAAACAGAATTTTTGCTAGCAATAAGAGGAACATAGTGAGGTTCTGGACGAGTGCATGGCGGGTTCGAGTCCCACCTAATGCTAAAGCTTTGATCGCAACCAAACATCGGCCTAAAAAAAAAACTTTGAAGCATTATTTTTTCATAAAACACCAAAATTTTTTGAAATATGAGACAGAGTTCTTACTTTTTCAAGCACATGAATTAAAAAATTTCAACAAAAATCATAATAAACTCTTCTTGGAGAACAAACTGGTATGAATGACTTCTTTTTAAAATATGTATGGATTAATCTAGAATTCTCTCCTTTCGATTTGGAAGATGTTCAGTTTGACTCCATAAGCGTCGTGTCAGCGTTGAAAGGTTGCACTTTGGTTTGAACACGTCCAATTTAACGTGGAATTTGTATACACTCCAGCAGCGGGGCGGAATGCGGCGATATCGATCGTTCACGCAGCTTAATCGATATCGAGCTCGTTGCACTACGACTCTAGTATAATCCACAAGAAAGTTATGGAAATCTGGATTTTTATTACCTGCCGCTTCGCATCCTCCAGAATACTCTCCCGTTGTTGCTGTTCTTCTCTCTCAAGCGCTGCCCATTCATCTTTATTCGCCATTACGAGTTCGACATCGTGGATCTTCTTCAGCGCCGCTAAGCTTTCATCCAATAAGAACGTCGCGTCGTTGATCACCATATTGATGAAGCGGATGAATTCTGGACCACAGGCCCTGAAAACAGCGTGATAAACTGAATTGTTGGTAAAGAATGGGTTCTAATGAAAAGCTTAGTGTGCGCCATGTATTCTGCGTTTGCCCAATATAGCGCAAGTACATAGAACGGCTATTCGGCCATCAGAGTGAGATCCGATGGCTACGCTTGCCTACAAAGCCAGATCAAACACAGCGGATTTCTGCCCGTTGAAGCAGAGACATCCACAACCCCAGTAAACGCCTTAGTGTCAGAGGAATCCCAGCTGAAGAAAACCGAAATTACCGGTCAAGAGACCGACAATGTCGATGGATATTCATTGCCTTCCCACGTCTTCTGAATCCCCAGGCACCTTGGACGACATCTTTGGCAAGTCTTCTGAATCCCTTTAAAGCCCTCGAGGATCATTTCCTCCTGCGCTAACCCACTCACGACGCAGTGCGTACAACCTACCTTCGCCCTCTCCATAAGAATAGACTTTCCTCCAATACTGCCCTTGAGGACATCTAAGGTTGAAACTGAGATATCCAGTGTCCCCTCGAACACCTTATCACCTTATCGTAATAAGTCAAGCAACTAACCTGGCCAGATAAATCATGACAGACCGGTAATAGGTCTCATTCCACAGACACTGGAAAATCACTTGGATATTCCGCCGGATGCTGAACTTCTCGTAGAAATCCGTTCCAGCTTCGGCGTCCGAGTAGAACTGAAAGTTGGGATGCCATATCTTGGGCAGTGTTGTCGGCAGATATGAACGGAATCAATTGAAATATATCCCAAATCACTAATTTTATACTTTCGAAAATTAGATGAAACCCTAATAGAGCACGCAACAATCAACACCAATATTGCTAAGAGTTCGTCCGTGGATTCAAACCACAAATGCACAAGTACCTCATAAATAAGGCAAGAACTAGACCCTAAGGGCCCGTTTGTACTTCGATGCCGAGCGACGCGACGCCACGTGCTGTGGCCACATTGATCGTGCGAGGCGATCGATCAATTTGGCCATTATACATGCCGTCGACTCGCACAAGTGAGAGAAGGCCTCCGGAGTTCCGAGCTTCGCCGACGTTCGAAGATCAGAGACGCTGTCGCGTGAGCCAAGTTGTCAAAAATTAGGTGGGCCGACCGTGTAATGCGCTTCGCAGACACCCGCTGAACGAGAGCCGTTACCGACTGAATTACGCGGGATGTCAAGAGAACACAGGATACCCACCAACGCGTTGGTCGGACTTCTTCGTGAAAGCCCTGAACGACAGCTATGACGCTCTTCGTGTCCCTCGAGCGAGGAGGATCTATTGGAGCATTCTGGCACCAACAGGGACGAATGGAGACGCTGCTGGCGCCCACTCAAGCAAGTCGATGATCAACGGGACGACAGGTGATACAGGTGATACATGCCGTCGCGTCGCTCGACGCCGGAAGTATAAACGGGGCTCCGCAGAGGTAAAAAGAAAGAGAGTAAGAAGTTACCTAAAATTACCTATATTTTAATAACCCTACACACCTTAAATCCTCATTCAAAACCAACCTTCACCAAACTCGGAAACAGCTTCCCCATAGCCATCGGACTGTTGATCACCTGATACCACAAGTTCTGAGCAGCTGGCATCACAGCAGGCGTGAGCATCATTACCACTTCAACCACCTACAAAAATAGGCGCTTTGAAAGCTCTCTGAACAACGGTAAAACAACGGTAAAAAGTTAGCATATCGAAGGCTACCGAGGTTTAAGATGAGGGAACTTGACGTTTATTGCACAGTGGCTATTCATAAATGAGTAAGTACTCACTTTTGCAGCCAGAAACGGATTGTTGAAGTAATGGGTGCAGCAAATGAAGACCAACAGATGATTCGGCCAATCATTGTTTCTCCCAACAAGAAGCGGAGCGGCGTGTCTGTAATTAAAACATTCCTTTGGCCGACAGCGCTAATAAAGCAGCAATTACACCTAACTGTAATATGGTCACAACATGCAAATCCACATGTGCCCTAACAAGTGACCACTTTTTAAAATTTTATAATAACTTTACTTTTAAAGGAAAAATAATAAATTTAGAAATATATGAAAATAAAAAAAAGAGCAAATAAAAGAGAGAAAAGGGAGAAATGAAAGAATAAATAAATACGAAAAAAATAGAAAAATAGAATAAAAAAATACAAATAAAAATACACTTTCAACAACAGAAATAAAAATGGTTGAAGAAAAAATAGTGCTCAATTTGTAGCAAATAAAAAGAGGTAGCAATTTTTGCTTAGAGAAGGGATTGCGCCATGTATTCCTCCAGGATGTCGCGATTTCCATTTGATGGACAGCATTTTTTTTTGTTGCACGGAGTTACACACTTGTCAACGGTACAACAAAAAGATCTGAAGAACACACACACTTTCCCTTTTCTACATCAAGTGAACAGCCTTCACGCTATTAATCAAACGAAGATCGCGACTAGTAGACATCGGATCCGATTCCGAATCGGATGACTTGAATTTGTCATTTTTTGAAACCCGGTTACAATGATTGTCCGAGTAGCGGCATTTTTGAAAAGCCCCGGCTCTTGGGATGACTCAAATAATAGCTGCTTAAACAGGAACGATTTTCATGCGAACCAAATCACTTATTTCTCTTCGAATCTCACATCGGTTATTCGGATCGGATAGACCTTCAAATTTCCGAGTAAAGCCAGTTATCTGAGTTACCCGATCTGTGGAAAAACACTCTTATCTGAATCTCCCAATGATCCGGGCTTTTCAAAAATCCTATTGTTTGCGCAATCCCTTTAACCAGAGTTTGAAAAATTGACGGATCCGAATTATCCGAATGGGGTGTCGGATCCAATGTCTAGCGACTAGCTAGATGAGTGCATGGCGCTGTCTATTCTATGTCATACAAAAGTCGGTTAGTGATCGAGCATGAAAGGGTTTGGAACAGATTTTCTGCTCGGTTTGAACCTTGTAACGTCTCAGAGACCAAGTTGATTAGTTAGCGACCATGAAATGGTGGGAGATGGGATCGGGGTGAGCGATGATATAACAAAGGCCTGCGACACGACAAGGGTCAAACCGAGCAGTAAATCTGTTCCAAACCCTTTCATGCTCGGTGACTAACCAACTTTGTCTGAGATTAATAAGCTAAATAAACTGCTGCTTTTCTTTCTGGATCTCAGAGTAAGCTTAGAACCATTATTGTTTTTTTAGAAAATATTTTTTAAATAAAATTTCAAACAGTATGTTCACTTATGAGTATGAGATGAGTAATTAACACACTGACGACAATCGCGTTTTGCGGCAGACAACCGTGTGGGACGCGTATGCGATTCTACACACGCGCCCTACGATTAACCGGTGGCTCATAATGTCCCTCGCGGGCCACTTTTTTGTTTCGTGCACTTTTTTTTATAGATTTTTCTGTTCTCTAATCACTTGTGATAGGAGATGTCCGACAGGGATAAGCTAGAAAAATGTCGTTGGGGGTCGAGCGTTCTACACCCTCGTCCCCTGGCCCGCCCACCCCCAACCCCTGGGCTTGCTCGAGAGTCCGATGGCTGCCTTACGAGATAGTGGAGACGCAGACATTTGCCACGCCTCTGTTTAAAGGGCGGGGGTAGAACGCCACTCCGCCATGTCATTGCATTCATTGCATACAGGTGAGTAAGGCTATCGGAGGTCACCGATTTTGCCCGAACTTCGTCATGGGGGTTACTTGGGGTGCTGATCTCGGATATGGCATCGGTTTTCGGAATTGAGGCCAATTACGGTAGGCACAGATGAGCAAGGCTGTCGGAGTAATTGCCTCGTAGACGAAGTTTGTGCGAAATCTGCGACCATGATTCCGACAGTCTTATTCATCCGTACCTACCGTAATCTAACGTAATCGGCTGAAATTTTGAAAACGGATGTCAGATTCGCGATCACCATCCCAAATAGCCTCCTGAGAGGAATTTGGGCAGAAAAGACTGACTTGAATTGATGTGGTTGAGGAATTGGTCTCCTTCCTAGTAAGGTAAAAATTTTCAAATTCGGCGATATATGTAATAAAAGCCTCTACATTTTTCTTGCTTATTCCTGTTGAACATTCTTCTAGCACAGGTGACTAGAGATCAGAAAAAACATCTATAAAAAACCGACGGCAGCCGAATGTCCCAAGCGAACGGACTCTATGAGTCACCGGTGGCTCACATTGCCGTCAATGTGTTAAAACTTCAAAGTCATAGCAAATTTTCTTGGAAAAAAAATGTTCTAAACGTCTCATGTCAAATTCTCTAGTTTAATTCGAAGATGTTCAATTTGATTTCTAAATGCGTCAAGCCTGCTTAGATAAGTGTTCAAATTGATGTGAAAATGTTATAAAAGACGTGTAAACAATCAAGTTACGCATGACTATCAGTTTTCATCCACAAGGGAAGTCGAGGAAATGCAAGACATGGCATAATCCGCTCACTTCAACGAGAATGTGACCAAATCCAGTACGTCATCCAAGTAGAACTCCGGATACGCAGCGAACAGCTGTGGAGCAACCGGAGGGAGCTCGCTTTCGTAGTGACTGTAAAGCATCTCATTCACAAAATCGAAGAAAAAAGAATGCGAAACCTTGGGAACGAATGATCACTCCACTTACAAGTTTGGTGTGACAGCGTTGAGGAGCAGCTGCAGCTGTTTGCTGGAGAAATCGAGCGCGAGGCTAATGAATGACGGATCCGACAGCATGCACTCGTAGCACATGGCTGTGTGAGTGAACGACTGAAGCAGAGGAACTGTTAATCGATAGCCGACAGCCAGAACTGAGGACGTTTCAGTTTTTCTATGAATCGGAAGGACAAATCATAGGCCGCGATTGCACGCAGTAGAAGACTGTGTAGATTCGATTTTAAGAACAAACAGAGGGCGACGAGCCAGAAGTGGCGGAAATTCCACTCAAATATACCATTTTCACGTCATTTGGACGTCAATTGGACACTCTTCAGAGCAAATTCGGCACTTTTCAAGGCAAGCTTGACGCATTTGAAATCAAGCTAAACAACATCAACATCACAACGATCGTCTCCCAAATATGAACAAAAAATTTCTAAGAAGGTTCACTTTTGTCTGAAGAAAAATTCGAATGACTTTCTTTGAAAATTTTCGCTATCAAAATAAGTGAACACATTGTTTGAATTTTATTTTATAAGGGAAAATAATGGTTTCTAGCTTATTTTAACGTGGAGACTACACAATGCACTCATCTAGCTCGTCGTGATTCTCATTTGATTGATAGTGTAAACGATGTTTTCTTGAAACAGCGAAGTGAAGATATGTTTGCCATTTTCAATTCTTTTTGTTATGCCGTACTCTCCTCACAAACATAACAAAACTCGCTATCAACCGAAGGGAAGTTGCAACGGGATGAGTACATCACGTAATCCCTCCTACAGGCGAAAATTGTTGCTCTTCTGCATTTCGAAACAAGTTTTAAACATTTTTTATTGAAAAAAAAAGTATGGGATCTATACCGTCCGGGGGGGGGGGTACAGAATTAAAAATTATGTAACGAATTGACTTGACACTCAACAGAGCGGATTAAAAAAACAGAATAAAACCTAAGCTGACAAATTTCACAAAGAAAAAGGGAAAAAATAAGGTTTTCGTAGAGTTGCACCACGGTTGTAAACAGACAACGTTATGCGCCCCCTCACTATGATGGATCCGGGTTATAACATGTCAGGCGGCGGTCAGCACGCGGTATGCGGCTTTATTGGCCTCGTTTACATGATAGATCCCGGTTATAACATGTCAGGCGGCGGTCAGCTGTGTTTGAATGCGCTTTGCCCGCCGAGACGTCTTTAGAACCGCTGTTATTTGTTTGTTTTTTGCTCGTTTCTTCGTTTCGTTCTTTTTTAGGTCCTATTCTGCTCTCTTCAATCCGCTCTGCGAGTGTCAAGTCAATTTGTTACATAATTTTTAATTCTATGCCCCACGGACTAAGATAGATCCAAATTGTGTTTACTTTTCGAGGCAAATAATCAAAAAATTTCAAAAAAAAAGCCATATCATATTTTGTTTATTTGATTTTTGATATAAAGTGCCTGGTATTATCTCTATCTTCATTTTGATTTGAGATGTGCTCTGCTCAATTTCAAATGCGTCGAGCTAGCTTTGAAAAGTACCCATTTCTAGTGAATATGGTATATGCAGTGATAGGTGGAACTAGAACTTTTCTAGTAGTCTCATCACATAACCGCTAATACGAAGTCAAAAAAAAAAATCCAGAATCGCGTCTAATACGCAGCTGGCTCAAATATGGCAGTGAAATTGTTTGGGACCATGCTAGACAGAAACCAAATCAACGAACCAGTTTCTGCTCGGTGCGCGCTTTGATCTTATGATTGATTCTGCTCCGCTCCAAGGCAGTATGCGGTCCATCCGGTAGGCGTGTCAGCTGGTCTTGAAGCTCCTGAAATCTCCCCATCTGTTATGAACGACAAAACAATGATTTTCACGTTTGATAAGGAATAAAGGACGGCGTTTGTCAATTCTTTCTTGGATGCGCCGCGCATTCTACTTCTACGGAATATCGTGGAGGAAATATGGGTGGGCACTTTCCCACAGAATAAATTGCGAAGGCCAGATGATAGACAAATTAATGATATGTTCTTCCGAAACAACTTTGGTACTAATTCACCTGCCCCGGAGGGACGTAAGGTGTGGTTGCGCTGGGCAGAACCCGAACCAATAACCTTCAAATCATACTGTGCTACAGTTTCCACCAAAGTAGATAGTTAAACCGAAACAAGGCCATGGAAATAGAAAAATGAAAGGTTGTGAGAACAGCCAGTCTTGTACCCGACATCGTCATCGGAAAGGACCTAATAAAGGTTGAAAAATCCCCAAATAAGAAAGAGCGGTTCATGTCGCAAATGTGGGCAGCATGGGGTGGATGTGGCGTGCTAGCCAATCACAACCAATAAGAACGCCGATCAAACCCTAGCCCGCCAATCATGTAACCGACTAAACAGATCTCGTCTGAGCAGTATGCCCATTTTATGCAACCTGGGCCCGGATTCATCAAACAATGGGTATAGGTAGAGATATCTAAGGAAATCGTACCGACTGCTAGAGGGTAGTGAGTACGATTCGTATTCATGAAATGAGTAAGAGTAAGATACATCTAGGCTTCTTGAGAGAAGAGCGGATCTTTTTAGAGCGCCATTTTGTCAATAGGGCGCGAACAACTCGCGGGTATACGTATGTACTCACGACGATCGGAGGGTTTTCTCTTCCCACTGATATACCCACGATTTGGCAGGTAAGGTCTATCATGAATCGTAGGTATGTCCACATCGTAGGTATGTCCACTCCTATACCCAGCTTACCCGTGGGTATGCATTTTGATGAATCCGGGCCCTGATTGGCTGTCTCGCCTCATATTTCCCATGCTGCTCACATTTGCGACTAGTACCGAAAGAGCTAAAGGACCTCCTCACACTTGTCTGAATAAGGAGCACAACCTGAAGGGCCACTGACCCTGATCTGATCCCGAACGTCGGCAATATGTCTCCTCAGGCTCCGTAGGCGATTCACTCCAGGTTGAAGACAGATATTCTCGAACTGCATCGTTATGAAGAAGCATTCCGTCGTGAATTTGTCATCATTTACCGGTGCTGAAAGCACAACACCGTTATTCGACGAAAAAATCACAAGTCAGGCTTTTGACAATGAATTAGCCTAGGTTTAGCGATCTTCGTTGAAAAAGTTTGGAGAAAAGGAAAGCAATGACTCACGACACTTCTCTGCAAACTCCTTTGCTCCATGAAGATCCATCTTGAGACGAGTCTTCTCGGCGATATCCACTCGGCTGTTCTTTTGGAACGGATACATCTGATTCACCTGAATA
Source organism: Heligmosomoides polygyrus polygyrus (assembly GCA_947396885.1). Classification (NCBI taxonomy): domain Eukaryota; kingdom Metazoa; phylum Nematoda; class Chromadorea; order Rhabditida; family Heligmosomidae; genus Heligmosomoides; species Heligmosomoides polygyrus. The sequence continues at coordinate 108,099,286 of OX377202.1, forward strand.
AACGAACAGCTGATCACGTCTCTTAGCTATACAATGGATCCGATCGAAAATACCACCATATACCCTCAGATAATTGGATGATTCGGATAATGGCGATTTTACGGACCCCGGTTTTTGAATGATTCGGATACGGGCAATTTCGCAGACCTCGGATCTTTGGATGATACGGATCGGGTTGTCCGAATCGGATATCCGAAAATGATTCATTCGGATCCAGTGTTAACTCTCAACATAAGAGTAGAGCTAACTACCAGGCTGTCCAATAATTCTTGTCCGAAAATTTCATCATTTTTAATTTTTTATCAACTTTATTGAAAAACAAGTCTGTTTTGAAAAACAAGGTGGCGATGTCCGTTCCTCCACGTGGTGCCACTGGAAACTACTCGCTCTGCGAGTTAAGCCGAACACGGACACTCGATTGCAGGCGACAGGCCCTTGTGACAGGCCGGCCTACGAAGACCCATGTCACATCAAATGGTGTATGACAGCTCAAGTGTTTCGAGATAGTGCTACGGCGTCCGCGGGAGCCGACGCGCACTCGCAGAGCCCGGCGAGTGTGAGAAGTATGAGAGGGTCCCTGATGCGAGGACGGCATCGGGGGGCAACTGAGCTAGTCCGAAAGTCCCGTAACGTAAGCAGGACCCGCGTGGCAACGCTGAATGTGGGTACGTTGACGGGCAGCTCGTGCGAGTTGGTTGAAGCACTGGAGCGTAGAAGAGTTGATTTCTGTGCGGTGCAGGAGACGAGGTGGTCCTGCCGTAAGTCAAGGGACATAGGACGTGGCTTCAAGGCCGTTCTATGTGGAAGTCCCAGGACCACCAGTGGTGTCGGAATAATCGTCTCCGAACGATTTCGTGATTCGATTGTAAGCGTCGAGCGCTTTGACGATCGATTGATGAAGATCGTTGTCGCCGCGAAGGAGCGACTCTATCACTTCTTCTCTGCGTATGCTCCGCAGACTGGCTGCTCGGATCAAGCCAAGGAGGAGTTTTGGAGCCTGCTTGATGAGAAGACAGCAGAGGTACCGTCGAAAGATGTCATCATAGTCGCTGGTGACCTCAACGGGCACGTCGGCGCGACGAAAGACGGGTACGGCTGTCATGGTGGGTTCGGTTACGGATCGCGTAACGCAGATGGTGAGCGTATCCTTGAATATGCGGAATCGCACAACCTCACCATAGTGAACACCGTATTTCGCAAAAGCGATTCCCACCTCATCTCGTTCTATAGCGGGAACACCAGGACTCAGATAGACTTTGTCCTTGTGAAGGATCGAGACCGAAGTCTTGTCACAGACGCGAAGGTCGTGCCGTATGAGACGGTCGCCCCACAGCATCGACCGCTGATCTGTACTTTAAAGATCGCCCCTCCGAGGCTGAAGCAGGTCGAGCGATGCGGTGCACCAAGAATGAAGTGGTGGCGAATGAAAGAGAAGGAAGCAGCTGTGATTTCTCGCGTGCGGTTACCGACAGTGACAACTGTCGACGAAACTTGGGAGAAGGCCACCGACGCGATTCGTCACGCTGCACGGTCGGAGCTCGGCATCACGAAGCCTGGGCGACGGAAGGTCGACAAGCAGGCCTGGCTGTGGACAGATGACGTGAAAGCCAAAGTTCGAGAGAAGAAGACGCTATATCACGTGTTTCTCGGCGAAAAGACAGCCGATAACTGGCGGAAGTACCAAGAAGCGAAGAAAGCTGCAAAGAAGGCCGTGGCTGTTGCAAAAGCCACTCATTATGGAGATGTCAACGAGAAGCTCGAGTCGCGCGATGGTGAGCGGTATCTGTACCGACTCGCAAAGAATCGCCATCGCCAGACCGAGGACATCGAGAAGTTCTTCGGCATCAATGATGAGAACGGCCGTCTTCTTATGGACCGCAAGAAGGCATTGAAGCGATGGCGCGATTACTTTGAGGAAATCTCTACAGTAGAATTTCCTCATCCAGCCATCCCCTCAACGGCTCCAACCCACGGCCCCGTTCAGAAGATCACCGTGGAGGAGATTGAAGCGGCTTTGAAGAAAATGAGGCCAGGCAAAGCGACTGGGCCCGACGACGTGGCAGCAGAACTGTGGAAGTCGAAGTTTTGGTACCCTGCTGAGTGGTTGGCGAAGTTCTTTAATCAGGTTGTGGCGGAGAAAAAAGTGCCTGAGAGTTGGCGCCAAAGTACGACGATTCCGATTTGGAAGAAGAAGGGAAGTCCTGCAGACTGCTCCAATTACCGTCCGATTTGCTTGCTTTCGCACAGCATGAAGATCTTTGAGCGAATTGTCGATGGACGAATTCGGGACATCGTCCAGCTGTCCAGCAATCAGTTCGGCTTCGTGGCTGGCTGTGGCACCATTGATGCCATACACGCCGCGCGCCTCCTGATAGAGAAGCATCGCGAGAAACAGAAGGCAGTGCATATCGCCTTCCTCGACTTGGAGAAGGCCTTTGACCGCGTACCGCGTGAAGTGATATGGTACGCCTTGCGACATAATGGAGTTCCCGAAGAGCTCATAGAGTGGGTGCGAATTCTCTACTCTTGTCCAAAGAGTCGACTGCAAGCTGCAGCTGGAACCTCGATCTAGTTCCCCATCTCTGTCGGGGTACACCAGGGTTCTGCGCTTTCCCCACTCCTCTTTGTTGTCGTCATGGATGCCATCACACGAGATCTTCAGAAGCCCGTCCCTTGGACGTTGCTTTATGCCGATGACGTGATGCTCGCTAGCGAAGATAAAGGTGAACTCGAGCGAGAGGTGCAAGCTTGGTGTGATCGCTTGGAGCGGTTTGGACTCAGATTGAACGTGAAGAAGACCGAGTATTTAACGACGGACGTTACCGAGTCCAGCTCCATCAAGGTTAACGGCATCGAGCTTCCACGCACTGCGGTCTTTAAGTACCTGGGATCAGCAGTCGCGTCTGACGGCAAACTGATGGTCGAAGTGAATTCACGCGTGAGTGCAGCTTGGTCCAAGTGGCGCTCGTTGACTGGGGTGCTCTGCGATAGGAAGATACCGGAGCGCTTTAAGTCAAAGATCTACAGAGCAGTCATCCGGCCAGTAGCGATGTACGGCGCTGAGTGTTGGCTGCGACCAAGGAAGTTGAAGCGCGCCTCAGCGTCATGGAGACGAAGATGCTGCGCTGGACGGCAGGAGTCACGCGCATGGACCGCATTCGAAATGATGCTATTCGGTAGAAGTTCGGTGTCGCGTCGATAACTGACAAGATGCGCGAAGCTCGCTTACGATTGTACGGCCACGTTCTGCGTGGAAAGGAAGATAGCGTCCGCAAGATAGGCCTTAAGTTCGAGGTGGTAGGAAAGCGGCCTAGAGGGCGCCCGAAGCAGCGCTGGGCTGATACGTTACATACGGACTTGAAAGCGGCTGGCGTCCACCCTGATCTAGCGCTGGATCGGGAAAGGTGGCGTCATGACACCAGAATAGCGGACCCCGCTACGAAGCGGGACAGACGCTGAAGAAGAAGAAGAAGAAGAAGAAGAAGAAGAAGAAGAAGAAGAAGAAGAAGAAGTCTAATAAACAATATAATTACCACAGTTACCCACAACAGTGGCCCATCGATTGGGCAGGTCGCCGATGTCCTTCGCCCAGAACTCCGGGGGCTGCGACTCGAAGAAATCCGCGATGTCGGATTTGAGGTTGTCGTAGTTGGTGAATTTTCTTCCGGCCAAACGGTGCTTCAGCGGGCGGAACAAGTGGCAGTCGGAGGGGACGAGGTCCGGGGAATAAGGCAGATGGGCAACCGTCTCCCAGCCGAGCGTCGCCAACTTCTGCTGGGTCTCCTTCGCCACGTGGGGGCGCGCGTTGCCGGGCAGCAGGTGGACCGATGCCCGTCGGGGACGCTTTTCTCGGATGGCGGCGGCTAGTTTCTCGAGCTGATCGGTGTAGATGGAGGGGTGACCGTCCTGCCTTGCGGGAGCAGCTCGAAGTACAGCATGCCCTTGGCGTCCCACCAGCAGCAGAGCATGATCTTCAGCGGGTGCTCCCTGTCCTCGAGGCTCGTGTCGCCGCTCTCGAAACGACTGAACCAGCTCCTGACTGTGCGTTGGGACACCGCATCCTCCCTGCACGCTCTGCAGATGTTGGCGACCACGGTGCCAGTGTCGTTGTCCAGCAGCCACTAGTAGTCCTCAACGTACGAATTCGAACTTGGTCCATTTTAGCTTGTACTGGTAGCTAGACGCGGCGACTGCGCCTTATATACCCCTAGCGTGGAACTCTGGAGAACCTTCTAGAAGGTTTTTACACTTGCCTGATATTATAACACTTCTAAGGAAAATATAGAATTTTACAAATTTTCGGACAGGAATTATTGGAGAGCCTGGTACAAAAACATTGTAGTCTCGGGTTGGAGTGAACCAGTTAAGGAAAACAACCGTTAGCCTAGTAAATCTGTGCAAAAACTGACCTTTGACAGATCAATCTTAGACGACAGTTCGAACAAAACACACATCAGGTTCACAACGAAAGTATGTGAGGCAAGCGTGGCGAAATCAGCCTGGAACAGAACACGTTGTTGATGAATAAGCAGATTTAGATCATACTTCACACATTTCAAACCAAACTGAACACCTTACAAATCGAAGTGAGCGTTGTAGGGCCTGTTCATACTTCGCGACGGGAGCGACAGCAGAGGGAGCAACAGGGCAAAGAATACATATCGATCAGTGTCGAGCCGTTGTCTGGGAAAAATCGATAGGCATACTTTGCTTTGTCGCTCTTGTCGCTGTGTCGCTCCCGTCGCGGAGTATGAACAGGTCCTGATGCAGAAGTTAATTTGGACACTGAATGAAGGTCGTGTCGGATTTTCATTTAAAATTGCACTAGTACTTTAAAAAATTGTAATTTACCTACCCAAAAAAGACGCAGTGTTTTCAACTTACATAAAAGTTTCATATCTTACAAAACTGGCTGGCTTTAGGCATGTTTTAAAGCTCAAAAAAGCAGAAATTCACGTACATGCAGACCTAACTGCTGCACAGCTTCAGTGAAAAGCTGTCACACTACCAATAGGATTAACATAGTACTGTTTTAGGTGAGCACATGGTGCAAATTCTCCCTCTAACACAAAAATTTTCGCTTTTTGTGCTTTAAAAAACGTAAGTCCGTTACAGGATGTTCATTTTCGACCTAAACCCCTGCTCTTTGAACATTCCGCTTAAGCGAATAATAAAATAACATTTCAAAGAAAGTCAACATCAATTTTTAAAGTGAAAATTTACTCCGATTCTCATAAAACAATCGAAAGATGTCCATTTTGATTTCAGAAGCGCTCAGTTTTGAAAAGTGAGCGTTCGAAGTGAAAGCGGTATCAAGTGGCGACCTTACCCTCATTTGCGCCCGCTTCTCATTCAGTCTGACGACCGCTGCAAAGTAGTCCAGGCAACGTCCACGAGATGAAGCGTTCGCTACGAGCTGGTGTATAATCTGGTGCGTTAGCGACTAAAATTAAGCGATTACGGTCTCCTAGTAGAATACTGAAGAGATTTTTAGGCTGACTCACTCTAGTCGCCTCGAATCTTCGACGATAACTCTCGTACATCATGTTCACACCGTCTTTTGGCGTCTCCATCACGCCAAAGAACTTGCTTGCGATAGGACCCTGAAGAATTCAAGGCAATATGAGCTATCAGCTCACGTGTGAGTGAAATCCGTTCAACTCACAACGAATTCATCACAAGGAATCCCGTAAGCGAGAAATGGGCCGAGGTAGGAGAGGTGAGCTATTTCGCGACCCGTGATGTTGGTGACGAGTTCTGGCAAGAAATCGGGACGATTGACCATCTAAAACAACTCCTTAGTATTCGAACGTTGACAACAGAAGTCTGTTCCCTTCCAGTTTGGAGGAAAACGAAAACTGCAGAAGCTACACGGCGTTTTCATTCGAACTGCATCTCAAAACACATGAATCCCTGTAAGAGAAAAACCTGACCAAGTCCGCTAGAGGTCGTTTGTTTCCGTCTACTCGCACGGAGATTAGCTGGATGATCGCACGAAATAACAAGTGCACACAATCGTCGCGATTCGTCATCATATGCTGGTAAATCATCGAATCCCTCTGTTGCGTTAGTATCGGATTGAACACCTAAAAACAGCAAATCGGTCAGGTTCAGGAGCTATAACGCTCCATTTAGGAAGAGTTCCTAAGAGTCACTCTTTAGGGTCATAAAAGGTAGTTCAGCCTTCCCTTCGTCTGCACTTAAGTACGCGTAAATGCCCTGAACCTTGGCGCGTCTCAGACACTAGGTTGGTTCGTAAGCAAGCATAAAAGGGTTTGGAACCGAGCACGAAAGAAGGCCACGCCCCCCCCCCCCCCCCCCCCCCGCAGCACGTGTTGCTATTGCACTGCAGCAGGGGCAGTGGCCGCTCTTCGTAGGCCAACTAGGTGTCTGAGACAGACAAGGTTAAAATTCAGCAGTAAATCTGTTCCAAACCCTTTCATGCTCGGTCACTAACCGACTTTTTCCTAACAACGAAAGGTTCCCAACTCAAGGTGAGCTTTTGCGATGCTATTTTGGCAGGATGTAGGGCCCTGTGAGCAGAGTCCAGAATCACAGTTAGCTTTTGCTGAACGCTTTTTTAAAGGCCTGAAAAGGAGGTCTGAAAGCGCGCGCAAGTATCATGAAGCCCTACGACACTCCGCAATGTGTGTCTCGGCGGCGCAGTTGGTAGGAGGGGCGCCTCATAGGAGTACACCGAATGGGTTTTAAGTTCGACTGCGCGCACTGCCGAAATTTCTGCACTATTATTTTGTTGTTATTACGCTTTCCCATGCTCACAGGAGCGGATTTTAGACCACCAATGCTTACAACAAACCAAGACTGTCTACTTGCGCTTTCATGTGTGCCAGTTTTCCAACAATGCCTATCTGCACCATATCATTTCTCTGGAAATAAAAAGTCCTGTCTTCAGTTTCGGTCAACAGCTATGGTACAAATCTATGAATCAAGTAAAACACAAGCGTCACACCAACAGCCTCTTACAAAGCCAGTGAGGAACAATCTTCGCCCTGGCAAGGAATTACCACTTCTTCTTCGTTGAACGCGCAATCCGTGGGTGCAGAGAAAGGTCCTGAGTGAACATCGACGTGCCGAGCTGCCACGCACTCGGATGACAGACAGGAAAGGTCCCATTTCCATTATACCTCTAACTTGAACCGCCCTGACAGTCCAAATCTCAATATATGGCGTCCAGGAGGAGTCTTTTTATGGCATCCGCAACCGCAATCTCTCGCCTTGTTAGAGATGTGAAATCCAGTGTGAAGGTGGAAAGTAGTCGGCCGACAACACCTTCAGGTGAGAAAGATATTTTTGGCACACTTATGTACCGATATCGCCCGGGTCCATAATATTCAATCATAAGGTACGCGTATTTGTGTGCAGTTACGGTATTGTTGATGATATGGTGTGATATGTGGTGGTGCAGATAGGCATTATTGAAAAACTAGCACATATGAAGGCGCAAATAGACAGCCTCGGCTTGTTGTAAGCATTGCTGGCCTGAAATTGACTCCTGTGAGCATGAGAAAGCGTAATAACAACAAACTAATACGTGCAAAAACTTTGGCAGCACGCGGAGTCGAACTTAACCCCCCCTCCGATGTGCTCCTATGAGGCGTCCCGCCTACCAACTGTGCTACCGAGGCATGCCTCGCCAGGTGTCGTAGGGGTTGATGATATTTGCGCGCACGCTTTCAGACCTCCTTTTCAGGTCTTCAAAAAAAAGCGTTCAGCAAAAACTAACTGTGATTCTGGACTCCGCTCACAGGGCCCTACATCCTATCAAAATAGCATCGCAAAAGCCCAGCTTGAGTTGGAAACCTTTCCTTGTAAGATAATAGACCTGCTTTCCACATCCTCTTCAAGATTGCAATTCCCACTCCTAGCTCATGCTTCCATGCATCACTACCATTCAAAGGTGGCTCAACACATAGCCTGTGCAAAGCCTAGCAAACTTTAATTACATTGTGGTCATCTGAGAAACAGTAACAGTAATTATAGGAAAGAACTGAGCATGGGAATCACCTCAGACAGCGCGTTCTCATCGCACAGCGACTTGTTCGTGCAGTGAGCGATGATGTCGCCCAGAAGTGTATTTGATACCAAATTCGAGTAGAGTAAACGAACGAGCGATGAACGCGCCAGTTTGCCCGACATGCTAAAAAAGATTAAAAATTGGTACGGATGTTGAAAGCAAGAGAAATAAAACAAAAATAAACCACTTACAAAGGCTCGTAGTACCCGCGAAGAAGAATAACAATATTCGACAACACTAACTCCCGAAGATCTAAGCACATCTGCTTCTCGAAGTCTTGCAGAAACTGAAAATTTTCTTTACATTGATGGCTTTGGGGGAAGAAAAGAGCCTTAGACAACCGACCTCATTACGGCTCTCAATATTCAGACGACTGTACGTCGACATCAAGTAATTTAAAGCCATTGCTTCCTTTGTACTACCAATTTTGTCCAGCTCAGGGATGTACAGAATCGATCCCAGAGAATCTTCTGTAAACGAACGCGGATTGGTAACAGATGAAGCTGAAGAATCCGTAGTAGTCTGTTAAGGCTATGTATATACCGTTTTCACGTCAAAATGGACACTTTTCAAATCAAATTGGACACTCTTCTTAGCAAGCGGTACTTTTGAAACCAGACTAAACACCTTCCAAGTCAAAGCGAGCTCATTCCAGATTAAAATAGAAACTCTCCGCGACGGTTAGAATATTATTTTGTTCCAGGAAAAACAAGGTTAACTTTATTTTGAACTTTTTAATTGACCTAACCCCAACAGGCGAAGGGTTTGAATTACTATCAAATACGTATGTTTAAAGGAAAGAATCAAAATGTAGAACTTTGGCCGCAAGAAGCATCTGCAACAAACTTGGCTCAGCTGAAAAAACACCCCAAACGAATCAAAATTTCTTTTAAAAATACAAGACGGCAGCAATAATTCAGTGTGAAAAAGAAGAGTTCGCGCCATGCACTGGATTAGATCGCCGCGACTTTCCTTTGATTGATAGTGTAAATGGGTGAGGATGTGTGTTCTTTTATAATTGTTCTTGTTGTACCGCTTACATCTGTGTTACTCCATGCAAACAATATTTTTTCTATCAATCGAATAGATTCGCGACGATCTAGTCAAGGCCTTTCCCGACCTCCTTTTTTAATACTATGTAGGGTTGCCCACTTTCTGCGCTTTAAGAACACATTCCAATTCATTATTTTCACTTGAAAAATAAAAATTTCATAAAATTTTAAACGGTGTGTCCACTTATTGGGAAGATAAAATAAAAAATTTCGACACTATTGTACTTTCACGACTCCAGGGGCCAGATTCATCAACCGCTTACCGGTCGGTAACGATATATCGGTTGTCGTGTCTGTGTCTCTGTATATCTCTGTATCACATACTGTCACGGTATAGTGGCGACCGCCTCTGTAAGCCACGCCCCTACATGGGTTGGAAAGTTGGCAGTCTCCCTAACTGCATTCTTGCTAGATGGTTGTTGTATATAATATAGACTAATAATAAAGGTTTGTAAATCCTCACTCCCAGGCAGGAGCATGATATGGAGGTCGCGGGGAGATCCTTTTGGACTTTTGCTCAAAATTTCTAAAAGAAGTTAGCAGTAGGGGAGACTCCGTTTTGACGGCCATCAAAACGTATTTATATCTCGAGATATACACACTACACCGCATGCACATTGCACATTTCTCACGAAGCATGCTGGCATGTTTTTTTTTTTGGACTGAGCATGATTTTTATCATTTCCACTTTTTCGTTTGTCTTCGTCGTGGCGCATGAATGAGGCAGGGCATGTAACTAAACAGCTATTTTTCAAAAGAATTACTATTACTATTTTCAAAGAATTTGAGCCGCTTACTCTATGCTATTTTTTAAACTCTAACTATCGATTGCGAAAAGTACGATTTTCGCTATTCGCGACAGCGATTTAAAGCGAATATCGTATTTTCCGACCTGGCGTCTTCAAAAACACTAAGTGTGCGGGAAGTACGTTCTTCACATGAGTCACTGCCGAGTGCAAACAACCTCCTTTGTGAACCTCGTACTTTTCCGATTTTCCCTTTTGCGCACGTCTTAGATGATTTCTTTGCATTCATGTTTTCGTTATCACGTTAATAGCCTAATCAAATTTTTCACTATTAGCTTATTAAAACGTCTAATTTATAGCTCATGTTTCTAACCTTCAATTCTTAACTTATCGTCAATTGTCACGGTATAGTGGCGACCGCCTCTGTAAGCCACGCCCCTACATGGGTTGGAAAGTTGGCAGTCTCCCTAACTGCATTCTTGCTAGATGGTTGTTGTATATAATATAGACTAATAATAAAGGTTTGTAAATCCTCACTCCCAGGCAGGAGCATGACAATACTACGTAGGCCGATATGGTGAATCCGCTGTAAGATGATACCAGCGGTATCGTTGATGAATGCGGCCCCAGGGGTCGAGGAGAGGTCGAAAAGATTTTTTTTTGTCCAAACTTTGAGCAGAGGAATTATTTGGGGTGCTGATCACGAATCTGACATTCGTTTCTCGTTTACGCCGGAGACGGAAGGTTACGGTAGGTAAGGGTGACCTGAAGCGTTCCTAACCCGTAGCTACCGTACTCCAGCATAAAACGAAAAACGGATGTCAGATTCGTGATCAGCACCCCAAATAATCCCCTGGGCGAAGTTTGGGCGAAAAAATTCCGAATAGGCGATCGTGAAAGTACAGAAGTGCCAAAATTTCAAAGAAAGCTAGGATCTATCCTAGTCCGGGGTCGCATAAGTAAAAGTATAATATGTGACCAATTCACTCAAGACTTACAGAGCGGCTCCTACAGAACAACACAGAACCTAAACAAGAAAAAGTCACAAAGAAAAAACGAAAAAATTGCATTTATTACGGTTGTAAGAAGGCAAAGTTGTGTGCCCTCCTCACCATGTTAGATCCTGGTTATAACATGCCAAGCGACGGTCAGCACGCGGCATGACTCTATTCCGTCGCTCTTTGCACGCCAAGACGGCCGTAAACCGCGGCGATTTTTTCGTTTGTTCGTCCGTTTTTGGTTTCTTTTAGGTTACTTCGTTCTCTAGAAGCCGCTCGGTAAGTATTAATTCATTTTGTTGCCTAGTTTTTAGTTATATGCCCCCCCCCCCGGACTAGGATAGATCCGAAAGCTATACTAATTTTTTGGCGCAATACGGCTTGGGGGTAGACTGCTATTTCGGTAGGCCTGAATATATGCTCTATATACGCCTGTAATAGGATAGAATATGTCATCTAGCAGAGGCCCACCCCATACTAGATTGTGCTAGAATAATCAACTCTTGTATGAAAAAGAAAACTCGTCGTCAAAACTCCACCCCTCCCCCAAGTCGTACTGCACCAATTTTCCTTAATCAAAGTTATTCTAATCCTGTTGGAGAGCCTCTAGTTTAATCTGGAAGAAGCTCGTTTCAAATTGAAAGATGTTCAGCTTGTTTTCAAAATTTTGCTTAGAAGAGTGTCCCATCTGATTTGAAAAGTGTTCAGTTTGATGCGCGACGCCACAGCACTATAACAAGTAGCCGATGCGAGTGATCGACATCGTTATAGTTCTCACACTGGCAGAAAGCAGCGTCTGAAGCATAAACCCCTCCGCTGACGCTCACCTGAATCCACCTCCATAGCAACTTCTGAAGTGGACGCGATGGAAGAGACGAGAGTGAATATCAGATCATGAATGGAGCTCTTGCAAGCGGCTGGAATCGAGCAAACATCAGTGACTTAGGACCGAAATCCACAAAGAAGATGCTGAATTCTCACTAAGGTCCAGTAGATCCGTCTCAGAGATCCTCAGGTTACACTCGTCGATGAGAGCAGTCTGCATCGCAAACTCTGGAGCGACATTGTCACCAACTCCAAGCACTCGCAGCACTAGACTTCGAACACGCTCGGATTTGAACTGAAGGGCCTCCTAAATTTAATTTTCTACAGTAGTCTTCCAGCTTGACGAATGCATGTAGCAATCCCAACGTTCACCAAACAAGGTTTTCTCTCTCTCGTTCAATCTATAAAGCTTTACTAAGGATAGGAACATTTCGACCGAAGACAGTATACACAGCTTGTGGGACACTCTATGCAGGGAGCAAGAGTGCTCCCTCCTGACGACTACACGAAATGCAGCTATAAGACTTTACTATATGGATCAGTATTAATCGGTATCAACTGCTTTTCTCCTTGCTTTCTTCTATCAACAGAAGAGGGATAAGCCTTCATCTTCGTGATCCTTATTAAACGATGCCCCACCATATAGGTCTCATTGAGAATCTTTGGGCAAGTTCAGAGATGTCCCTTGTAAATTGCCCTTCTAGCAAGCCATCTAAAAGGTTGATGTACTTTACAGTAATCTTGAGAAGAGCAGTGAGCTGCCAGAATCACCAAAGCAAAGTTGAACATAGTTGGAAAACTTTGCTGCAAAGCTTTCCTAGTAGATTCGTTGTTCTTTTATCTTGCTGGGCTTATCAAAACTCATCTCCTGTGGTTACTGGTAATCATAGAGCAAAGTGCCCGTGCGCGAAGAATGAAGGTTCTCGGATGTGTTCTGCGCGTCAACTGCTTGATAAAGGTGATAGGCAGAGCTTTTCAAATTTGTTTCAGGTGTTGTTTCATCCTGCCGCGCATTTTCACCGTTCTCCCACAACTAGGAAAGCTGTTTTGGGCAGCCATTCGAGCAATTATTAAGGCTTAGAGGAGGTAAGGTTAGCGTGATTGTAGGTGCAAGTCTAAACGGAGGAGATTCACTTGATATTCTCGTAAAAATCACTACAATCCTAACATAACCTCTACGAGAATATCAGGTGGATCTCTCGTCAATTAGACTGCACCTACAATAACGCTAACCTTATGTCCTCTAGTTCCAATAATTGCTCGAATGGTTGCCCGAAACAACATCCCTAGTTGGGGGGAGAATAATGAAAATAGCGGCAGAATGAAGCAGAACCTGGAACAAATTCGAACAACTCTGCCTACCGCCTAAGCCAAGAAGTTGACGCGTAGTCGTCGAGTCAGGAGAAGTGCAAGAACATGATGTGACAGAAGGAAGCGTGCTAACGTGAACTCCAGGAAGGGCTTAACTATTCTCAAGTGTTTAATAAACTTACAACGGGAAAAAACCTGTCTGGGCTGTCCACCTTAGTCCGAACCGAAATTCAGGGAAATTGTTACGGAACCACACAGTTGCCTGTCCCTCTGCTAAGTAGTCGCTGCAGCTAATGATACTTGCGGCTTTTCTGGCGCAAATAGGGTTCGGGGGGGGGGGGGGGGGGGAGGGGCTTCTGATAGGCAGAAAATCTCCTAGAGCCCCCCCCCCCCCTACCCTTTTTGCGTCGGTAATGTTCCTCATCCCCGGCTCCAATGCATAGAGCCTGTAATAAGGGCGCTCCGGGGCTAATAAAAACCAGGTTTGAACCGCGCGGCTGTGGTCGTTGCGCACCGGACAACTCGGACGGGTTTTTTCCGGTTGTAAGTGTATCGGCGAGTCTGCGAACCTCTCCGCTGATACGGAGACAGAACATGGGAAGAAACTCCGGAATCTGGTCCATTTTGCCATAGGCGTGCTAAGTGTACCACACCCCGGATTTTCTTCTTTTGCATGCGCAGGGCTCTCTGCAATATAAGAACATCGTTAGTCTATGCGTTTCGCGAAACGACTGTAATTCACGTATGGAAACTGGTGAACGCTTTCCGCATTCCCTCTCTGAAGAATACCAAGTTTCCTCGATGTTTTGTGCTATTCTAACAATGTTCTAACACATTTGTTTAAGCCTGGAGTGGCTGATATAGAGGGTACATGTTGTGACAGGATGTTTTGTTCCGATCAAAACTCTTGCGCCAGTCAGGACTCGAACTCGCACCTTCTGCTTTCCGGGCAGCGATGCTACGCCTTAGCCCTAGTTTGTACTTGCGGCACTGCGCGGCGCGGCACCACGATCGCCATAGATATCGATTTTTCGCGCCGCCCGGTCGATATCTCTCCGACCATCGAGCCGCTCCGCGCAGCGGCGCAAGTATAAACTAGGGCTTACACCACCGGCACGGTTTGACCGCACCTGACATCCGTGGCATCCTCTACGCGCATTAACACTCATTGTGATGGTGCCCTTTGTTGATTTCCTAGGCGTTTATGTTATGTTTTGCTATCGACAAATCCGAAAGACTTTGTGAAGGGAACCGAAAAGCACAAAAACGCGGAGGGGGATAGAAAACTTGGAGGAACTGGCGGTGTGCTCAATACCGTACTATATTGATCGCACTTGAATGGGTTGCTATCTGGTCCCACAACGATCACTTGACCACTGTAGGCGAACTCGTCCGAAGCTTGGCAGACGTCTCGTAATTACCACTGTCTGTTTAGTCGCGAGCGTGTAAGTCCACAAAGTCGGCGGTTTTAGAGGTCACAAGCGGATTCCTTTTACTCACCGTGTCCTGTGTGCCAATCAGTCCAATGGTGGTCGAGTTTTTCAAGGCCAACTCGTTGATTTCCATAGCGTCCGCATCGTCATTCCCGGACATCTATTGTGGTTCAGTGCTGCTTACTGGAAATTACCCCTTCTTAGACCAGAAATTGAGGCAAGTCGCGGTTCGTCTAACGATAGGAGTCGGAGAGCGTGTAGATGACTACAGGCGTTCCCGAAGAGGATATGAGATGAACCGGAAATGCTCCAGATTTCAGAAGAACCGGGGAAACACCTGCCGACCGCTGCACTTAAAGTCATCCCCGCGTGGAACAACAGCACGTAAATTTGCGGACCAGTTGCAGCACACAATTTTTATTCGGCCGTCAAATAGAGCTCCAGTACGGTTAGAAGGGTATACGCCCTGATTTTTGAAACTATAGCGGAAGCCACTTCTTGCCGTTTAAGGCAATGACAGAATCTATAGGAAAATTAATATTCAACGCAGGTGCTGTGGCAATCAGGCGGTTTCGGGAATACGGTAGTGACGAAGTTGTGCAGTAGCGCAGCCGGACTTGCCGGTGCAGACAGCTTCGTGCTAAGCGCTTGTTACTCGTCTTAGAGTCCTGTTTCTATGCTTATTTTGAGGTTGCGAAGCGCTTAAGGTTAGACCTAAAGATCAGGATCCTTTCTAGGGGACACTGTTGCATGAAGGATGACTAGGAAGCCCACCAGCTTCATCCGAAAGATTGAGAGCTTCCCAGAGGTTAAAGTCCACTAAACGCTGGGGTTTTCTCAAGTTGTTGTGTCCCGGCTGCTACTGATGAAGGAACTAGCAAGGTTTGAAGATAGTCGATTCGGGGGTCCACTCGGTATTCTCGTTCTATATGACTTTCTGCCCATCAGAAGCCCCCCCCCCCAAACCTATTTGCGCCGGACAAGCCCTCAAATAGGTTTGGGAGACTTCTGATGGGAGACAAGCACTGCAGCGACTGATTAGCAAAGGGATAAGCAACTGCGTGGTCCCGTAACGACTTCCCTGAATTTCACTCCGAAACTACGGTGGACAACTCAGTTGGGTTTTTCTCGTTGTAAGTTTATCAAACACTTGAAAGTCGTTAAAACTTTGTAGGAGTTCACGTCGGCACTGTTCCTCCTGGCACGTGATGTCCTAACACTTCTCCTCACCCGACGACTACGCGTGAACTTCTTGACTTAGCGATAGGCAGAGTTGTTCGAATTTGTTCAGGTTTTGCTTCATTCCGCCGTGCTTTTTCACCGTTCCCCTCAACTAGGAGTGCTACTTTGGGCAACTATTCGAGCACTTATTGGGACTAGAGGACATAAGGTTAGCATGATTGCAGGTATAAGTCTAAGCGAAGGAGGTTCATTTGATATTCTCGTAAAAATCATTACATTCCTAACATGATTTTTACGAGAATATCAGGCGGACCTTCCTCGATTAGACTTGCACCTACAATCACGCTAACCTTACCTCCTCTAAGCCCTAATAATTGCTCGAATGATTGCCCAAAACAGCATTCCTGGTTGGAGGGAGAATGGTGAAAATACGTGACAGAATGAAGCAAAATCTGGAACAAATTTGAACAACTCTGCCTATCACCTCTGTCAAGCAGTTGACGCGCACTCGCCTGCGTCAGGAGACGAGTAAGGACATGACATCCAAGAGTGAGCGTGGTGACGCGAGGGCATAAGAAGATTCAGTGGTTTTTATGAGAATGTCAGGTGCCCCCCCCCCCACACTTTTGGGCCCGTTCATACTTCGCGACGGGAGCGACAGGAGCGACTGGTCGCCCGAGCACACCATACGTATCGATTTGTGTTGGGCGATCGCTCGGCATCAACCGGATTTAACATTTGTCTTTAGTATTACGGTAGAGTACGGTAGGTTACGATGATAGAATCGGGTGACTAAGAATGTCTACTGCAGGAGCGACTCAGTGGCTGCCATCGCGAAGTATGAACGCTCCCTTTCGCTGTGACAAGAAAGATGTTGTACTTTTACAAACAACTCCAGACTCCGAAGAGAAGCCGAAAAGCATTTTTTAACCCAAACCAGTAGGCGGGAATTTGGGATGCTGACTACGAATCTAACATTCGTCTTTAGTAAAGTCTTTTACGGTAGAGTACGGTAGGTTTCGATGATAGAACCGGGTGACTAAGGCTATCTGGGTCATGATCACCGATTTCGCCGAAATTTCGCCAAGGGGTTATTTGGGATGCTGATCATGAATCTTACATCCGTTTTTTGTTTTGCGCTGGAGTACGGTAGGTTACGGTAGGTGCGGGTAATCGTTGACAGCCTCAGTCATCCGTACCAACCGTAACCTACCGTTCTCCAGCGTAATACCAAAAACGGATGTCATATTCGTGATCAGCATCCCAAATAACCCCCTAGACGAAGTTTGGGCGAAATCGGTGATCATGACCTTGTAGCCTTACCAGGATAATATCTCAACGGTAGGTCGGAATGGCGCAAATGTTGTATATGGGCAGAACCGCCTCTCTCTGGGAACTAACAAACTGCAGGTATCTCGACCCCAATACAACTCTGCGCAGAGTTAGGGGCGACGGAAGTCGCGGGTTGGCGCCCTGATGATTCACGTGCTCCACAGCTGACGAGCGCGCGCGGGATGAGGGCTCGCATCGCGCCTAGTCGCAGTGCACATGTGGCGTAGTAGGGAAGAGCTCCGACTCGTGAACGAGGGGTGGAGAGTTTGGATCCCGCAGACTGCGTTCGCTTTGCACTTTTGCAAAATCCATGTCTATCATATAGGTAATCCACTTAGGGGTATTATAGTGTGTTATAGAGCATGTTTACATATAACATATGCTTCAAACTACAGATTAGCTAAAATGTTCACTTCTGTGTGTCACTTATTTTAAGCCTATTTTGTGTGAAGCTATAGTTATGTAACGATAGATATTTTGTGGCACTAGTTAAAAGTTCTGACTCCACCGACAAGACTTCGGTCAAAAAGAAATTTCGCTGAAACTTTGTCTAGGGGGTTATTTGGGGTGCTGATCACGAATCTGACATCCGTTTTTCACGATTCCGTCTCTACCTGCCATCAACGGCAGAAACTTTAAGAATGTAATCATGTGCCTTCCTGTATCTATATTAATCAGCCGAATCGTGAAGAACGGATGTCAGATTCGTGATCAGCACCCCAAATAACCCCCTAGACAAAGTTTCAGCGAAATCGGTGACTCTGCCTGGACCACCCTTGTTAAAGGTATGGGTGGTCTCCGACCGAATCGTGAAAAACGGATGTCAGATTCGTGATCAACACCCCAATTAACCCCCTAGACAAAGTTTCAGCGAAAAAAATTTTTGACGGTGGAGTCGGAACTTTTTACTAGTGCCACAGAATATCTATCGTTACATAACTATAACATCACACAAAATAGGCTTAAAATAAGTGACACACAGAAGTGAACATTTTAGCTAATCTGTAGTTTGAAGCACATGTTTATGTAAACATGCTCTTTAACACACCATAATACCCTAGGTGGATTACCTATATGATAAACATGGATTTTGCAAAAGTGCAAAACCAACGCAGTCTGCGGGATCCAAACCCTCGACCCCTCGTTCACGAGCCCGAGCTCTTCACTACTACGCCACATGTGCACTGCGAGTAGCCGCGATGCGAGCCCTCATCCCGCGCGCGCCCGTCAGCTGTGGAGCACGTGAATCAACAGGGCGCCAACTCGCGACTTCCGTCCCCCCTAACTCTGTGCTGAGTTGTATTGGGGTCGAGATACCTGCAGTTTGTTACTTCCCAGGGAGAGGTGGTTCTGCCCATATACAACATTTGCGCCGTTCCGACCTACCGTTGAGATAGTATCCTGGTTCACCCGCACCTACCGTAACCTACCGTAATCGGCCGTAGTTTTGAAAACGGATCTCAGATTCGTGACCAGCATCCCAAATAACCCACCTAACCGAAGTTTGGGCGAAAAATTTTTCTCGATCTCTCCTCTACCCTTGGAGTTGTGAAAGTACAATAGTGCCCATCGTATTGCTAACAGCGGATCAGCCCCTCGGGGGACCCCCCTGACGAAGCTTGGCCGAAAACAGAAGTTTTTCGGCCTCCAACGTTCTTTCGAGTGCGCCACGTATTCTACTAATGCGTGGTGTCGCGGAGGGCTGTGAACGGGTATTTGGCTTATATTATCGAATTACGGTGGCCAAAAAGTGGACAAGTAAGCGTTTTATCGTTTTCAGCAGTTCTGTTACGTTAAAAGGATGTTTAGTTGCGGCCAAAATTATTGCGCCAGGCGGGACTCGAACCCGCACCTTTTGCTTTTCGGGCAGCGATGCTACGCCCTGCACCACCAGCGCTGCTTGATCGAACGGAATCTCCACGATATCTTCCTAGCTAGCAATTACCTATCAGCACTCACCCGTTATATCGGGATGGTGGAGAATGTCGTGGATGTTCCGTTCGATGAAACAACTCTAGTGGTGTAAGGCGTAGCATCGCTGCCCGGAATGCGAAAGGAGCTGGTTCGAGTCCTGCCTGACGCAAGAGTTTTGACCGCAACTAAACATCCTTCTAATAGCTTCTTTCTCCTATAGCAGCCGTTGAAATCATAAGAAAATCTAAATCATTAGTTCTGTTATTAGCCGTAAGTGACGGAAAGCCTGATGTTTGAACTTCAGCGACTATGATAGGTTCATCCATTCATAAGAGCCAGATTGGTGCTCCATTCACTGTCTTTGAACAGTTCAGCTGTCGTTGGTTTCCCAGAATCTTAGGCGCCTACAGTTCGTTGTTTCTCGCGGTCTTCTCTTCTCGTATACGTATCCATCGGGCCAAACTCCAGGTGAAACCATGGGCCACGACGAGGGGACTCCTCTCGTTGCCACCTACAAGACCCAGCGGCCACCATGGATTGGTCTGTGGAGCAGCCGCGAATAGTAAGTGGTTTTATTTCCTTTTTTAAACCCTTAGGCAACTAAGTGCACAGCGTTTATACAACCATTCAAAGAAACATAGGCAGAAATTGGATGGATGCACGGCGCGGTCTCTGTCGGCATGTTCCCAGATTTAATCTTCTCCCCGTTTGGGAAACTCCAAGTAATCTTTTCAGAGTTATGGAAGGCTAGCTCATCTTTGTTGAGATTGCAGGGTAATTGAGCGTTACATCCCATGATGGTGTACGCCATGCATTTTACTTCTTCTGGATGTCGTGGGGACAATTAGAACTTCTATTTGACCTACACTGCACTGATTTGCAGTGACGAGGCGATGGTCAAGTCTGCATTTTACCCATACCAGACGAGTCTGGGACCAGTTCGCCGTTCCTAGAGGAATTGATCGCCTTTGTGGCCTGGGCGGGATCCGAACGGAGAATCCTATATTCAGGACAGTCGGCACTTTCTTTGACTGCGCTACCGCGCGTCCCGGATCTATCTCAGTGGGGGGGGGGGCGCATTGAAGAGAACAAAATGGGATCCAAAAAACAAAGAACAAAACGAACAAACAAACAGATAACCGCGGTTCTAAAGACGTCTCGGCGGGAAAAGCGCATTCGAACACAGCTGACCGCCGCATGACATGTTATAACGCGGACATATCATAGTGAGGGGCAAATAAAGCAGCATGACACGTGCCGACTGCCGCTTGACATGTTATGACACGGATCTATCATAGGGGGGCACATAGCTTTACAAATCTGGTGAATTTTTTGTTTTTGTTGTAATTTTTTTTGTGGAATTTGTTGGTTTCGGCCCTATTTCGTCCTCCAGAACTTGCTTCATGAATGCGATTTGTTCTATAACTTTTAATTTTGCCCCCCCCCCCCCCAAACGGACTAGGACAGATACCGTGTCCTTCGCGATTAGCACTTCAGTAATCGTGTATCCTAAAGTGTTCAGGACGCAATGCGCATTAGAGGGCTGCAGCCCAAGGACTTCTTGAATGTAGCAGTCGAATGTAGTGACGTGAAATTTCCCACATTGTACATAACCTGGTGTGTACGTACGAGCAGTGCAAGTTGCAACGAGAAGGGCGGCCCAGGGAGCACTTGCGAACCAAGCTGGTGGAAACTTGACTAAGTCGATTTCGGCGAACACTCTACCGGATAGTTACCGTATCGTTTTCTTTTAGGCTTCAGAAAAGAGCGTTCGTGCAATTACACACATCCTCTACCAGTGCTTCATAGACGAACACGTCGCTCGGCCTGCCTAGGAGTTATGTCGTCCAGCGAACTCCTAGGCACCTTGGGCGACGTGTTCGTCTATGAAGCACCGGTAGCGGATGTGTGTAATTGCATGAACGCGCTTTTCTGACGCCTAAAGGATACGGTATCCATTCGATAGCGTGTTCGCCGAAATCGTATTAGTGGAAACTTGTCCTACATGTGGAAAATGAGACATCACGTCGTACGTGTGTTTGAGTACTGATGGGCTGCCCCTCCCCCTCTAACGCGCATTCAGCCGAGTTCAGGATATCCGAAGGGATAGTGACCAATGTGATCTTGTCCTGCAGCAGAATATTTGTTCATTCGAAAAATGAAAACAAAATACCCGTATTTGTCCTTCCGTTTAGCAAAGGACGGCCTGATTGGTGGAAAGAGGCAGGTGCGCAAGATGACGTGGTGCGCAGCAACAAACTTCGCATGGTACGCCATCGGTACAGGGAAGAGGACCCGGAGTGGTACGATCCTAAGGTCGGTTTTTGTTTTCGTTTACTTTAGGGCCTGTTCATACTTCGCAACGGGAGTGACAAGAGCGCAGCGCGCGGAAGTATGAACAGGCGACAGCAGCGTCTAGAGCGACAAGAGCGGCTGGAGCGAACGCAGGCGCTCGAGTATGAACACTTATCGGCGGCGAGCGCTCTGTTTTAATCGATTCGTATGTTTTGCACGGGCGACGGGAGCGACAAGAGCGACTGCATCAACAGCGCCGGCGCTCGAGTATGAACCCTTTTCGGCGGCGCGCGCTTGGTTTTAATCGATATGCATGTTTTGCACGGGCGACAAGTCGCTCTTGTCGCGAAGTATGAACAGGCGCTTACGTTGAGTGCTTTTCCTCCCACTCGGGGCACCCAAAAGTTGTCGCTGCTTAATGGCCTTAGCCCCTGTTTATAGTTGCGTCGCTGCGCGGCACGGCACTATAGTCAGAATAGATATCGATCAGGCGGCGCAAAAATCGATATCTATGGTGATTGTGGTGCCGCGCCGCGTGGCGGCGCAAGTATAAACTAGGGCTTATTGTCTAATAGCAGCTTGTTGTTAAGGCCAAAATTAGATTTTTTGCTCATCAACGTGTTTCTAGCAAAGATGTTCAGGTGCCAGACGGTACGTCAGTTTCCGGTCCACTTGGTCTCGACTCGAAGGCGCATCCAAACGTCACCATCAAAGGCGACCAACCTGGCAAGCTGGAGGACTTCCAGACCAGCGTTGGTTTTCCTTTCTGTTTCCTTGCCTATCAGATGTTCCAAGCACAAAAACAAGCGTGCCGATTCAGCTGTGGAAGGGTTCTCACCAGTACAAAGCAATCGCGGAGAAATTCGATCTAAGCAAGGAGCATCCAGGATTCGCTGTGAACCCATCGCTCACCGATCTTCACCTCAGTAGGTGTTCCCGAATCGTAACTTGAACGGCATTCTAATGTTGGATTTTCAGCGCCGAAATTCCTACTTGGTCGCAATGGAATTGTCCCGAGCCACTGGTACCACTGGGGACCACGTTTCTTCGACAAACCGCTCAACGAGGCGGCTCATGAGAAAGGACTGGCATTGGCGAAATACACGGCTATGCTGAGTAGGCCTTACACCCTTTATAGGCTCGCCGACGTATAATACTACTACTTTCAGTGCTGCCGTACACGATGCTTGAGATTGGTGCGATGCGCTCTGTTCCAATGAAGAACTTCAGACCGAAAACGTTCTTCAAGCGCTACTTCCAACTGATGCCTAGACCAACGATCATGGCGTTCTCGTGGGGATTCGCGTTGTCAGCCGCCGCCACTTTCCGCAACAAGGTAGTTCTTGTTGAGTTTGGATCTCGAGGAGTAATGAAAGGCGATGAAGTCGAGGTTTAAACGGCACAACGGCATGGGTTCAAGTCGTCGAAAACTAGGTGGGCCAGTCACGTAATATTAGATGCGCAACTATGAAAGTTTTTTCGTTTTCTACGAGTTAAACGAAAAGTAAATTTCCTAATTGTTTCAACTATTTTATATCAACTATAATTGACAATAACATTATCCCAATTTATAGGCAGCTTGTGAATTCCATCGTAAAAGAATTCGGGAGTTTTCGAGGCGATTCATTCATTAAGCCATTTTTGAACGATTTCTTGTTGGGTGAAATTCTTCTCCTCTAATCCATGAGCCATCGATCCGAACAGGTGGTAGTCAGATGGTGCAATGTCTGGACAATACTGCGGGTGGGGTAAAACTTCCCGGAGGGAAGCATAACTAAAAAGTATGTAAAAAATGAATTGAGACCTACCGAGCGGCTTCTAAAGAACAAGATAGGACCTAAAAGAAACAAAGAAAGAATGGACAAACAAAAATAAATAATTCGTCGCGGTTTTACAACCGTCTCAGCGGGTAAAGAGCGACGCAATGGAGGCATGCCGCGTGCTGACCACCGCCTGACATGTTATAACCAGAATCTAACGTGGTGAGGAGGACACATAACTTTGCCTGCTTACAACCACGGCGAAAACAAATGTTATTTTTCGTTTTTTTTTTCTTCGTGAACTTTTCTAGCTTGGGCGTTTCTTGTTCTGTAGGAACCGCTCGATAAGTCTCAAGTCGATTTGTTACATGCTTTTAATTATGTCCCCCCCCCCCCCGATTAGGATTGGTTCAACTTCCCAATTCATTTCTCCCAAGGCTTCTTGTACGAACATTAACATGAGACCTGCCATTGTCATGGGGCAATATTGGGCACTCATGTTTGGTGAACCATTCTGGTCGTCCCCTGGCTACTCCTTAACTCAGGTTGATAAGTTGTTTCTTGTAACGGATAGCTGTCACCGTTTCTCCATGTTGGAGGAGCTCGTAATACAGAATTCCTTTCTGGGGCCGGATTCATCAACGACTTACGAAACTAACTTTAACGGAAATTTGTAAGTAAATAGCTCAGATAACGCGGCTTAACAAGCGGTATGGTGAGCGATAAGCCGCGTTATCTGAGTTTTTTGCTTACAATTCTCCGTTAAACTTACGTAAGTCGTTGATGAATCCTGCCGCTGATCCCACCAACTACAGAGCAACACCTTTTTCCGTGGATTTTGGGCTATGGGTTGACTTTGGTGTCTCTCCTTGATCTGTTCATGAGCGTTTCCACTTCGGGTTGTCGAAATAGATCCATTTTTCATCTCCTCTAATGATGTGGTGCAGAAACGGCTTCCTTCGTTGCCGTTCAATCAAGATTTCGCACATGGTTCTTCGGGTATCTTGCTGGCGTTGCGTCAGTTCATATGGCACCCCGCATGCTTCCTTCTGAATCTCGCCCATTTCATGCAAACGTTTCAAAACTACTTGGCGAGTTTACACCTATGGAGTCAGCTAGCTGTTTTTGCGTATGGGCGTCGTCTTCGTCGAGTGAGGCTTGCAGTTCACCGTCTTCGAACGTGGTCTCTCGCTGTCCTTGTTCTTCAGGGCAAAGTCTCCTCCTCTGAATTTCTTAACCATTTCTGGCAAGCTCTGGCAGTGATGACGCCTTGGCCGGAGACTTCGGCGATCATGCTATGGGCTTCAACGGCGCTTTTCTTCCATCTGAATATAAACAATAGAACTTGCCGCAGGCGGTCCTTGGTTGGCGCCTCAGTGGTCATTTGTAAAATTGCCGTTAATTTTTATGTTTGGAGTTTCTCCAGAATAGCGCATAAAACGCTCTACGTGTGAACAAAAGTTTTGAAAACATTCGATTCATGAAAAATGTCCGACAAAGTGAAACGAACTTTCATAGTTGAACATCTAATACATTTTGCAGAATCCCGGTGGACGAGAGTAGGCACTGTGTGGATTTCGCGGGATGTCAAAAAGAACACCATGGTGCCCGTCTACGTGTTGGTCGGATTTCTTCGTGAAAACCTTTTACGAACGATATGACGTTCTTGCGAGGTGGACGCGACTACTTGGGTCGTCGCGCGGCGCAGGGTTACTACCAGTTTTGGTTGCCTGCACCGCCTAATCGTAGCTTTCATAACGCCTCATTAGCAGGCGACTGAAGTATAAACTCCGATCAAAGAGTTTTTGAACCTGTCCTAGTCAGGAGGGAGCACTCATCTAAAAAGTATTTAACAAAATGAATTGAGACTTACTGAGCGGCTACTAGAGATAGAACCTTAAAGAAACAAAATACGAACAAACAAACAAAAATTAAGTCACCGCAGTTTTACAACCGCCTTGGCGGGCAAAGAGCGACGAAATGGAGGTGTGCCGCGTGCTGACCTTCGCCTGACATGTTATATACCATTTTCAGTTCAAATTCAACATTTTTGAAATACGAATTCAACGTCTTCTTTGCAAGCTGTACGTTTCAGTGTTTACTTCTTCCCAAAAAGTTGCAACATTCGAAGAATACTATCCAACGAAAAATAAAAACAAATTGCAAGTTAAGCAAGTCAAGTACTTTAGTAATATTGCGATAAAAGTACAAAATGAGCAAACTAAGCGATACAACTATACAGTACGTAAACAATACAGCAATACAACAATAACTATTCAAAATAACACAATGAGCAAGTGAAAGTAATTCATGTACTGTTGAATCTTTGCCCTGCTACAACTGCTGTCATGTTTGTTGTTTCTGCGTGATGCGTCCTTGAAACTGTAATGAGACGCTTATAACTGTCGAACGACACTCTCGTGATCGCGAGAAATCGAAAGAAGACTAGAAGACCGTGTAACCGATTTGCCAAAGAATGTGCGTCATGAATCAAGGAAGATTAAAACGATAGACCTCCAGAAGACGAAACATAGATTCACATTGGCGGACCCTTCAAGGAACAAGGTGGAGATAGAGTGGCAGTCACCTCAAGAAAATAGTTCGAAATGTGGTCTATCCTATGGCGTAAGCAGTATGCACCAGGCTGAAGTCTCAAATGCAGCTTATCTGTTCCTTCGTCACTATTAATAAACTGCGAAGCCTCGTACGTCAACTACTGTAGATGCTTTGAATAGTTTAAATCTCAAAAGGCAGTATTTTGCCTCCGTGTACTACGGCAAAAACTCCGTTTTGTATTTCTACTTTACGTACAACAACGGCTCTAGTCGCTGCAGTCGCTCTTGTCGCTTGAAGCTGGACAGGCCGAAACTTGGCAAATCGCGCGACGACAATAAAGAATGGAGGGGTCGACTTATATGATACGGGGAGATTCCAGAAAAACGTTGAACTCGTTTTGAAAAACATTGAATTCGTTTTTAAAAACGTTGAATTTGAATTGAAAATGGTATAACAAGGCTCTAACGTGGTGAGTAGGGCCGCATAAAGTCGCATGCGGCGTGCTGACCGCCGCCTGACATGTTAGAACCGGGATCTAACATGGTGAGGAGGGCTCATAACCTTGCCTGCTTACAACCGCGGCGAAAACAAGTGTAATTTTTCCTTTTTTCTTCGTGAATGTCTCTAGGTTTGGTTCTATGTTGTTCAGTAGGATCCGCTCGGTAAGTCTCAAGTGGATTTGTTACATACTTTTAGTTATGTTCCCCCCCCCCCCCACCGACTAGAATAGATCCGAGTTTGCTGTACAATCGGACCTGTTCTCTAAGGGGTATTGAAACATGTCGTCAAAATGAGCGTGTGTAATGTCTTCCATAAAAAAAGTTATAAGAGTAATGCCGATTCGCTGAAATGGGAGTCCTTAGGTCCTTTCGGGTTCAAAATGGGAGAGAATGATTGCGGGCCTGCTCACATATTGAGCTTTCTGATGACCCTGTTTTCCAGGATGACGTGAAGAACCATCTGTTCGCCAGTGCCGCTCTGGGAACTGTGGTTGCAACGATGAGTAAGTGACTTTTTTTATTTCCCTGTTTAGATTCTTAAAAAAAGTATTTCAGAGGATAACATCCCGCTTGGCCTCACTGTCGCCGTAGGATCTCTGATAATTGGAACATTCTGGCAGTACTCGCGAGTCTCTGAAGGTGGCATCTACGGCAAAGTAGGACAGCCGACAAGTGCCGGCATCTGGGGCGGACCACTCATATGGAAAGGATTCCAGTGGGGCGACCATGCAGTACCGGATACAAGATTTTAGTGTCGTTCTTTGTAGCGGACATATTGGAGTTGTAGATTCTAACATAGGTTTGTGGTCGAATGGCATGTTTATAGTTTGCGGATAATAAAGAGCATGCACTGTATTGTGAAAGAGGTGAGAGATGCGTGAAGCATTGTGTGGACTTGACTTGTACTGGGATGGAGCGTGTGACATCTTCTGTGACATTCGTCACGACTCTTTTTGTTCAATTTCCGAGCTGGAGACTTCAGTCAAGATCGTGAAAGACGCGGTCGGCAATTGGCGGTTGACAACGATGAGTTGAAGGCAATGGTAGATACCAACCCAAGAACATCCACAGGGGGTTGTTTTGTGCGCGACGCGATGTCATGATAGGCTCCCATATCGATTGCGGGACGCGGTGGATCGATATGTGAGCCTATCATCACATCGTGTCGCGTGCACACTAAACGATCCCTAAGCCGTAGTTTATGCTTGCATCGCCACGCGGCGCGGCACCGCGAGTGCCATCGATATCGATTTTTCGCGCCGTCCGATAGATACCTATTCCGAATATGGCCAATGTTATACTTCGGCGACGCGTCGGCCGACGTCGGCGACGCTGTGCTTTGCGGGCAGCTACGCACTGCGTGGCAGCCCGCCCAACACAGCGTCGCCGACGACGTCGCCGAGAGCTCCGCAGGGGGGTGTTATACTTCCGCCGCCGACGTCGGTGGCGACGTCGTCCGTGGGTCGGTCGCCGCGCTGTGCACGGCGACGGGCCGTCGCCGGCCTCATTCAAGGCTGGGAAAAAATGCGCTCAGAGGGAGTATTTTGTTTGTGGGTGGGTTCTTCGTTCCCGGCACTGTCAACATCCTCGGCGGACCTCGAATTACGAAATCGAAAGTGCAAAAACGCCCATCTTGCGGGCACAAATGGTGCCTTTTTTACTCTTCATGTCCATTTAAAGTTAGTCACATGAGGACTTCACAGAATTCTTGTGGTTTTTAATATGTAGCAGTTCTATTCCAACGAAAAATGTTTTCTTTAAGGCTTGCAGAAAAATATGTAAAAAGTTACTTTGGTGTGTTCTTTAACAAACAACGAAATTGAGGCAGATAACAGAGTTTCAACAGAAAAAAGGCATAAAAATATACGTATCTCTACCTGATAGACGGAAGTGAGTGTTTTTTTATACTGCCTAATTCTAATAATACTGGGTGTCTCAAGAAATGAATGCACTGTTAGAAAGGTGATAACTTTGGTCACAAAAAGGTACTGAAGAAGTTAAATGCTCATATAAAATCTTAAGCAAATAGGAATTTTTTGACGTATGAACGTATAGATTGCGCCATGCACACGTCTGTTTTTATCTGCTTTTTTGATGTTTAGAACTTGACAACGACGTGAAAGACACGTAGCATGCGAGTTTAGTGATTACAGAATTTAAATGTGAGCAGCAGACCTATTTTCCGAAACGGATTCTGGGGACTGATGAAGCAACATTAAAGCTGAATGGAGAGGTTAATCAGCATAACTGCAGCTACTGGGCGGCGGAAAAGGCTATTGGCCAATGGCGTATACCCCGCGGCATATCGCGGGCAGTGACTTCAGGGTATCGTGGGTCAGATAGCCTGCTATAGGCAAATTATAGCAGCTATGCCAGGGGGCGTAGCCCTGCTCATGGCGGACATAAATACCCGTTACGAGCGTACCAGGGTGGTCTTTTTTGTGGTAGTACATGGCAGTTCTGCTAATTGCAAACTCATTTGGTGTTGCTTCTTTCATCTCGCAATTGCATGATTTATTGCACTGAAAGACTCCGGCGTCTGTGGCGACGTCGGCTGCGTCTGTGGCGACGTCGGCGACGTCTGTGGCGACGTCGGCGACGTCGCTGGTGACGTCAGCGTCGGCCGACGTCGGTGACGGGCCGTCGCTGACGTGTCGCAGCATCGGCGACGCGTCGCCGAAGTATAACATAGGCCTATGCGGGTGCCGCGCCGCGTAGCGGCGCAACTATAAACTATGGCTAAGGCCCCTTTTATACTTCGTCGCGGCGCGACGCGGTCGCCACGCAATAAGGCCAAATTGATCGATCGCGTCGCACAATCAATATGGCCACTATACGTGGCGTGCGTCGCCCGGCGACGAAGTGTAAACGATTTAATCGATCAATTTGGCCACTATACATGTCATCGCTCGGCGTCGGAAGTATAAACGGGGCTTAAGACCTATGTTATACTTCGGCGACGTCGGCGGCAGTGTTGAGCGGGTATTACGCAGTGCGTGGCAGCCAGCGCAACACTGTCGCCGACGGTCGCCGAAGTATAACATAGGCCTAAGAGGATTCGCTGAAGAGCAACGTAACAGTGGCACGGCATTTGAAAAAGAAGGATTAACATGCTGCAACAATGACCGAACATCGGCAATCTCGTCGTGTTGAAGTGAGTGCGTCTTTTCTTTTGCGCAACAAAGGTGATCCTTTTTTGGAACGTATATTATGACATTATGACAAGGGCGCGTGTAGCGCAGTCGGAGGAGGCGCGACTGCCGCGTGCACCCGATACAAGGTTCCTGGTTCGGATTTCCCGCCTAGGCCAACCAAGCCTTCCATCCCTCTGGGTCGGTGAATTGGTACCAGACGTGTCTGGGAAGGATAGAGCGCTGACTTGTTCATCGGCTGGCCACCGCAAGTCATAGTATGGCCAAATACGCATTCAAATCACCTCCACGACATCCCGTAGAAGTAGAATGCGCTGGCGCATCCCAGAAGGGATTGAGTAACGCCGTCCTTTATCCTTTATCCTTATATTATGATATGAAACGAAACATGAATTCTCTACGGAAATCGACGGCGTTCAGGTCAATGGTTGGAACACGTCTAAGCTTCAAAGCCGGCATTGCACCAAAGAATTAAATGCTTGGTGGTTAAAAGCCGCTTTGTCCCACCACAGATTCCTGGCATCCGGTGAAGCAATCACAGCGGAGAGGTGCTGCGAGGAGCTCAATACCATGCACTAAAAGTTGCATCGAATCCACCGGATTTGATCAATAAAGAAGGCGTCATTTCCGTGACACGCTCGATCGCACGTTTCCCTGATGAGAAAATAAAACTGATTCAGTTGCGATATGAAACTATCGACCATCCTCCATACTCGCCAAATCTTTTTCCTGAGGTGTATCAGTTTTTCCAGCATTGCGACATTCTCCTGCTCGAGAAATGCTTCCGCAACCAAGACTGCAAAAAAGGCATTCGACGATTTCGTCGCCTCCTGAGCTCCAGAATTTTGCTCTGCTGGAATATCTAAAGAAGTCTTTTGTTGGAGGAAAGGGTTGATTGTTTCGATGGTTATTTCGATTGAAACGTTTCTCTTTGGAGAAAGCTAGAGTATTCCAAAGTATTAGGTTGGCAAATAATTTCGTGGACTTTCAAGCATCTTCAACAAAAGTGTTTATTAACAAATAACAAGTTTCATTAAAAGTAAGATCCGGGACTAGCTCCCGCAGGTCTGCCTCTCATTTATCAGTTAGCTGTTCTAGTCCACAGCTGTAGTAGAATTCTTGTGCTTTGAGGCCAAGAGTGCTTGGAGCTGCATTCTGACCTGGTTCGCATTAATAAATCGCTTTCTAACCAAAGAGTGCTGCAGCGAACTAGTATAGGAAGGTAGTAGCCAGTCGGTGCACAGTCTGCGCTGTATGGTGAAGGAGTTAGACGCTCCCGGCAAGGTCTTCGATTTTTTGAAACGTCCGATTCGCGACGTGTGATCTGGCGGTATCTTGTTGAAAGACAATTCCACTCCTGAAAAGCTGTCTGACCAGGAAGCTATCTCAACGGTAGGTCGCAACGCCCCAAACGTTGTATATAAGCAGATTCGCCTCCCTCTGGGAAACAACAAAATGGAAATATCTCGACTCCAACACAAACTCCGCGTAGGGTTAGGGACGACGGAATTTGGTTTGGTTGATTGTGGCGAATCATTTTTAGGAAGTGCAAAAATGGGGAATTCACAAGGGAAGCGAACCACAAACCTCTTCGTCTCACCAAGCCGCTCTCCTATCTACTGCTCCACCACTGCTCGCCTACCACCTAGGTTTGCAGCCAATTTGAGCCCGCCATCCGCGCCAAGGAAGAGGGCTTACGCCACCCACGGCCCAGTTTCCGTCGTCCCTAACTCTGTGCACAGCTGTATTGGAGTCGAGGTACTTGCATTTTGTTGTTGTTTCCCGGAGGGAGACGATTCTGTCCATATACAACCCTTAGGCCGTTCCGACCTACCGTTTAGATAGTCTCCTGGTGAACCGATTCTGGCTGAGTTCAGCCTGCGCGCGGTCAAGCTGAGAAGAGTAGATTTCACCATCAAAGCTGAATCCGCTCTTGATGAGCTCCCAGATGATAGCACCTTGGCACCACCAGACGGAAAGCACGTCACGAATCGGACGCTTCAAAACATCGGCCACTGACTGGGAGCGTCTAACTCATCCACCTTACAACGAAGACTGTGCGCCGAGCATCTACCACCCTTTTACTTCGCTGTAGCACTTCTTGATTGGAAGACGATTTATTAATTTGGACCAGGTCAAAATGCACCACCAAGGAATCTGGGCCTGGGCCGTCAAAGCACAAGAGTTCTACAGCCGTGAAAGAGATCAGCTACTTGACAAATCGGAAAAAGTTCTGCGTTCCAAGTGATCTTATTTTGTCACTTGTTAATACGTACTTTTGTTGAAGATGCTTGAGAAACCACGAAGTAACCTAATAGGTGCTTCAAAACGGTCATTATTTTTGTACCACCCTAGTAGCTTTTTTGGACACAGCACTCTCAAATTAAGCATGACTACAGCTACACAGGCTTCCCTGATAGATAGATGGATAGAGGATGAAGGACGGCGTTATTCAATCCTCTTTGGGATGCGCTAGCGCGTTCTACTTCTACGAGATGTGGTGGAGGCGATTTGAATGCGTATTTGGCCATACAATGAATTGCGGTGGCCAACTGATGAACAAGTCAGTGCTCTATCCCTCCCAGACATGCCTGATACGAATCATCAACCTCGGAGGGATGGAAGGCTTGGTTGGCCTGGGCGGGAAATCCGAACCAGGAACCTGGTATTGGATGATCGCGACAGTCGGCACCTCCCCCGACTGCGCTACGATGATAGATGTATGTAACGCCTACTATTAGTTTGGTGCTTATCCCTTCACCCACAAGTCTGTCATGGTTCGCCTAACCTATGTCAGCTGAGATGCGCACGATGGCGCAGCAGGTGTTATCGTCCTTCCGGATACACCCCCATTCTCCAAGCCAACCAAGCTTTCCTTCTCCTCGTGATCAATGGATTGGTACAAAACTTGTCTGGAAAGGATAAATCGCCGACTTTTCCATCGACAGGCCACCCAAAATTAGCAACTGCGTAGGCCAAATACGCATTCAGCTATCCTCGCGGAAATCTCGCAGAAGTAGAATGCATGGCGCATCCCTATTGATTGACTATTGCCGACCTTTATCCCGCAAGCCAGGCGACGCTCAGCTTCAGATTGTCGATTCTGCCGCGCAGAAGAAGAACTCATGGCCAGTTCCGGAAGTATAAGCTGTTGCACTACGGGACATTCTACGCATTGTCGTCGTTAACGAGGGAACAATCCTGTTTTTCAAGGGTATTTCAGCCGGACGCGCATATTTTCGCTGTTCACTGCATTATTGTGTCCAAGTGTCGGTGAACTGCAACTGAAAACAAGAAGTCAATCGTCGTCAGATGACAATGAATCGATGCCGTTGTCTAGGTGACACTACACGTGTGTGAGAGAGGCGGCCATCGACGACGTCGCCGCTAGCGCTCCTGTGCCCCGTGGCGGCTACTCGTAGTAGAATAGCTGAATTCAACCACTGAAACAGGCTGCTAGGTCGAATATTTCCGTGTCTCTGCTACCTCCTGGACAAATGTCGACCATGCTGTGGCCATTGATCGCCGGAATTTCCGCTTTCGTTTCCATTTCCGCTGTCCTACTGCCGCAGACGCTTCCGCCGCAGACCGACGACGGCTGCTCGGACCTGAAGAGTGCCAACAAGAGTGAGTTGATTCAGGAGGACCTAGGTGACATGAAGAAGTAGGCCATGTGCTGTCAGAAGGGATGGCTTCATGTGAGGGCGGGTAGTTGAGTATTCTTGGAAGCAAAAGGGAAGGAGGCGGAAAACAGGGAGGAAAGACTAGAACATTGGACAGCCTTTTAAACAGTTTGTTCAAACACTCTCCTCCAGAACTAGAGCTTCTAGTATCAACCTCAGAGCTTCGTCTTCTAGGAAACATCCTAGGGCCAATTTCTTTCTTTTAAGACTAGTTCCATTGCTCAATAAAATAATTAAAATGAGGACTTTCTGCAGCTCCCACATAACTCTTTTAAGGAAAAGGCCAGTAAAATTGCTTTTGCAGAAGTGTTCCAGCCTTTAATCCTGCTCTTTAATACTAGTCTTATTCTTTTACTCTTTATTACTTCCTGTGATTCAGTTTTTGGTTGCGGCTATGTTGTCCAAACTTGCTGTTCTCGTTGTTTTTGTACCACGTAGATTTCGATATTTTCACGAATAAATAAATAAATAAATAAGTTCCATCTATAAACATGGTAGTCAGGCGGCATGGCGACCGATCACCATAGGCTGCCCCAGAAGTCGATAATTTCGATCGATATGGATTTGTTCCAATCGAAGCTGTCTGTCGACATTTGCGTGGCTCCGTTCTTGTCCATCGATTTCGGACAAAAAGTAATGATATTGATCGAAATTGATTTGTGCCGGTCGATAAAATCTACTTGTCGGAAAACATGCTATCATAATCCTCTATCCCAGTAGAGTGGGGGGGGCATATCTGGAAATGCGAAACAAACAGTTTTTTCTGTTCCAGCTAGGGAATTGCGATTTGTTCAACGTGTCGTCCTTATAATATAGTTCAGTCTCAGTTTTATCGTCGTTTAGGAAAAAACTGGGTGAATTGCCCTCCTCACTGGGATAAATACGTGGCGACAATTTTCTGAAACAAATCGATAATTTTCGATCAATATTTGTTAGCCGATGAATTCCGTTGCCCATGTTATGGTAACCGTTTGGGCCTGTACAGAAGCCAAAGTAAGCCAAAACACCGTCACAGCTTCCCATCTCAAGCGACTGTTTCTAGACAAAATCGATAATATGAGTCGATATTCACTGACCAGTGATTTCGGTGGTGATTCCTTCTCGTGAAACCTGTCCAACAGCATCGATCGATATTGATTAGCCAATCAATACTTCTAGGAATCCGCTCCAAAACACTTTAATTAGCATCGATCGTTAAAAATTAGCCAATCAATACCGCCCACTTAAGGCTTAATCACTGGCCAATATTATTGTAATTCCTATTTGATACTCTCGCTCCTAGACAAAATTGATAGTATCGATCGATATTGATTGGTAGATATTGTTCACTTGGCGTGAAGCCTGCTCATCGGCCAGCATACATGTTTGCGTGATTTTTACCTTGATCATATTTGTTTCTACAAATTGATGCCACTGATCATTATTGATATTATATCGCCTAATATTAGCGTTGGCACTCCTGATGTCAGAACCCAACAATATCGATCGATATTGATTTGCCAATCATTTCTATTCTCTTGTTGTGAGACCTGCCCACATCTCATAATCGTGTAGAAGGACCAACATTTTTGCGTGATTCCTATTTCAAACGGCTTTTTGTGGACAGCAATCGATAATATGGATCGATATTGATTGATGCTGTTTACTTGTGGATTCTACCCTCTCCTCCCGGCTAATATATTTTTTACAATAGACACCTGAAACGGTTAGCCCTGAACAGTGATCAATAATGTTGAGTATGTAGTAGTGAAGGCTTTCAAGGCGCAATTAATTTTGCGTGGACGCAAGGACGGACAGCCAGACCGGTTGACACACTCCTTTATGTATAGCAAGCTCGTGTGTAAACTCTTGAATTACTTGTATCTGCCCCAGATTCGAGTTCGATTCTATGCCCGGACAAGGTGAGAACCCTGTACCATAAAGTAACTTTACATGAAGAAGGAATCGAATCTATCCTAGTCAGGAGGGGGCGACCATAAAGTGATAGTGGTGTTCATCATCCCATGCCACACAACCATATCCCATGAATTTAAATGGAAGCTCTTCCATAGTGGTACAGGCGCTGAAGTCGTCGTGGAGACTCAGTAAAGGGAATGGACATGCAAATCACCATATGCTCCCCTCCCCCCCCGATTAGGATTGGTCCAAGGAATCAAAAGATGCCTGTTTTCGCAGACGTTGTGCAGGCAATCGGATCTATCCTAGTTCCTTGATAATATTACATTGAAGTAGAAAGCATGGCGTATCCCAAGGCGATTAAGACCACTTTTCTCTTTATGCGTAAGCCTTCTCGAAGTTGCATGAGTGGTGATGATTCTGTTGGATTTTGATGTTCAAATTTCTGTTTTCAGGAAATTTATGATTAAATTTGCAGTTTCCATTTTTTTAAAATTTGTCTCTGAAAAAAAGGATTTTAAACAGGTTGATCTGAAAACAATATAACACTTCAGGTTTTCTCGATATGAACACGCATGAACGGGAACGTCTGGAGAACTGCGTCTTCTCGTATCTGACCGATCAGGAGATGAAATTCAACCGCGATCCGAACTCGTTCCACACGGACCCGCCACCTGAACCCAAGCTGACCATACAGGTGGACTTTTCTAAAGGAGAATGACTTCCGGGATGCGCCGCGCGTTACACTTGCGAGATTTTTTGCATACTGGAGCTGGAGTAGTTATCTGCTCCTTATTTCCCTTTTTGGAAGCGGAAGAGCATTGTAGCGCAGTCGGAAGAGGTGCGGGCTGTCGCATGCACCTGATACCAAGTTCCTGGTTCGGATTTCCCGCTCAGGCCAACCAAGCCTTCCATCCCTCCGGGGTCGGTGAATTGGTACCGGAGTTGTCTGGAAACGGTAAAGCGCTGACTTGTTCGTTGACTGGCCACGGAATACGCATTCAACTCGCCTCCACGACATCCCGTGAAGTGGAATGCGTGGCGCATCCCAAATGGATTGAGTAACGCCGTCCTTTATCCTTTTAACCTCTATTTCCTTCTTCCTTTCCTGGATCCATGACTCGCTTAAACATCTAAGGTCGTATCGATTTCAGGTAGACGACGTGGCCATTCGCCACGTTCAACTCACCACCGGCAGCAGTTACCAGTTTCAGATCTATGGAGATATCTACTTGGTAAATTCAAAAACGACCATTCTGGCGCATGAGTGTGTCCAGTTCAGTTCCTTTTTTAGACCTGGGAGGACACTCGACTCCGCTGGGACTCGTCGGAGTGGAAGGTGGAAAACTTCTTCATTCACGACAGTCATAAGATTTGGTATCCAAATCTCATTGACCACAGGTGAGCAAGCAACATGGTCTCTTGTCAGCTATACTTCTTGGCGGAATACTCTCGTGTTATGTCCGACTACGGGCGCGTGTAGCGCAGTCGGAGGAGGCGCCGACGGTCGCGTGCACCCGAGACCAGGTTCCTGGTTCGGATTTTCCGCCCAGGCCAACCAAGCCTTCCATCCCTCCGGGGTCGGTGAATTGGTACCAGACTTGTCTGGGAAGGATAGAGCGCTGACTTGTTCATCGGCTGGCCACCGCAAGTCATTGTATGGCCAAATACGCATTCAACTCGCCTCCACTACATCCCGTAGAAGTAGAATGCGTGGCGCATCTCAAAAGGGATTGAGTAACGCCGTCCTTCATCCTTTATGTCCGACTTAAAGGAAATCACTGTATAGTTGAGGTGCTCGCGTATGGGTACGGTGTATTAGGTTGGAAACTTCCCGTCTTTTTTAACTTTTTATTCTGAATTTTGCTGACAGATTTTTGCATAATGCTATATACCTTTGAAAAGAGAACTCTGGTTTGCTCTATCCGGAAGTATGTTCATCTTTTTACCTTTTTTCTATTTTCATTATCTTTGTTATATTTATTTTTTATTGTATGTACTTTTATATTTTGTATGTTTTATTTTTACTTATCTAAGTTTTTAGGTTAATAAATTGAAAAGTGAAAAAATCAACTTCGCCGACAGCGTTTCTCTGCTAACTTTTGAGTTTTTTGCACAAAGTAACATAACATTCGGAAGAGAATGATTTCCTGTACAACGTGTCTGGTGGGTTTTTCATCCATTTTAATTTTCGTTTTTCTTCAAAACTTTAAAGTGTAGTGTTAAGAGGACACGCATTATTTTTTACCAACATAAATAGCAGTGTCGAACAAAAATTAACCAAAGTGCAGAAGCTGTTTGTGTAAAGAATTTTTGTCTCCTGAACACTCCATTTTAACGTCTTGAAAATGAGCGAGAAAAGCCAACACACGCTCTTGTAGAGCAAATCTGGGACATTGTGTAAGAAATATCAAACGTGAGCAGATTGCTCTACAAGAACATGTGTTGGGTTTTTTGCTAATTTTGATTTTCGTTAAGTTCAGGCCATTAAAATGGAGTGTTGGTGTTTAAAAGACATAACTTCTTTTGACTTTTGTAGCTTCTATTCCTTGATTAATTTTTTTGGACAGTGTAATATGTTGGAAAAATAAATGATGTCTTTTGAACACTTCACTTGATTCTCCTTAAACTTATCGAAAAATGAAAATGAACGAAAAAACCCAACCCAGGCTCTTCTAGAGCAAATAGCCGTCTCTCAAAGCTCTTTTTCAGAGTGGATCTTTGAAAGACGAGATAGAAGGCGATTTTTTATTAGCTTTTCACTTTGTTGACCTAAAAATTGACAAGCATCAAAATGAAGAAAAAACACAATTTCTGGTAGAGCAAATCATTCTTTTTCGAACGATATTTAACACTATGCAAAAAGTTTAAGAAAATTCAGAATAAAATTTTAAGAAGCGAAGGGACTTAGTTTTCAACCAAACACTGATTGCACTGCTGTGTTTTATTAGGTTGTAAAAAAATCTTTTCATTTTTTTCAAAGATTTATTACTTGACAACTACAAGGTCAAATCATTTGAGATAAACTCCATTTTGTTCCACTACACTTCTCCAAAGACCGGATACTTTTCCAATTCCTCTCGCTCAAAGGACTGCAGTTCTGAAGTCGTACCATTGCTGAATCCAATTTTTGATTTCTTCGTCCGTTTCAAAACATTTCCCTCCAATTTCTTGCTTAAGAGCATGGAAGAGATGGTAGTCGGTAGGGGCGAGGTCAGTACGGTGGATGTGGCATAACTCCCAGCCCGGCTCCTTTATTGCTTCTCTTGTGAGTCTAGCAACACGTGGTTTTGCATTGTCATGCAGGATCATCACCTTCGACTTCTCTCCACTTCTTAGAGATTCCCAGCAAATCACTCCTCTGACATCCCACTAAACACTCAAGAGAATCTTCCTTTCGTGAACACTGGGCTTGAGATCAGGCTTAGGATTCTCTCCTTTTTGTACCCATTGTCTTTTTCTTTGGAAGTTGGCATACAGAACGCAGGACTCGTCGCCTGTCACCATCCGCGGCAGAAACGATTTTCTCTCGTATCTGGACAGAAGAGAAGCAGCGATGGAGGGCCGTTGACCTTTCTGAGTGTCCGACAGGGCATCACATGAATCCAAGCTCCAAATCTCCATGCAAAGCCAAGACCCTTCAGATGGATTCCCAATATCCTAGGAGAGACTTCGAGCTTCTCTGACACGTCGTCTGCCTACTATCGGTACGAGGAAGATGGGGTAGTTCAGTGTCGTTCAATTCAGATGGCCCTCCTGACCTTGCTTTGTCCTCGAGTGAATAACTTCCCTTTAAAAACTCTCCGAACCACTCATAACAGGCGCGATGAGTAGTAGATCCTAAGCCATATATATGATTAAATTGGTCGGCTACCTGACATGCTATAGATTCTTTAATGAATTCATGAAGAATGCCGTGCAAAAAAGGCCATGAGGTAGACCTTTCATTGAGTCCGTAAGAATGGATAGATAACGAAGTACAAGAAGGTCTTGATTCGGATGCGGCCTAAACCCACCAAACCTTCATTCCTTTGAAAACGTATAATTGATAGCATACATTTCTGTGAAGTAGAAACACAAGGAATGTGCGGAGTTTCCGTTTCCGCGTTTCGTATTTCAGTTTCCCACCATTTTGAGTCTTTTTGTTTCTTATTTCCTTCTGCTTTTGCGTTTCTGTTCTTTCTGCTTTGAAAAATCTCTACGTTTCTGGTGGCCCCTTCGAAATGAGACGTTCTTCAGTATCTGTACAGACGTTTCTGCCTGCTCTTCGGAGCTGACCGATGTGGAAGTGCTCAGTGAAGGACGAGCCTACGCCAGACTCGTGTTCCGCTACTCGGCTTACTGCAAGGTTGACTATAGCAGGTAACACAGTCTAAAATTAGCGATGTGGTGTCTAGTATAGTTGTGACTTTGAGAAATTTTATCGAACGAATCAATTAATGAATAATTTCGAGGACGAACATTTTCGAACGAACGATCGAGCGAATTTATTCGATGTCGTAAATTTTGGAGTGATCGAAGATCGAATAAACCTATGATCTTTTATTTACTCGAATATTCGAAGCATAGTAACACATTCAACTGAACAAATAATGAATAGCTGAATTTTGCTGTACAATAGAAGGTGTCTATAGTAAACATACACCTGTTGTGGCACTTACCACTGATGTGAGAGGACTATAGATTAGAAGAAATATTAGGTTGTAACGAAATAAATGGCACTGAACCACTGTAAATTTAAACAGTTATTATCTCGGCTTGTAGGCAAGTTTATTAATAGAAATAAAAACCTTCTGATTCTACACATCTTTGCCAACGTGACACGCTTTTTTATCCCAGTAGCATAAAAATCAGAAGTTCTGGAATTGACGAAATCTTCGAAGGCACTTTCGGCATCCTGTTGGTATCTGAATATTTTCCCCACCAAGAAGTCGCCAAGATGCTTGAAGAAATGGTAGTCTGTTGGGAAGAGGTCGGGAGAAGACGGAGGATGTGGTAGAGTTTCAATGCTCAGCTCATTCAATTTCTGCAACGTCATTCGTGCTACATGGGGGCGAGCATTGTCGTGCAGAAGGAGAACTCGCCTTCGGTTTACCAAGGCCGGCCGGATATCCTTCAACTTTTTCATCATTTCTTCAATTTCAATGCAGTACTTCTCTGCCGTGATGGATTCACCGGGAGGGAGGAAGCTGTGGTGAATAATTCACAGCGAACACCACCATACTGTCACCATTACTTTCTTTTGGTGCAATTCCGGCTTCGCAAAAACCTTGGGGCTCTCATCGCTGTCCACCCACTGTGCCGATCGTCGTCTGTTGTCGTACATTATCCATTTCTCGTCACAGGCTACGATGCGATCAAGGAGTGGGTCCGTTTCGTTCCGTAGAAGCAGTGCGGACGAGATCTCATATCGTCGGTTTCTTTGCTCCTCAGACAGCTCGTGAGGCACCCATCTTTCCAGCTTTTTGGTCTTTTCAGTTTCCTTCAGATGCCGGGCAGCTGTGTTGTGACTGACGCCAAGAACCTTCGCTATCTCCCTGGTACCTTTGTGTGGATCCTCCTCTACCACATCTCTCAGCTTGTCCTCATCAACATCACTATGCCTCCCACGACCTTCATGTTCTTCCAAGCTCTCATCTCCATTCCGGAACTTCTCATACCAACGATACGCCGTCCGAATTGTGGAACATCCTTGACCGAATGCGGCGTTGATCTTCTCGTCCGCCTCCTTAGCTGCAGTGCCCAGCTTGAATTCATACAAGTAAATGCCTCGGATTACCCTTTTGTCCATCTGCAAAAAAGTCAATAAAACTCTAAAGTTTTCCCACTTTTACATAGAAAATTTGGTACTCGCCGGTAGAGCAAAGTTTGCGCTTCTAAATGATAAGCCACATGTTACTGTTTGTTCTTGATCAAACGCGTAAAGACGCACCAAAAAATGGCGCGAGCCAGTGCCATTTAATTCGTTACAACCTAATATAAAAATACACATGAGGATACATAAATTCTAGGCAGAAATCGGCTTCTATTTTCTCTTCTTTTCAATGCATTCGAGCGTTTTACCTTGATCAAAACATCACTTAAATGTTGCGTGATCAACTCCTGTGCTTGAAGATTTGAAGCTTATTCGATATTCGAATGAAATTATTCGATCGAATAGAGTTCGATTATTTGATTTTCGAATAGTTGAATTGAACACTTCGATGTTCGAATTCGAACGAATATTCGACTTTTGTAAACCATCGGTGTTCAAACTCGAACTTATATTCGACTTTTGGAAACCATCGATAGCCGAATTCAAGCGAATATTCGAAAATCAAGGATATCGAATTATTCGACTATTCGAATAATTATTCGAGTGTTTTCCTTCGAGCACAACTATAGTGTCTAGGCCTTTAAATGTCCAGCTTCTCTGTTGATTGTGAAAGAGTTGCAGGTTTCCCGAAGATCAGAATGACTGCTGTATCTACTTCACGGCTTTTGAAACGGATCGTGAGGTGTCGTTCGCCGTGGAATCCGATCACACTAAGAAGGTAGGACCCCGACAAAAATTGGTTTTAAAATGGATACGGCAAAGAAGGACAGTTATATTTTCTAGTCGAAGGAGTTTCGGATCTATCCTAGTTGGAAGGGAGCATATCTAGAAAAACGTAACAAACGCATTCAGTGTGGTTTCTTCCAGCTTGGAAATTGTAAGGAAAGATCCACTCGTAGGTCAGCTCACGGTGTCGTCTTTGAAGACAAGTATGCTTTGGATTTACCACCGTTGTCAAAGAGTATAGGGCACCCCCCCCCCACTAGGATAGGTCCAAAGTTTCTCACATTCCAGCAAATTTGCCATTGTTGTGTAAGGTAAGCAAGTATTAGTCTCCTTTTGCTTCGAGTGAATCTTCTCTTACCTTTGTACCTGAAGTAAAAAGCGGCTAAACCTCCACTATCCACGGGATCCAGCCAATGCTGCCTACATTCTAGAAGGCACAATCAAGGCGGCACCTACGCTAATCTGTTTCCCCGGGCGCCGCCACAATTATAGTTGTCGGATACAAAATATGTTCGAAGCTACTACTTAAAAGGTATGACGTAGTATGCGTATGTGCAGCTTGCAAGCCTACACGACAACAAGTCGACATAGGCACAATCCTCGTCGTTGAGGAGGTGGGGGTCGGCTGCGTCTGTTGTTTGAATGATGCAGGAAATCGGCTGCCGAACCAAGAAAATTGAAGTGTGGTCTTCCACCAATAGAAAATGCACTTCCACGCGGAATTTAGATAGTACGGCGACCAGACGCCAGAAGTCACACATCAAACTTGGGTAATTAAACCTTTATCCTTTAGTACACAGAAAATAACACGCTTGAATATCGAATACAGAATAATAATACCGATGGTAAGGCGATAAGATGGTAATGGAATGATACCATAGAAAAATATGACTATAACTTCGCGGAACAAAACAAGGCAAACAGAATGAAGTTCATATGAGCAAAAACAATACTGCTAGAGACATAAATCAGCTAAGTGAATCAGCGAAAGACACAAATATTGATGATATGGCAGAAGAAGCCATTTTGGGAAGAGACCGTTTCCACATGAAGAAATGGCAAGGCGCAACAGGCAAAGTAAGAGCATACCAGAACAGAAAACGACATAACCTCAGAGTATATGAAGAAAAGCAAGATATAGAACACAGCAACAAAAGATTACAACGCTACTGCAAAACATGCACACAAAATACATGAGGAAAAGAACATATATGCACAGAACTAACCCACAAGGACACGCGCAAGGAGAAGAAGAGAGAAAACTCCCCCGAAGAAGAACCACGGACCCAAACACGCGCAGCGTAGAGAGCCCCCTCAAATCAACCTCAACAGAAGCGCACAGCCGCACTACTGTCCGCGAGCCCATGAACGAAGGCGGGAAACACTGACTAGGCACGAAACCCTGAAAATCAGGCCTAAAGAAATAGCTCGGGAAAAGAGGAGAGCCCAGAGGGCGCCTGCTGTCGAATCGGGCGCGGAATTCTTCAGTGGAGACGTCTTGTCGTCAAAAGTGAAGGAAAAAAGATCAAGAGTAATGCAACGCCTCGAGGCTGTGAGCGTACAGCAATGAGAACTTTCCTGCAGCTGCCGCGCCCTGCGGCCAATTACTTGACCAATGGCCAAGAGCAGGACTCTCTCCCTCTCTTTATACGCTTCTTTTTTTCAACAGGCTAGGTAGAAGATCGGAAGTCAGCCTACACTACATGGCATTGTTTCGCTAGGAGAAACGTGTTTAATCCTTTCTTCTATCCTAAAACGGTTTTTTCGTCTTTTGCGTACTGGAAATGTGGTACATTAAGAACATACATAGGCTATAGATATTATCACCGTGCTTTTCACGATAACATGCACATTTGCATTACTTTTAAACGCCAGGTGGAATTGTACAGCTGCGTTTGCGACATCTAATTAAATAGCTTCTAGCTGAAACGGCTGCCTAGCAACGTGTTCTTAGCTTTTCACGGTTGCATGAGGTTAAAAGCTCAATTTGAAGCGAATGAATGCTCGACGCTACGGGCTTCGCCATAACTTCTGAAGAGTTATACGAATACATGGGCTTTTAGAGTCTCCTAGATAGTGGAGCATACCCCATCTTCATGTCAACCTGGACCATTTTGACATTAAATTGGACGCTTCTTAAAGTTCTTTTTTGGGGACAATTTTCAGGACAATTTACAAGTCAAACTGGAAATCTTTTAAGCATCGACGATTATGAAATCAAATTGAACGTCTTTCAAAATAAAGTAAACGTTTTCTAGATTGAACTAAAGCCCCCCGAGTAGTTGAAGTTATTTGTTGTTTAACGAAAAAGTTGTGTAACTTTATTTGAAGTTTTTGTATTCTCCAGCACAAAAAGTGAACATACTGTTCGAAATGATATAGTCGGACAGGTCTAGTGACTCACTGTCGTCGTAGTGGTAATCCTTCCGATTACTGTAGGTGGAATCGGGTCCGATATCCAGCGCTACTATTACACTGATGCGCGAACGAAACGAGCAAGGAGCTATAATTTATTAAGGCAAAATCGGAAGGTTACAAATAAATCTAGAGCAAGGAGCAAAGAGGAGACTAGAGGAGAGCTAAGCCAAGACTGAACCTAGTTGCTTAGATCTGGGGGCTTTTATGGACTCTCTTGGAGGCGTGTCTACCGTGTGCTCCTCGGACTCTCCGTCCGGTACGGTTTTACGGCTCTGGGGCCGTTGCTGGCATATCCGCAGGAGCAGGTCGTAAACCTCCCCTGGATACATTCCGCCACCCCATGCTCTTAATGAACACTTGCAGAATACACCGGTCCCGGTATATTCCACATGGGGGCCCTCAGAGAAACAAGCGCTTCCACTGCGCTAAAAAAATCATCTTGAGCAACGACCTCCGTCGCTCGCGTCTCAATGAGCGGTTCCGCTCACTCTTTGGTGGGAAAGCACAAGAGCACTGCAGTTCGTCTGCCCACCGCAGGCTGAACCCTCTACACAGTTTCAGCAACGACCTCCGTCGCTTTTAGAAGAGCGGGTCCGCTCGCACTTTCCAAAGGAAAGTTTAAAAGACTGGCCTCTATAATGCACGAGTCTACTGCAGTTCGCCTGCATTGCTTTCTGAGCAGTTAATCGACGACATCCGTCGCTTTTTAGGGAGCGGCTCCGCTCACGCTTTCCGAAAAAAAAAAATGCAACTCAGTGGTCTCTGAGGTACCAGCGTCATCTACTAACCGTAGATCAAACTTGCACTGGTCATAAGTTGGTATGGTTCCATACCAGCTTAAAGTCATCTATCCGACGACATTTAACTTCTCCTTCCCCAGTCATCATACAGGGTAATGGTGCTTATAAGGCCATCCAAAAAGGGATTAATAAAACATGATAATATTACAATGTAACGTTCGTGCGTATATCAAGCACTTGCGTTTTAGTCACAACGGCAAAAAAAAGGTAAATTCGTAGAGATAGTGGAGCGAAATTATGCAGCTTTCGAGGAGATTGCTAGTGGCTTCGTCGTTGCTGCCTTCGCCGCGTTTCCTCATCCTTTCCTGCAGATCGGCTTGTCCAGTAGGCGCAAGAGGTGTCGTCGTGTGTGATACTAGAATTATAGAAGGAAATCACACTGATATTTTTCACCGTAGGGGAATTCATTCTGTTCCTCCTCCAGCGCTTTCGGCGCCTAATTTTATTCAATTCCAGGTCCTTACCACTACCATTCGCAACTGGCGAGGAACCAGTTTTCCGTTCTTTCGCATAACCAGAGCGCTTCCGGTCTTGGTGATCCTCGCTTCTTCTGCACGGTCTGCA
Source organism: Heligmosomoides polygyrus polygyrus (assembly GCA_947396885.1). NCBI lineage: Eukaryota > Metazoa > Nematoda > Chromadorea > Rhabditida > Heligmosomidae > Heligmosomoides > Heligmosomoides polygyrus. The sequence goes on from OX377202.1 coordinate 108,144,279, forward strand.
AGCAGCTCGCGGCTGCTTGTATTGAAAGCGTTCCTTACGTTGAACACTCTTACACCAGCCCTCCAGCTCCGAAACAAGTGAAATTCCACCCGCTGTTCGGTTTTGTGCACGGTTACGACCATTGCCATTCATTCTGCCCCTACTGCTAACTCCTGGCGCATCACTATCTTTATTGGGGCAATTTGATGCTATATGCCCAGATTCTCCACAAGTAAAACACTTAAATGAGGGCCTGGTTGCCTGCTGACCCCGTAGCCGGTGCGCATTACTGGTTGATTCCCCGCCATCGGGTGTACCATTATCGATTGAGCTACAATCGATAGGTCTCTTGAAGTGGTTGTGGTAATTACCTGATACCTTTTGTGTTTCATCCTGCAACTTTTCCAACCGTAGAGCTACTTTCTTAACCTCCTCGTATATGTCACCCTCCGGCGCATCTAACGCGGCCAATATGTAATAAGAACTGTTCCAATGTTGAAGGCAAGAGTACAGTTTTGACCCTCTGATAAAGTCCCACTCGGTGCTAGGATGAATTCTCCTGGAAAGGTCCTCCATTCGGTAGCAAAAATCTACGATGGTCTCACTTTCTCTCTTACAGAGTTGATCCCACTCCCTTACATTTTTTAGGCGTTCGCAAGGATTTCTTCGAGCCGTTTTTAAAGCACGGACTACCCCACTATATGTTCCCTCTCGAACATTTTGTGGTAAACCCTTAAAAAGTGAAAGCGCGGTCCCTGACAAATGATTTACCAGGATATCCCGCCTATCAGAATCTTGCCAAACTGTTACTGGGAATTTAACATCTAACCCACGTAAAAATTCGGTCAAAGAATTTTTCCCGTCGTATTTGGTAACATTGGCTACGCTTTGAGCCTTAAAAACTTCCCTAAATACAGTGAACATGTCGCTTACTGCATCCGCAGGGGCTCTCCCATACCTAGTGCTCGGATCCGAGCAAGTACTGAGAGACTCACCATTCACTGATCCTCGGGAAGACTCCGGCGAGGACAGTCGTGATGAGGCGCGAGACGCTTGCGTTGGCTCGCAACGTCGTCCAGCGTTCATGGCTAGGGACGCGATCCGTCCCTGAACAGAGTTATGCACATGATCGCTTTTAAGCGAAGTGTAGTGGCTGCGAACCGCACGCCATTCACTAACTCTGTTGCCGTTCTCACCTGTGGATGTCGGTTCACGGCTGGATCCAGCCACTGACCGCGTTACCCCAGTTCCGAGACTTGCCGCTTCTTTCTGCAAAAGTCTCAACTGGTTTCTATGGCACTCCACCATTTTTTCCCTTTCAGACAGCTCGTATTCAAGCTGTGATTTCAAATTGTCTATGCTGCTCTGCAATTTCAGAACCTCGTTAGTCTTAGAAATTACCCGTTCCTTAACTTGATCAATTTCGCACCCCAGTGTCAATGCTAAATCACAGAGTGCTTGGCTATGCGCGTTCACCTGTGGCAAAAATTCGCGCAATTCATTAAGCGACATCCCAATCTCATTGCAAAATGCCGCTTCCAAAGCATCTGGCCCTACTCCTAAGCGTGCGTCTACCATTTCGAGCGTACCTTCTATAGTACCTCTAACAGCATCTAAAATCTTAGCCCGTTTACACCGAGCTAAATTCCTGATCTGCTCATTTAGCGCGCTATCTAACCGCTTTAGGATATTCCCGAAGGAAGCATTTAAATCCTCAAACTGGCAACTCACTCCGAGTTGATCCCAGTCCTCCAACGGCTGTGGAGTATTCTCGCCAAGCTGATCCATGACGGTTCCGTCCATGGCATCGGTGGCAGTTGGGTGTGACATTGTCAATGGACACTGAAACGGGAACTTGGATCCAAGTTACCGGCGTGGCCCCCAAGTCGGACAGGTCTAGTGACTCACTGTCGTCGTAGTGGTAATCCTTCCGATTACTGTAGGTGGAATCGGGTCCGATATCCAGCGCTACTATTACACTGATGCGCGAACGAAACGAGCAAGGAGCTATAATTTATTAAGGCAAAATCGGAAGGTTACAAATAAATCTAGAGCAAGGAGCAAAGAGGAGACTAGAGGAGAGCTAAGCCAAGACTGAACCTAGTTGCTTAGATCTGGGGGCTTTTATGGACTCTCTTGGAGGCGTGTCTACCGTGTGCTCCTCGGACTCTCCGTCCGGTACGGTTTTACGGCTCTGGGGCCGTTGCTGGCATATCCGCAGGAGCAGGTCGTAAACCTCCCCTGGATACATTCCGCCACCCCATGCTCTTAATGAACACTTGCAGAATACACCGGTCCCGGTATATTCCACATATTAAATTTTAATTTTTTTTATAAAAAAGGGATAAAGGATAAAGGACGGCTTTACTCAATTTCTTCTGGGATACGTCACACACTCTATTTCTACGGGATGTCGTGAAGGCGACTGGAATGCGAATGCGCGCCCTTTTTAATTTTTATATTTTTTAAGGGAAAATAAAGGTAGCAAGCTTACTATATTTGAAAGAGCAGCGATTTTTGGGTGAGCTAAAAACGACGAGATTGCGCCATGCACTCCAGCTCGCCACGATTTTCATTTGATAGTGAATGCTGTTTACTTGAAACACCAAAGTGAGCATACACGGCATCTATCCTAGTCGGGAGGGGGGGGGGCTGTCTGTCGTAATGCTGGACAGGAGATGGTGCTGTGGGACGAACGTAGGGGAGGAGTTTGAAATTATCTCCTACCCCTATCGATTAGGATAAACCCGATGCATTTGTTTTGTATTTTTATTTTGTTTCGCGATGCAAGTGTGTTACTCCAAGCAAAGATAATTCTTGCTAGCAATGAAAGGAAAATCGCGAGTCTTATCCTTAGATAGACAAGTGCATAGCACAAACACTTCTTTTAGTGGTCAAAATTGTTGCTTTTCCGCTTTTGTAAAAATAAATCTTAAATCCCTGTTATTCCTCCCCTTCTCGCTATTATTTTTCTCTTTTTTTAAAGAATTTTTTTTACAAAATTTCGAAAATTTCTAAGGCAAGTCATTCAAAATTTTCCTTGAACAAAAAGCTATTCAAATCACCACGAAACTTTGTAAAAGTAAACGTAGAGATACATTTTTGGAAAATTTATAAAAATTTATTTTTTGTTTACATTTTTGCTTAAGTCTAGCTGTCGCAAGTCGGCGGCTCCAGTGCAGCGGCTGTGCCGTTATCACGTGGGGCACCAAACTCCCCCATGGAGCACCCGAAGCTGCCAAGACCGAGTACCCCGGGGAGGTGTATGGTCTCATGTCCTTAAGTGCCACTCCTGAATTGAGGAATCCCTGGGTTCGTCCCTTCACTCCCCACTGAACTGTATCCCTTCAGCCCTGGGCTGCAGCCAGTATGTACCGTGGGGAAAACACTACCCAATGAATTGGTTGGTTGCCTGGCACTGACACCACTGCCCATGCGGTGTCCACAGGGCCACGCGCAGGCTTCCGCCCTGCCCCTCCTCGCGGATTCCGCGTGGGGCTTCCTCAGGCAGAGCCAACAAGCCCCAAACCAACAACCACAACGATGCAAGCAATACCAGACAACACGATATGAACAGACTCACGGCGTTCCCTCTGCGAGAACACCGAATATCAACACAGATTTATCGCACACCATTTGCCGACATAGTAGGATTGAGATAGAAGCCGATGAAGCAATGATGAAATCATAGTAGAGCGGCAGAGTGGAATGGATAGAGACGCAGAGGGGTCGAGCGCCTCACTGTACTGAGTACTCCGCACCCTCAGCCTCTTGGAAGGGTCGCCCTCCATCCGAGTCGATGCCACAATAAACTGGGACGACGAAATGACGAGGCGCCGCGGCTGGCTCCGGCTGAACTGGCTGACAGGCCCAACCGCTCTCGGTCGGCGCAGGATTTGAATGAATTGCCGGCTTTGCGTGGGGAGCGGGTTATGCCCGCTCCGATGCGCGCGCCCCGTCCGTGGATCGATGCCGGCGGAGGCGGGAGCAGGCCGCGCGATGGGGGCCTCCTCGGAGGGCGCCGCGACCCTGAACGCCCGCAGGAGGATGGAGGGGAGCGCCAAGGTCGCGAGACGCGACACCAGCCTAGAGCTGTTTTAGCGGGCAGAAGGTGTTAAAGGATGTCTAGTTGCTAATTCCAATTTGTTTTCTGATTTTTTTTATAAAACACAAAAACAATGTCCTGAAGTTTATTTCCAAAAAGCAGAAAAGCATCAATTTTCAGTACTAGATGAAGGGTTTCTGCCGTTTTTAAGGCATGCTGAGCTAAAAATTCTAAAGGCAATACATTTAAAATTTTCTTTGATCAAAAAGTTATTCTAACAGCAACGAACAGTCTCTAATTTACTCAGGAATTTGAAAGCCCTCATAATTCTTTAAGATATTCAGCTTGATTTCAATAGTGCTAAAGTTGCTAGTAGTTAGGATAGTGCACGATTTCATTTGAAAAGTGTCCAGTTTCTATGACAATGGTATAAATGGAGAACCATAGAAAGGAAAGCACCAATGGTGTGGAGTGCGATGTCGTTTCTTATCAGGTCTATAAGTTCCTTGTCATGAGGTGACATCTGGTTCGACTTGAGAATGGACAGAAATCATCATATTTGATAGTCGGAATGGTCTTCAAGTCGCTTGAGAACGTGGAAAACCGACAAAGCCGCTTTATGTTTAGGTGAATCGACCAGTGGCTGTTCAAAGTCTCTATGACCGTGTACATGGCTTATCCACGCTTGCCGACGAACACTCTGCATGGGTGGTTGATGTGAGTGCTCCCGTATTGCTACCAGGCAAAAAGCGTTGCGAATTCAATCGCTCTATTTGAAGGAACACACTGTCGAGGTGACTCATTTGGCCGGCATACAATCGCTCGAGGTGCTGAAGGTTTGCGTTCATGCCGAGAAGAAGATGGGCACCATACGCATGGCGTTGAAGATTCCGATCACTATAGCTACGCTCATTATGCTGGTATGCGTTTTAACACTTACTGTTGAAACTCGAATTCTATGACCAAAGGTTAGCGACGGTGCCAATCAATCCCAGGAATGCGCCACGCACTTTGCATCATGTGGCATCGAGGCACTTTGCTTGTTCGCCCTCGTTTATCGCAGGTCCTTAAAACCAATGCGCTGTTAGTTGCTTACTTCTACTCTCGTCGGTCGCTCTACAGGCATCTAGTGAGCAGCATCTCCTGAATGCAGAATGCACGGCGCACTTCCAAGTATTGATTGGCTCGACGTTTCACCGTTCGTTTTTCACCAGCCGTTAAGCTGTAGCTTCTTTCGAAATACTTCCCAATTTCCAGGTGTCACCACTATTTGGTGATCTACGTACCCAAGTCTACATCAAGCTTTTCATTCTGTCTCTTCAAACGATCTGCTTCCTCTACCTCTGCTCAATATCGCCGACGAACGGTTTTGCTGGCATGCGTCCAAAATTATGTAAGTTCTTGAAGAGCGTATGGTTCCCCTGTGGATGAGGGTACTCTAAAATTCTGCTGTGGTCTCTTTCTTTGCCAGTTTATAACGGGACATTCTCGCCTTAACGTGATCTTAAAGACGCTGCACACTGTTGCGGCAAAGCAGCACGCGACGGGCGGCAAAACTCGGATGGAACTTTGAAATGAGCGGCGCTTCTCTCCGCTTTTGCCTCGCCGCTCTTTCACACTCCATTCTTGAGGGATGGCGAGCTGCAAAGGAGAAGAGCGGCGAAGAGGCGCACAGAGCTCCGGTAACTGGTCTCAGAGGACCAGATTTTCCTTCGGCCTCAGGGGACCGCGTTATTAACTTTGGTCAGTGGAGGACCAAAGTGCAGGAGTATGGAAGTAAGAGTGTTTGGCTGATGCACTAAAATGTAGTGGTTCAGTGGGTTTTCTTATTCAAGTTTATTGCCACAAAATCTACAATATACGCGACGATAATGTGAAATACTTAGATAATATAAGCAATAACAGGTGAAACAACTACAACAACACGACAATAGGAGTAAGTAGTATGCAATAGAATAAATGAGTGGGTATAACACTACGGAAAGGGATGATAGGGAGGAAGCCAGAGGACCAATCAGCGGAGGATGCTCAGGAGCCCAAAAACCAACGGCTACATGTGGTATATCTTCTCACTAATCACTAACAACTTCTTTCAAAAGGAATTTAACCATGCATACATTTGCACCCACTTTATGGAAAATATGTCAGTGGGCGCAAATGTATGCATGGTTAAATTAGCTCACTCACTGCAGCCCGCGACTCGAGGAGAAACAAGAGCTCACCCCGCCTTCCAAAAAAAGTCGCGTAGGACGAACAGACCGCGACAGGAGCCTTAATTCGTAATTTGTACCATTTCAGGCCAGAGTGCAGACGGAAGTGTGCCTGACGGCAAAGTGGCAGTTGCAGCAACAATAAATTGTTATGGCCGCGGTAGCATTTACGGTGCCGTCGTCGATTCGTAAATGAAAGTGTGATGACGCGGCACAGCGTCGCTCGCTGGCGATAAGCTCTGCGTTCGTGCCATGTGAGGCCTCTTTTGAAGCTCACAGCCTATTCATAGTACAACTGGCTGAGAGCTCAAAAATAAACATCTGAGATGCGCACAAGGTCGGCGTCTCAGAGTCGCGCCTGACGAAGTAGGTGGGAGTTGGCGGTGCAGTACGCGATCTTTTATGCTCATGTCCGCGTCGACCAATAGCGTGCGCGAAGTCCTCTCGGAGGAACACTTCAGAACACACGGATATGCTAGGTTGAAAGCGACGTGTACTACCGCTTCGTGACAAACACCGTCGACAGATTACTGTGAGGGCTGGACTGAATTGCTGGACCAGCAATTGTGTTATTGTCACTTTAGTGTTGTCAGAATCTGCGGTTTACGTGGTTCATTCAACCGGCTCTGAACGGAAATTAAGAGAAACTCCAAGGATAATAGTTGAGTTCTCAGGATATAGTGTGGCAAGCAGGCCATGTTTCACTGCATAATATTATTCAATCAATCATTTGGCGTTCTATCATTCTCGAATTAACAGTTTCAGACACCTACTACGAGCTGATTTTTGTGATGTCATCGATGAGCCTTCTCATGACGTTAACATGTGTCGCGCTGAGTCGTGTGAAAAGGACGATTGCCCCGACACATCGGTTCTACTTGGCAGCAAAGCTAGTGAGTTTGAGTACAAGAAGCTGTACGCTGCCTCGAATAGGTTCAGGATTTGCGTTCATCAACTCATTTACCCTGGATCAGCAGTAAAAAAATGTGCATACTTACCAAGGTTCCACCTGTAAAGTTTGTGTCAATAAAAATAAAAGGGATAAGGGTGTTGTGAATACCCAACAAGGGTCTACATCTGTGAACGAATGTCAATATAATACGGAGCAAATAGCAATGAATGATAAGACCCAGCATGCTTAAGGCCTATGTCATACCACCGCTCACACCGAGCGAAGCCTAATGATAAGCTCGTATATCGATCGTGCGAAGCGATGTGTCGATATGGGATCCTATTATTAGGCTTTGCTCGGAGTGAGTGGTGGTATGACATATGCCTAAATGAGCACTCTAGATTAAATATCATTGAACATCCAAAGGCTTACTTTGTGGCATCGCAAGTAGGTAATAGAGATTACGCTGAAGTAGTCCACTCTAGACTTGGTGCCCCCTTTCAAGACCAGAGGAATTTGGGCCCACTGGCTACTATCGGAGATACTTGTAGCTCCGCCTCTGCACCATTGTCTGTGTAACCTGCTGTGATGTGATCCTCGTGTTGTGCTCTGCAGGTAACCGACGTAATAAAACCATTATTACAAGCCTTCCCGGCCGATACACCCATTTGTTTGACACCAATGGATCATGTATACAGACATATATAGGCAGATTATATGGACAAATAGTAGAGACAGAGCTACGAATATCTCCAATAGTAGACAAAAAGGCGAACTACCTCTGGTCTTGAAGGGAGGCACCGCACCTAGAGCGGACTACTTGGGTTGTCTCTACTACCTACTTGCGGTACCCTAGGTCATACATGTGGATCTTACTCAGTGATATTTAACGTAGAGTGTTCATCTAAGCATGCTGTCTTATCATTCATTCCTATTTGCTCTATATTATGTTACTATACATTCATAGACGCAGACCCTAGTTGGATATTCACAGTAAGAGGGTGGCCGTCGAATCCTTCTTAGATGCGCCGCACACTTTATTTCTACGGGTGTGGCAATCTGAATGCGATTTAGTCTACATAATGGCCTTTCGTTTAGGTGAACCGCGTGGTGTGCTGCATTGAGCCAGATCAAGCGACCTCGTATCAGCGTTATCTTGAGGATGCGGACAATCAGAGGACATCAAACGAGGTGACAAATTGCTTACAGCCTAGGTGTATCTATATTAAGTAAACACAATGGGTTTAGCCAGACGCCACTATGGAATGGCGACATGTGTACCTGGCAGTGAACAACACGGTCTCCGGGATGTTTTTCTCCTTGTTCCTTATCATCGTCTTGATATACTGGTTTTGAACTACACTCCTATTATTTATTTATATGGGGGATGATGAGGCAGAGAAGAATGGATTGCTATAGAGGATCTGATGCGCGTATACAGCGTGGAGCTCAAGTCACGATCTCTAAAAGGTTGCAGCTAATCTGCGTTCAACTTTGCTCTAAACCTGCTCAAGAATGAGCTTTTGCGAAAATGTTCTTAAGAAATTGATGGCTGTATATCCTCGTGTGAACTAAGCACCGAAGATCGACGATGATTAGACGAGACCACATTGTATTATAGATATATTCTATTCTATTAGACGAGACCATAGTGTATTATAGATATACTCTGTTCAATGTTTATCAGTAAGTGCATCCACCTTTGTGGTAGAGGAGCTGAGAATTTCCCAGAAGAACCTACCAACATTACTGATTCTTGGTGTTGTTTGATTGATGTCGTGGGTGTGACGACCAGATGTCGGGAGGTGTGCAGAAATCGATCAATCTGTCGACATTGCTCGATAATCGATTAACTTCCGTTACCTCGAGCAAAGTCCAAGACGATAAGCAGTTGCATCATCAGGTCTTATCAGTATCAGTTGGTTATAAAAAAATCTCAGTTTCGACTAGAGTAGATACCTTATGGAGATTTGGTCACCGAAGCCATGCGAAGTAAGGTTGAATTGCTCTAAAGTGAAAAAATTATTTGCGAGTAAAACGGGTCAGTTTGGAAACGTTTTTTGGAGGGCTTGTTTAAGATGTGTAAGAATGAAGGCAATCGTCTGTTCCCTATAATAATGCGTGCAGTTTGTCGATGCGTTATGTTAGAGATTGCTAGTTCAGTTTTCGGTTTGTGTGTACTAAGCGTTTTCGTCGAAAGTTGTTCAGCTGTTGCCTATTTCTAGTGTATTATAGTCATTGTTTATGATTAATTGTTTCACAATAATTTTTTGGCTTGTATAAAGTGATAACCCAATAAATGCTCTTATCATCATTTTGGATCATTTTCTCCCATTAATGTCATCTGGTTTGGTTACTGTGAGTGGTCAGGAAATGATAAAAATTTTATAGTCTCGATTCCGAGAGCGTGTTTAAGCCTTTGCATACTAAAGCCCAAGAAAGGGCTTGATTTCCCAAGTTTGAGGTTTAGCAGGCGTGGAACGGTTCGAAGTGGTTCTTTCGGCTATTTCTGCCCCGGTTTTGAGAACGTCGAACGGTTCCAAGTGGTCTCTGTGCCCATTCTACCTCGGTTTTGAGGACGTCGAATGATTCAGAGACATCGACGCTTGGGATACAACCCTGTCGCTGCTTTATAATGTTGTTCCAGTCATTTGGAAATGCACAATAAAGATAAAGGAAAAGAATTTCTGCCAACAGCATCTAACACCTGGTTTGATTGTACATACTTTAGTTCAAGAGCGGGGAGCTTCCCAGCTGTGGCTCGAATCCCTTCACAATACGAGTGTCGTGTGAAATAGAATCAGAGTTGTAGTTCAATGTCGCTACGAGCGGTTTTTCTTAATAATTTGGTCAAACAAAGCTCTCAGCCGTTGCTGCCTCTGCAACACAAGCGATTCGCTCTCTTTTACAGAATTGTCGTACAAGTGATGTTTGCAGGTTAAGAGATGAGTTACAACCCTAATTATACTTCCATCGCCATGTATAGAGGCCTAATTGATTAATCTCTTCGCTCAGCGTCAAATCCACCTGGCCGGATAGAATCGCGCAAACCTGCGACTAAGCATCGTCAAATCCGCTCATCGTCAAATCGCGTCGCTCTCGAAATTGGCAAGATGCGATCGCGAGAGTGGATTGGGGCACGGTATTGCTTGCCGTTTGCGGTGGACCCGGAAATGTGCACACAATTACGTGTGTGCAAGTATGCAATTGTGAGTAATCGCGTGGCTGCATCGGCGGCTGTTCTGAGTGCTCATCTTCGACCAAAACGGCGCGACGCGATGGGACGCATCGTTCCGTTCAAATCGCGTCGCCTGGCGATGGGAGTATACGGGACCTTAGCCTTATAACGCTTCGTAGAAGAACCAGCAAACCACGGGACAGATTCATAAAGCGACGAGAGCGGGAAGGTAAGGCCTCTGTTATACTCCCGCGGGAGCATCCGCGGAACGTCCGCGGAGATAGCCATTAGAACTAACCAGTTGCTCCGCTGGCAATATGCCAGCTCCTGCTGGAGTACCACGCAAACTTGCACATCAATCCGTGCCGAGACTGCTTTCGTCGCTGAGGGGGACATCGGAGATGGGTTGTGCGCTCTTCGAGCGCACAACTCGGCTAGGGAAGGGACTCCGGGGTGTGGGCCATCCAGGCGGCTCGTGCCAAGAATGCTTTCGTCGCTGAGGGGGACATCGGAGATGGGTTGTGCGCTCTTCGAGCGCACAACTCGGCTAGGGAAGGGACTCCAGTGTGTAGTGCGTCCAAGGTGCTCGTGCAGGAACTGCTCCCGTCTCCCAGTGCTCTCCTGTAGCGGCGGTGGAAGAGCCGCGATCCGCCACCGACCGCTCAACGACCCTCCTCCATATCGACTGACCATGGTGTCGGCGGATATCGAAAATGGTCATGTCGATATGACGCGACATCAGGAGAATCTGGTTAGATCTAAGTAAGACCGTCCGCGGACCAATGGTGCACGGCGGAGGCGGGCGTACCGAGGCGCGGCGATTGGCCAGGTGAGGAGTCTCTGCGCGACTCCCGCCCTTCCGCGGATGTTCGCGCGGGAGTATAACTCAGGCCTAGGCGGGATTTTGCCGCTATGGCATCTGGCACACCATCGAGTCGCTCCAGCGATAGTGCTGCGCGGGTAACACCGCAGTTCGTAGCTATCGCAGCGGCCAGTAGCTGGAGCGACTCGGAGATATGCCATATGCCTATCGCTCCATTTCTTCCTAGCCTCCCGGCACGCGGTTGGTTTTCGTGTTCATATTCGTTTCATGAATAGCGATTTCCAGCTCCTGACGAGGTCGATTCTCGTAGGAAGCTAGGAATATTTCCGGGAACCTTTATGAATACGGCCACGGATCTCACTATGATGTTCAGTATTGTAGCATGTGTAATCCGCAAATATTGATCCTGTGATTTTCTTCGAAGTTCAGCATATAGTGCATGTGCGCTTATGGTTGCTTTTTCCGCATTGTCTGTTTTTTTTTCTACAAAAAGTTGCGATGATATAAACTTTTACGATGAGATATAGATTCCACAGTTAAAAGCTCGACGGCATGTTTGGCCAGCTAGTTAAAGTTTTATTTTGAGAGTGATCAGTGCAGTGCGTAGAGCATTAGTTATTCCATTGTAAACATTAGTTATTGGCATTTTTTCTAACTACAATTGTCTGAGACGCCTGGCCCTTGTCGGAACTGTCTTTGTCAGAAGTCTGCTTCTCTAGATCATCGGTAATTTTCTTGATGTCTTCCTAAAATTTGAATGTGAGAAAACGGCAAGGGTTTTTTTTTTTACAAAATCAAACGAATCCGACAATCATCACAAAGGCTATAAGAGAAAGAATGTAGAATAGTAATGACTGATAATGTGGAATTGATAATGAAAATTATGCTGCTTACCGACACTTGGTTGAATTTGAAGAGATTGATTGGTTGTCCAAGGTTAAGGTTGTCGTCAACTTCAAAATCTACTCCTCTTATGAACTGGCTGAAGGAGGCGAATAGTGGCTCGCATGGATGTCCACGAGCGGAAGGTTCATTGGCGCGTAGAACGGAACGATCTCGATCCTGCTTTCTAAAATCGTGCGTTCGAAAAAAAAAGTTGAACAAGGTTTTTTGGTGCTTTCTGGTACTGTGAACAAGGCCTCCGGAGAGTCACGCTCCCACTCAAAGGAGAATGGATCCGCGCACCGTAAACGAGTGCACGGAAGGCAAGGGAGTGAGCTTCGGACGAGGAGTGCGTGTAATCTTAATCTCCTACGTGGATGAAAGGTAGAGAATTTTTCTTAGGCGGATTTCTTCGATGTACAGTTCAGGAAAGGGAAACAAACTACGCTATACTTGCCACGATCCACCAAGCTCTACTACTGCAGTATAATTTAAAACTATAGTAAGAAAAGGAGGTAAGAAAGATGTAAGAAATGCCGCCACTACAACAGTGCATCTCCCCGCTATCACGCATGGTGGCCGACTGCTATCGGGCGCAATGTGCGTGCGTCGTCATCGTGCAAATCCGTGGCGGCGACGTAGAGGAGTATATCAAAGGCCTCACGAATGTTAAATGTAACGCCATCTTGCCCAGTAACGATTGTGCGAGATTAAATGGTCACCAGGAGTGCGGTCCGAAAGCCCAACGTTTTCTCCTAGTCACCTACCGCTCCTTTTTTCCTGCCGGCATGTAAGAAAAACAAGTACAAAATGAGAAACACAGCTCCTCTATCTACCACGATCATGCATGATTGTGTCAAGGTCCAGGACTATGATTACCTAGCCGGCTTTCACACTGCCGTTGCTGCTGTTGTGCAACCGACGCCGCAATGATGAAGCATACCGCAGAGACGCAGAGGAGCAACAGCAGTAACGAGCGGAGCTTTCACACTGCTGTTGCCTTATCCCCGCATCAGCAACAAGGAATGATCGTCATTTTTTATTTTTACTGATGCTCGTCAACGGGGGCATATCACAGGTCTTACCTCGCTATCTTATCTCATCACGTTGCGGCTGCAACAAGCATCGAGCTCCGCTCCCTTTTCGCTACTCGATGCTGCAACAGCAGCAACGGCAGTTTGGAAACCGCTTTACATTTCACCACCGTCTGAAGAAAAGACGGAATGGATGGATGATGTACGAGTTAACCTGAAAACTTTATTTGAAGCGCATTTGCTGTATCGCAATACCCAATAACTGAGCGCGTATCACGTATGAAGTTCAGGCCTAGTCGAAGTTCACAATCAGACCGTCAGAGACTTGCGCAAGACAGTGGGGGTACACCAAGGATCGGCTCTGAGCCCGTTCCTCTTCCTGCTGACGCTTGACTCTATAGTGAACCACCTTGAGGAAGGCCCTCTCAGAACGATCCTCGCGGACGACATCGCCCTAGTAGCCGACAACCAGGAGGAGCTGGAGGAGAAGGTGCAGCTGTGGCAGAGAGCCCTCGCAGACAACGGCCTACGGCTGAACGTGAAGAAAACGAAGTTCATCAGCTCTGAGCAGTGCGCCGTATCGATCCTAGACTGCCAAGGGGAAGCGATCGAGAAGGTGGAAAAATTCCGCTACCTCGGAAGTGACCTATCCGAGGAAGGAACTGTGGACCGGCGGTCAGGGGACGGATAAACGTAGCCTGGCTCAAGTGGAGGGAGTCCACAGGGACCCTCTGCGACCGTAGATGCTCCAGGACGCTCAAAGGCAAGCTCTATAGAACAGTTGTGAGACCTGCCCTCCTCTACGGCAGTGAGTGCTGGGCCCTGGGTAAGGCGCAGGGGCGGCAACTGCACGCGGCGGAGATGAGGATGCTGAGGTGGATGGACCCGTCGGGACAGGGTGCGAAACGAGGATGTTAGGGCAGTGATGAAGACAGCCCCGATCCAGCTGAAGATGAAAGAGCAGCGCCTGAGGTGGTATGGACACGTCCTCAGAAGACCAGAGGATCATCCCACAAGGTTGGCCCTAGATTTCGAGGCACCCGGAAAGCGTCCGAGAGGAGCCCCAAGGAAAAGATGGAAGGACGTCGTCAAGAGAGATCTCGCCGAAGTCGTCGCCACGGCAGATGATGCCCTTGATAGGATGAGCTGGCGACAGATCACACGAACAGCGGACCCTGCGACTGCGCGGGACTAAACGCTCAGGAGAAGAAGAGAGACTTGCGCAAGTTGTTCAACCATCACAGACAACGGTTAAAAAACGGATTCAATTGTCCATTCGTCTGGTAATCCCAAAGTCTTACAAAAGTAGGGGTCTTAGCCGTAGCAGCGTTCTTAACCATGCAGTAGAAACTTCGCTCAAGGAAATAAAACACGTCAGTATTCACCGTCGAGATCTGCATTGTTAAGCCGATCATTTGAAAACAGTTTTGAAAGTGTAGCAAAAACACCGAACTGTGCTTACTCTGCCATAGCGCAAAGGCCTCCGCACACTTTGCGGCAACGCGACAGGCTTAGTTTTAAGCATAAATAGAGCCGAAGGGGATGCCTGCTTGCTGAGTCCACCTGACCGCTGATGTGACTCTGTGCAGCAAAAGCGACAGCGGCAATAATGACTCAGTGCATTTTCTCTTCTCGCTGCTGCTGCTTTGCTTTGCAGCCTGCAGAACTCTGTCTCTACTTGAAAACAACCCACTGACGACCCCGCAGGAAATCGCGTGTCTGGCGCTTATCAGAAATGGCAGGAGCGCGATAACGGAATAACTAAATATCACATTTCTCGCGGAAATTTAAGCCACATATTGGAGAAGGCCAGAAAAATGTTGAAAGCAGAGCGTAGAAGATGTATTTGCTGATATGAGGAAGTCTGCAAAGAAAAAGAGTGCACGTTCCCCACGTATCATGCATCGAGGTGACCACACGATGCAGCATGTGTTTGAAATATTTTTGTCTAGACTGTTTGCAAAAATTTCACAAGAAATGTGACTAGTTCTTTTGTGCATGACAATTTTTGCAAGATGTGAGTAGCTGTTTGTGAATAGTGTCGATTTTTGTAAAGCATGAATAATGTGTAGTGTTGTTTGTTTTTATCAAATCTTTCGTTAGAAGTAACGGACTCTTGGACCACTGCGCAGGTAGCATTGGTAGGATCCCACATATCTAATGAACACTCGCAAAATATGAAAAATCGAGAAATGGGCCGCTGCGAAGTTCTTTAACTGCGCGGTCGGTGAAAGAACTGCGCCAGCGCGGTTGTGAGTGGGTTAGGGCCTGTTCATAATTCGTGACAAAAACGACACGCCGCCCATGCAAAACATGCAAATCGATTAAAGCCGACCGCGCGCCGCCGAAAAGTGTTCATACTCGGGCGCCGGCGCTGTCGCTCCACTCGCTCTTGTCGCTCTAGTCGCTCTAGTCGCTGCTGTCGCCTGTTCATACTTCCGCGCGCTGCGCTCTTGTCGCTCTTGCCGTTGCTGTCGCGAAGTATGCACAGGCCCTTAATCTTGAACGATACTGATCAGCTAAATAATACGTGGGTCTTTCTGTTCAAAGCTTTGTGGTTTTCTTTTTTCGAAGTCGTTGCCTTAATAATGACAACCTCCTATCCTCTATTTGCTATAATTTATTCCCATACGACTCGGTTTCTCTTCCACCTTATAAATCTGTCACCTCTTTCTATTTCAGAATGTGGAAACCCGAGAACAAAGGCTGTTCTCGTCGAGATCCTTGGCGAAAATGGTTCACCAAAGCTTTTCCATTTGCAGCGAATATAAATACTTTTACAACTAGAGAACTGTATCACAACGGCTTACTGCTATTTTTCGATAAAGAAATAGAGAGGTGATCTACGGCGGTTCGAGGTCGAAGGAATCCTTCAGTGATGACGATAGGGACGCACGAGTCTCATTGGAGCGCTTGTTTCGGTCCGACTAGAAATATATTGCCACGTCTTTACAGCTGGCATAGGTGCGTTTGTTTTCAGCGGGATATCATCGTCGAACGGCTTTGGCTTGTTCAGAGACAGCTCCTTTTTCGTCATGATCAGGATCGGAAGGAGCGGGATTTGTGGATGCAGAGTCTAGTCGGTGTTCGTAATTGCCAGCTGGGAGCAATTTACCAGCGCGAACTCGCAGGACATCTGCTAGAGAAGGTCCTTCTCTAGCAGAAAAAAATCGTCTTTCATGCAGGTCTTGGCACCATTGTATGTATGTATGTATGTATGTATGTATGTATGTATGTATGTATGTATGTATGTATGTATGTGTGTATGTATGTATGTATGTATGTATGTATGTATGTATGTATGTATGTATGTATGTATGTATGTATGTATGTATGTATGTATGTATGTGTGTATGTATGTATGTGTGTATGTATGTATGTATGTATGTATGTATGTATGTATGTATGTATGTATGTATGTATGTATGTATGTATGTATGTATGTATGTATGTATGTATGTATGTATGTATGTATGTATGTATGTATGTATGTGTGTATGTATGTATGTATGTATGTATGTATGTATGTATGTATGTATGTATGGCTTAATCTACAGCATTTGTTTCGTTTATTATTTTTGGCGCACAGTATGTGCAATAAAAAAACGAAATAAAATCTTCACGATTCCTCAGTAGTCCCGCGTTGGCGATGGACTGGGGCGCTAAAGCTGTGGATAAATCGGTAGACTTATTATGCTGTTCCAGATATTCTAACGTGCATCCTAATAGGTCTTAAACGTTAACGACAGTAGCCGGAGCTAAAAGTTAAGGACCGACATCTGTTGTTTGACTTCGTACTCGACGAGGCCTTATAAATTGTGCTTGAGGAAGCTTCGAGAATATACTGTGACGTCACCACACAAGATCAATACTGTAGGAGTTTTTACAAATTTATCAGGCAGTAGCGTAAAGTTTTGCAAGACTTTTCGATCAACCTAATACCTTACTCCGTTTTATATCTCGCAAGCAACATACGCAAAAGCTAACGTGGCTTGCAGCATGGTGCAATACCTACATGCAACTAGGCCCGTGCTCCCAATCTATCCGTAAGGCGCCTTTTATACTCGCGCCGCGGCGCGGCGCGGCGCGATGGCTGACATAGCCATCGATTTTTCGCGCCGCCCGTCGGCGCCGCGCATCGCATTCACACTCCGCCGCCTCAAAACACCACATTTGACGAAATTTCGGGTTGCGATATTCGGCGAATCGCGCCGCTGGAGGGAAAGACGCGGCGCGGCGCGATCAGCTGCGGCAGACTCAGTGTGGAGTGTGAGATTCACCACCGAGATGAAACATTTTGGTATGTCCTCTTTGTCTTGGTCCCCCAACTAACAGAACTAAAAGGGTGCAGCGAAATTATACACTTTCAGGACTCCAGAGATCGAAAAATTCTTGTCCAAACTTCTCCAAGGGGGAGGGGAGTTATTTAGGGTGCTGATCTCGAGTTAAACATTCGTTTTTCGTATTACGCTTGAGTTTGAGCGAAATCGGTAACCATGACCTTAGTCACCAGTACCTTCCGTAATCTAGGAGGGAATAGATCTGTAGACATTCACGAAATTTCACCTACTACGCTAAAGACATGTTTAGTGCACAATAACCCAGGAAGGGCCATATGAGAGAGAATTCTGAGTGATTCTCGACAATGAGCACCTTCCAGCAATCTTGCTTCTGAACCCGCACATGTTGCAAAATAAAAAGTGGTTTAGTGTCATTTGTATTGCAGGGTATTTGACTCAATGCCACACTCGCCAATTTCAACCGTGGGATGAGCAGACGACTTCGACCCCAGCTTTAAGAGAGGAATCGTCGGTCTCCACAGAAATCCCACCACTAACACTGACAAGATGCATTCCGCTGATCAGCCGGACGAATCCTTTCTGTTTTGGTTATCCAGTGACTCCTCCGTCCTCCCCTATGGCACACGGACCGTAGTACGTAGAACCGTAGCACGTCGTGGACGCTCCCCTTTCTAACTGCAATCGCGCAACGGTGCGTCAAATTAGGGGCGCGGCGCGACTGGCCGCGCCGCGTCCCGAATTGACGCGCCGCGGCGCGGCGGGAGTATAAAAGGTGTCTAGGAGCAATATACTTCACGTTGTATTGCCGTAGAAGCTCGCATGCCGTTAAAGAGTGTTGCCAGGTGGTTTGAAGCTGTATGGCCAAGAGCTGATGACGAGTACGCATAGCTTTCGTGCATATTTACACGTCCTCCGTAAGTTACGTGCAAGCCTAGCAACCGGTCGTCTCTAGCAAGTAACTTATGCGCTTCTGGGTAACTTACTTCCAAGCCTATTTTGGTCACATGCGACCTTAAAGCTTCTATGTAACCTGCGTAACCTATCTGAAAGACACAGGTAAGTTAAAAAAGGCCTCTGAGCCTGCTCTTGTACTTGCACGCTAGATGCTCGTGACTTGCACCTCTATGCCCTACGGGCACCTCGCGCAATGCTAGAATGGCGAGTTGCAGGATGTTTGGGAAATACAAAAACTTGTTCTCAACGTATAGAGGCACAAGTAAGTTAATTCACAGCCCTTAAGCCGCAAGCATCTTGTCTAAAGTTTCCGAGACGGAGACGAATTGCTTACGTGGATCTTTTCGCGTCCTGCGCACGTTACGTGCAAGCCTAACGACTGCCAATTAACTTACGCACTTTTACTTAACTTACGCACAATCCTACTTTGCTTACATGCGCCTTTAAAGCTTGTAAGTAACTTACACAGGACATCTAAAAGAAGCAGGTGACACTGATTTTTGAGGTTTTAGTGCCCAAGTAAGTTAATTTGGAGCTCCTAATGCCCAACTAACTTGTCCAGAAATTTCAGAGAGGTAGAATTATCGTCTCCGCGGTTGCGCTCTATCGTTTGCAGATATCACCGGAAGATATTGGCTACGATAGGAAGGAGGAGCGTGCGGTTCTGAATTCAATCATACTGTTAATGATTTTATTTGTTACAATTGGAACGGATGTCTGGCCAGCCGACGCCTCCCTTGGGATGCGACATAAACAAGGCGAGCACACATCAGCGCTTAGTCATTATCTCATCATACCGTTTTTTGTCATTTTACTTTTCTCGCCATTTTAAGCCACAAAGCAATAAGATTATCATGTATCTTTGCAAGAATTCTATTCCTCACCTATGCTTGATTCTTGTCGCCTTATTATGTGATATAGGCATTAATGATAGAAACGATGCGAATTCATACAACTGAGCGCTTCTTAAAGTAGCTTAGAAGGGGCCAAAGAAAAATGTAGGAGCACATACACATGCTTGGTAGGATACGTCGTGGGCGAATTACAGTCCTTGTACGGCAAAATACGCATTCAAATGGCCTCCACGTGTGTGAATGATTGTATGAGCCTAATAAGGCTAAAAAACTCTAACAGTCTACTTGAGAGTCGTTTTGAAGAAGATTTTCCAGCAGTTGCGTCTTGAGACTATCGGTGTCTGCACTTGGGCATAATCCGGGTTGTTGACCATTTGACCGCTGCCAAGAATATTTTGGGGGTATAAGTGGTTCGACCGTCATCGTTGTTTCTTAATCCTTTCTAGCAAAATTATTTCCTGCGTACTTTAAATAAGTGAAAATGTTAAGGGATAAAGGGCAAAGGACGGCGTTACTCAATCATTTCTGGGATGCGCCACGCATTCTACTACAAGATGCCGCGGAGGCCATTTGAATGCGTATTTTGCCGTACAAGGACTTGCGGTGGCCAGCCGATGAACAACTCAGCGCTCTATCCTACCAATTCACCAAATCCGGATGGGTGGAAGGCTTCGTTGGCCTGGGCGGAAAATCCGAACCAAGAACCTCATCGGGTGCATGCGATAGCCTGGAGGCGTGTTGAATGCGTATTTGGCCATACAATGACTTGCGGTGGCCAGCCGATGAACAAGTCAGCGCTTTATCCTTCCCAGACAAGTCTGGTACCAATTCACCGACCCCGTAGGGATGGAAGGCTTGGTCGGCCTGGGCGGGAAATTCGAACCAGGAACCTGGTATCGGGTGCACGCGGTAGCCGGCGCCTCCACCGACTGCGCTACACGTGCCCTCTGAAATTGTTGCTTTTAGATAAACCTTGTACTTGTTTGCGGTTTGCGCGTTAGAAAGATGGAGCATGGGCGCATCTTTTCCAACGACATGCACATTATGATGACAAATGGGATCCAGTATGGTTACGGTTTTATTCTGATAAGGCTCTAATCTTTTGTGCTGAGAGCTTTGAAAAGCCTGATGGAACTTCTTTGTAATGACAAGGTGTATGGTGCCATATACAGTTGTGATCGAATGACCTACTCGAATAGGCATTCGAATGTTTCTCATTCCAGTTTGAATAATCGAGTACGAATATTCAGAAAATCGCGTTTTTCGAATGCATTCTAAATCGAGTATTCAAAAATCGCATCTTTTGAATGCATTCTATAGTTTGATCAATTTCATTAAAAATTTGAAAAATATAATGATAAAAAATCGCCTGAACATATGGATCGTCCTATTATTCGAATTCGAGTATTCAAAAAATCGCGTTTTGCGGTTGTATTCGAGTTCGAATATTCAAAAAAGTCGCACTGTGGATGTATTCGAACTCGAGTATTATTAGGTTGGTCATAAGTTCTCGGACATTTGGGGCATGAAATATTTATTATCACAACATACGAACAACAATATCAAATCATTTGAAGTAACCACCCTTCACATCAATTGTCCTTCGCCAACGTGCTGGTAAGTCATGGATGCCTTTTCTCCAAAACGTGGCCGGTTGTGATTCGAAAAATGTGAGCAGCGCCTCCTTGACATCCTCTCGGTTCCTGAATTGCTGGCCGTCCAAATAGCGTTGAAGGCTTGAAGACAAATGATAATCAGAAGGAGCGAGATCTGGTGAGTAAGGTGGATGTGGAAGAACGGTCCATCCGTAGTCCGCCAACTCAGCCGCCGTCGCTCTAGCAATATGCGGTCTGGCGTTGTCGTGTTGAAAATACACCTTCACTCGCTCTCCTCGTGTGGTTTGAAGGTGGGCCCTCAACTTCCTCAGTTGGTTGACGTAAACCTCTGCCGTCACTGTTGTCCCTTCGTCCAGCAGCTCCCAGTATTCTACGCCAAGAACGCTCCACCAAATGCATAGCATCACCTTTTCACGTGAAGGTCGGGTTTCGGAACGTCCTCTGCCTCTCCTGTTGCGTCAACCCACTGTGCACACCGGTGATAATTAGAGTAGAGTAACCACTTCCCATCCCCGGTGACAAGGTTGTCCAGCCACCCCTGGGTACGTCTGAGGGTAAGGAGAGACAGAGCGACATCGGCTCTGCGATCCATGTCGTGTTGTGTCGAGTCGTGAGGCACCCAGCGACCCAATTTTCGCACCTTGCCAGTCGACTTCAATCATCGAACGACTGTCGAGTGACTAACAGCAGGAGTGCTTGATAGTTCGCGAGTGGTTTGGTATGGGTCCGCTTCCACTCTACTTCGGAGGCCATCCAAATCCAGTGTCATCGGGCGCTCCTCTCTTTCATTGCCTTCAACGGAGAATTCACCAACTGCAAACATCGAGAACCACTGGTACACAGCACTTCGAGCAGGAGCACTCTCGTTGCGAACATCCTTCAGGCGACGATACGATTCGTGGCATTGAGGCCAGATTGATGCAGAAATAACATGACGTGCCGAATATGCGTCTCAGTTGGGATGAATTGCTTAGGCATAAAAGTTGACGTTAACAACGCAGAAGTAAATGTTGGGAACTGTTTTGTAGCCCTTTCCTTTCTCTGTCGATCGATCATTTATGCGTTGATACATGTGAGAAATTGGGCGGGAAAATGCGCTTTCAATTCAGGAGTGATCAAATGTCCGAGAACTTATGCACCAACCTAATAAAAAAAAATCAATCGTTTTTCAAATCAATTTAAATTCGAATATTCAAAAAACGCGTATTGGAATGTATTCAAGTTCGAATATTCGAAATTTGTGAGCATTCGAAACCACTCGAATATTCGAAAAAATTTCGAGAGCTCAACTATACTGCCGTGTCACATAAACAGTCCTCTGACCGCTGTTTAAAAAAAATTATTTCTCTGTGCTAATTACAGATGTATTACTTCGGCTACTTCAATCGTACTCACGCAGAACTTAATGATACTTGGATAATTTACAAATACATTATTGTCATTGATGTGCTGTTTCACTTTTTCAGGTAGTCATTTTTTATTGTTATTGCTAACATTGAAAAACAAAAGTTAAAATATAAAAAAATGATAAAGGGCGGCGTCACCCAATTCATTTTGACATACGCCACACATTCCGCTTCTACGGGATGTCGTGGAGGCTATCTGAATGCGTATTTGGGCGTACAATGACTTGCGATGGCCAGCCGATGAACAAGTCAGCGCTTTATCCTTCCCAGACAAGCCTGGTACCAATTCACCATGGAAGGCTTGGTTGGCCTGGGCGGAAAATCCGAACCAAGTGCCTGGTGTCGGGTGCACGCGACAGCCGGCACCTTCTCCGACTGCGCTACACACACCCAATAATAGGGCAGATTAGTAGTAAAGACACTGGTTCACTGTAGCACCAGGTATACGATGACCGATAACGAAAAAAAGGTGGAAGTAGGTTAGATTAGACTAGTCTTGTATACTATCATCACCGAAAGTTTACCTGCGGTTGTCTCCCGGGTAGTTTCAAAATCACCCTAGCCACATCCTTGCACAGCTATCCTATGTACATTCTATTTATTAGGTTGTTCGGAAAGTTCTCAGCGTTTTGAGTGCTTCACCTTGAACACCTTTAGTCGAAATGAACACCATTCGAATCAGCACGCTTTGCCAACGGGCTACCAGTCGATTTATTCCATCAGTGAAGAAATTAGGTGGTCGAGATTCGACAGAATCCACGAAAGCAGTTTGGGCTTGGTCCTGATTGGTCAAGGTTTTATTTATTTCAAGGCATAGAACATAGTCTAGCGTAAGCGAACAAAGCAATACAAAGAGAACAAACAAGCAAAAACTTCTGTCTAAAAATAGGAGTAGTAATGACAATTACGCAATCATCAACAGAGAAATCACTATATCATGATTCTGGAGTTCAACCAGCAATAGGATGTTCACAAGCTTGCACAAACAGCTCCTGCAGATCGTCATACTTCCCAATTAACAAATTGAATTCCTTGAGAATCCTGTAGGTCAAAAAGTTAGATCTTATTCGTGATTTGGCAACCGGAACTCGAAGCTTAAGCTTTCCTGTAACGATCCTCGTCAGCACATCTCCAAAAAAAAAGAACTGGGTCGATGGACAGCATACCAGAAAGTATTAGGGGGGGGGGGCAAAAGTAATGAGACACCCCATGCCGTGTCCATATATCTCGTGGGTGGAGTTTGGTTTCGTGCTTGTCGTATTTGTATGTTTGTTTGCTACTTACTGAAGCGCATCTGAAAAGCTACCACTTCCGCCCTTTCCAGAAGCATGCCAAAACCGCAGACTGTCTCATGCCAAAACCCCAGTCTGACGAGTCGACCTGTGTCGCGCAAATCTTCCCCAATGCCCAACTCCGAGCAGCCTGGGCTCAATATTCACGCAAGATGAGAAGTACGTCTTTTACCTTAACCCTGCCAAGCAGCGAGTCTGCGTGAGGCCTGGTGACCTGTTACCGACCTTCGTTCGGCGAGATGTTCACGGCGAGAAGCATCTTTGGAGCTTTTGGAGCCCATGGACAGGTTTACCAGAAGCATGTTTTCCAAGAGCACCACGATGAACTCCAAGGCCATGGTGAACGAAATAGAAGAGATGGGCCGGCGAGTCGCTCTTATTCATTCGCAGCGCTTCAAGAAGGTTCTCCTCTTCGACAACGCCGCACCCCATTGGGAACAGGTAACCACGGATAAGCTTGGCCAGCTGGGCTACGTTCACATGCCTCACCCACCGTATTCGCCGGACATCTCTCCATGCGACTACCGCTACTACTTGAGCCTACAGGACTTCCTAGTCGGAAGGGACACAAGAACCCAAACAGTCCTTGACAACCATGTCGAGCAGTTGATCAACACCAGGCCCAAGCAGTTCTGGAAGCATGGGATCAGGAAGTTGGCTGGGCGATGGCAGCAATGTCCTTGCCCTTAATGGCAAATACATTCCTCAGCATCGTTGAGTTGTATTTTGTTTTTGTTTTATTTATTTTGTCTAATTACTTTTGGACCCCCCCCCCCTAATATATTGTACATCATGACCAGGTCTGAGATTTTCCTCCTATTTTAGAGTGAAGGAAGTCGAAAGCGAACAGAACGTTCCTGACCACGCGGTATCAGTCTATAGTCCACCGAGAAACACCTCATCATATGTTTTCTAGTGGATTTGTTTTGCACGCTCTCTAAAAGGTCGATGTCCCCCTTTTTCGTCGGATTGAATACGGCTATTCCAGATTCCACAACTGAACGAACGTAGGTTTTGTAAGCCCTTAAGTAGACCTCTGGTAGATTTGATTTCAGAACTTTGAAAAGATTGTAAATGCGACAGTTAGTTTTGTTCACCAAGAGCCTGCAATGACTGGAGAAGGACAGGTTACTCGGGATAAAGGATAAAGAATAAAGGACGGCGTTATTCAATTCCCTTTGGGATGCGCCACGCATTCTACTTCTACGGGATGTCGTGGAGGCGACATGAATGCGTATTTGGCCATACAATGACTTGCGGTGGCCAGCCGATGAACAAGTCAGCGCTTTATCCTTTCCAGACAAGTCTGGTACCAATTCACCGACCCCGGAGGGATGGAAGGCTCGGTTGGCCTGGGCGGGAAATCCGAACCAGGAACCTGGTACCGGGTGTACAGTCTCCTCCGACTGCGCTACACGCGCCTACTCGGGATAAGGAAACCTAAATCACGAGCTTCTTGGACTTCCTTTAAAGCTTTGTCATCGATCCTACATATATGACGGCACCGTAGTATGGCTTCTAGACCCAGTCGTCAGAAATTGAGTCTTCTCAGAGGCGATTGGTAGTTCCCATTTTACTGCCTAACAACTGATGAAATCAATTGCTGACTGAAGGCAGTTTGAATCTCCGGCGTGCTCAATTTTCTTGTAAATTTTGACATCATCGGCGAACATTTTGCAGTAACCCCTAAATTATTAACGTAGCTTGGGAGTTCATAGGTATACAACAGGAATAAGATCGGAGACAACACACCTCCTTGAGGTACACCGCTGAATGCAGTAAAGACCTCAGAGTATCGACCCCTCACCTTTACCTGATGCGTTCTTCCTGATAAAAAAGCGAGAAAGTTCTGAAGGTGTTCGAAAAGGTGGTAGTCGGTTGGTGAGAGGTCCGGAGAATGACAGAAGGGCAAAACTTCAACCCTTAATTCGTTCAATTTTCGTGCACAGGAACCGGCCTCTTCTGTTGACAATGCTGGCCGAAGTTGACGCAATTTTCGGTGCATTTGCATTTGCATTACAGTAGGACTCTGCTGTGATCGTTTGGCCTGGTGCCAAAAAGTTGTAGTGGATCACACCAGCCGCCGACCACCACACAGTGACCATCACCTTTTTTGGTGGAGGTTCGCCTTTGGAAGAGGTTCGTCAGCATCCCTAGGAGATTCGTCGGCGTCCAGCAACTGTCCTGGACGTTTCCTGTTACCGTACAGATGTGATGATTCGTTTTTTTTCGATTTTATCACAAGTGATGATTCGATCCAAAAACGGATCAGTTTTGTTGCGTAAAAGTGGAGAACAACAAATCGCGAAACGTGACAATTTTTTCCGCTCACTCGACTCGTGGGCACCCACTTTTCGAGCTTTTTCACCATCCCAAGGCGTTTCAAAGCATCCACAACAGCAGTTTCACTGACTTCTAGCTCTTCCACGGTCCCGCGAACTGTTCGGGATGGTTCAGCCTCCACCAATTCCTTCAACTCGAGTAATAATTAATGACGAATGAAAAATAGCAACACGAAACGCTGAGAACTTTCCGGACAACCTAATACTGCCTGTCAGTGGCGAAGAAAAGATTTTCTTTAAGAATTTGTGTTGTTTATAGATTGCCATGTTTTCAGCATATTCTGGCACTTATTGATAATCTATCTTCATGTGCGCACTCCGGCCTATCATCGGAATCTTCGAATAATTTTATACGCATACGCAAGCCCGTACTACCTCTATGCAACTGCTAGACTAGTACAGGGAGCACTGGTGTTCTCGTCCAGCGCTGAAGACTGTATGTTTATGTTTATTTTGTGAGGTAGTACTAAATCAATACGAATAGACATGCAGTATTGAGGAGGGACCGTGGTGTTGTGATCTAATACATTTTATTGTTATTGATTAGTTTATTGATTAGTTTGTCACACAGATTAGTACCGTTTCTGGCTTCGCCGAGCCATGTTGTGGTGTGCTCTGTAAAATAGCTCGTCGAGGATTGCGCTCATCACTTTTCGCGGTTTTTCCATATAAAAGCGCTAAGCGCATTCCTCAGAGCTTCTTCCTGCCTCTTGAGCCGCTACGCTGCGCTTCTCTTGCTACTCTGCGGGGCGTGGTTGTTCTCCTTTATAATCAATTTAAATAATTAGTTTAAAGTGGTTTAGTTACCCAAGTTTGAGGTAAAACGCTCAAGTGTTCGTGTTCATGTTCCGTGGTAAGACTACGCATGAACCACTGAGAAAAGCAGCGAACATTTGTAAAATCGCACTCGCACAATCAAACAAGAACTGGGTGTAGTCGATCTCCATGACTAGAGTCCGTAAAACTTATGTAAAATTTTCTGTGCATATCCCTAACCTGAGGTATAGAGTGAGTTTTTGAAAAGTTCTTTTCGAGCCTTTAGCAAGCTTTAGTATGCTTTTGCTTCAAGTTCTTCCATTACATGATGCTCTCCTTCTTCAGTCATACTACAGTAGCAACGCAGCCGAAATGGAGGCACCTTCTCCCCTCCCACCTCACATATTCCCCTCCTTCTTCGAAGGGCCAACACAGCATATTTCTATCCTTATGTGGAGAATTCGTTGGTAATTCTGTTGTTTTTAAATTACAGTCATTATGTAATGTATGGTCGCTTATGCTGGGATTACTGAAAAAGCGTAATAAAATCTATCTAACCGAAACTGTGGACTGTGGTTTATTATATTTACATTGTAATGGAAAAAAACCATTTTAATATTTTTACCATTTTAACATCAAGGTGGACACTTTTCAAATCGTATTGGACACATTTCATGTCAAATTGGTGACGTTCCAATCCAAGTTGGACGCTCCTCCAAAAAGACTCATTTTTTGAAATCAAACTGAACAATTTTTGAATAAAAACGAGTTTTTTTCAGGTTAAACTAGAGATTCTCCGGAAAGGTTGGAACGATTTCCTGTCAAAGGAAAACTTTAGCATAATTTCTTTGAAGTTTAATTCACCTATCCAATAAGTGAAGACATTGTTTGAAATTTTATAAAATAAAAAAAATAATGGTTTAAAGTTTGCTTTGAAGACAAGGAAGGAGGACATTTTTAGTGTAAAAAAGGAGACTGCGCCATGCCATAGAACTCACAACCATTCGATATTAACTAATGTTGCTATTATTGCTAATTATTTAAATCAAGAAATCAATAAATCAATATAATAATTCGACAGCAAGATTTGATGGACGGACCTGTGTAACTTGAATAGTGTGAAAAAAAAACAGTTGTAAGGAAGACTCATATCTTTACTTTGGGGTTTCATGTAAGCAGCATTTACACTACGAATCGATTAACGATCGCCACCACTTTTGGAATGCATGGCGCGATCTCATATTTTAGTGCACTAAATGACCGTGGCCTCGTTGCGCCTTTAAACGAAGATTATTTATTATTTTTCGTAAGAACAAAGGGTTATGAAATTATTGTACTCGTTTGAGCGACTGAACTAAAAAACTTCAAAGAACTTTAAAATATCAAATTTTCCCTAAACAAAAATTATTGTGACCGTCTCTGCGAGTCTGCAGTTTAATTTGCAGGACGGACGTTTCAATTTCGAAGACGTTCACTTTGAATTGATTCCTTTGATTTCAGAACCATAGTGCCTATTTTGACGTGAAAGTGACGTGATCACGACCAAATGAAGACTGACAAGTAGCTATGGTTCTTTTGTACCGTGTGTTGCCAGGGATAGCAAATTATACGCCTAAAAATGGAAGATTCAGGGCCGCAAACGTCCGAAAATCCGAAAACCTGCCTATCAACCAAATTCATTTCCCCTGAACACATACATCATTGTGTATCATTGTATAACGTTTTTTTACGAGTCATAAGTGAAAGTTAGTGATTCAGTTTATATCCGCTTTCCTTAGTACACAACACATACACGAGTCGTAGATCACCGTTTACTTCAAACTTGGGTAATTAAACCAAACTATGTAATGTACAAATACAATACACATTAGAGCATCCCAAAGACATCCTATAAGAAGCTGGTGTGCAGAATAAATCAAAAGAATAATGAGAAGAGCGCAATGTGGTTTCCCATACGGATTCTTTTATAAGGAGATTTTTGTTTGCATGGTGCGACAATGTGATAATGCTCAAAGCGAATTTTTTATACAATATCCCACGAATTGTCTTGTAATAAAATAAATATCCCACGAATTGTCTTGTAATAGTCCTGCACCATGCAAACAAAAATCTCCTTATAAAAGAATCCGTATGGGAAACCACATTGCGCTCTTCTCATTATTCTTTTGATTTATTCTGCACACCAGCTTCTTATAGGATGTCTTTGGGATGCTCTAATCTGCCGTGATGGATTCACCGGGAGGGAGGAAGCTGTGGTGAATAATTCCCAGCGAACACCACCATACTGTCACCATTACTTTCTTTTGGCGCAATTCCGGCTTCGCAAAAACCCTGGGGCTCTCATCGCTGTCCACCCACTGTGCCGATCGTACATTATCATTACTTCTCGTCACAGGTTGCGATGCGATCAAGGAATGGGTCCGTTTCGTTCCATAGAAGCAGTGCGGACGAGATCTCATATCGTCGGTTTCTTTGCTCCTCAGACAGCTCATGAGGCACCCATCTTTCCAGCTTTTTGGTCTTTCCAATTTCCTTCAGATGCCGGGCAGCTGTGTTGTGACTGACGCCAAGAACCTTCGCTATCTCCCTGGTAGCTTTGTGTGGGTCCTCCTCTACCACATCTCTCAGCTTGTCCTCATCAACATCACTATGCCTCCCACGACGTTCATGTTCTTCCAAGCTCTCATCTCCATTCCGGAACTTCTGATACCAACGATACGCCGTCCGAATTGTGGAACATCCTTGACCGAATGCGGCGTTGATCTTCTCGTCCGCCTCCTTAGCTGTAGTGCCCGGCTTGAATTCATACAAGTAAATGCGTCGGATTACCCTTTTGTCCATCTGCAAAAAAGTCAATAAAACTCTAAAGTTTCCCCACTTTTACATAGAAAATTTGGTACTCACCGGTTGAGCAAAGTTTGCGCTTCTAAATGATGTGCCACATGTTACGGTTTGTTCTTGATCAAACGCGTAAAGACGCGCCAAAAAAAAATGGCGCGAGTCAGTGCCATTCAATTCGTTACAACCTAATACTTTAGTTCGAGGTCCATTGATTCTGTATAAAGAGTTGAGATTGAGCATTTTACTTTAGTGCCCTATGAGACTACGGCTTTGTTTTTGTCAACGTCATATGCGAGAGTGTTTTGTGGAGTTACAGGTTTGTCTTTTTCATCTGGAGCTTGTGTCCGCGTCTTAATATTTTATCAAAAATATTTGCAAGACGATATATGTTTTAAGCCCTCTGCTTCCTACTGGGCATAGTGATGGAACGTGGGTGCGCCACATATTTTCTCTCAGATTATGAGTACAAAAGTCGTATTTATATACCAATCGTAATCATACAAGTTATTTTTCTGAGCGCTATTTTTTCAACGACTACCTACCATGGTGGTAAGTTTGTAGCTTGTTCATTTTTTTCTTCCAACCCAAACGGTGGGCAGTGGAAGATCCAGATTCCCAAAAGAAAGAACTAATGTGAGGTCTTCGTTCTTCACTTATCGAACCGTCATTGAATTCCTGAGTTTCTCCAAGGAGTTCCACACTTAACTAAACTCACGAAGGCAATATAAAAAACTGATCGGTCGGTATATTCAGGAACCCTGTTCGTTGACTATCCTCCTAGGTAGTTTGTTTTGTACCCTGAATGAACTTACAAGGGAGGCCCATGGACTTCCCTCAAAGATTCTAAACGTGACCTATATGTTCTTGTAGAGCATCGGACGAGGATCACAGAACTGTGCTTCGTTTTTGTTACGGGCCACTGGGTGGTCCGAAAATGACAAAAAATGGTACCGCTTCAGGGCGGGCTGATAAGGCAAAAGTGACACCTTGAATGGCCCTGTCGTGCTCTGAACTTAACTTACAAAAGGTTTGAAGCTCAAATTAAAGTTTGATTATAGTAATTTCCTACGTTTCCTAGACGAAGCTGCAGTGTACATTCGAGTGATTCATTCGCCGCCGCAACCGCCAGCGACTGAATGGCCGAGTGGACAGCGTGGCGGACTTGCGGGAGGGGGTCGAGGGTTCGATTCCGGGGGTGAGGTTTCTGCGGCGGGGGTGCCAGCGCTTTTGCAAACGAAAATTACAATTTCGCACCGGTAGGGTACCTTCTCTGCGTCCTAACCCCACTTTCAACCTGCTGTCAGATGTGGAAGAAGCCGGTTTTGTTGCGTGGAGCGATATCACGCATCCATTAAACGATGCTTGTCTCGCTGAGGAAGGTTCCGTCTGATGCTATCCCCATATGACCTCTTTGGTATGTTCTCAATTACTTCTGAAAGTGTTTCTCACTGTCACCTCATTCGTGAACAAAATCGACAACCATTGATTTGACCCATCATCAAGACAAGCTCACTGCTCTTCGGATTTCCTCATAGACTGCTTTTTATTCTTCTCCCAACTTTCACTGCTTCAGCTAATTGTTCTCAAGTACCGCATATTTTATCCAACTTGTGTGATTGGTCGCCTTGCTGTGTGTTTCTTCCTCAACATTCTCATATACACTTATGGGAGACGGGTCGGGGGCACTGCAGATAGGAGCACTTGCACTCACTCCCTCACCTCTAGTAATCGAAAAAGATTTTCGCCCCAAATTCATCTACAGGGTTATCTGGGATGCAGGTCACCAATCTAGCAATCGTTTTCGGTGAAACAATAGATCACAGGAGGTTATGACGAATATGTGTAAGTTAAAGGAGTATACGCAGAATAACCGGCTCTGCCGCATTTCACAACTCCAAAGGTCGAGGAGAGGACGAAAGAAAAAGTTTTGCCCAAACATCGCCCACGAGGGTTGTTTGGGATGCTAATCACGGATATGACATCCATTTTTAAAATTTCGGTCGACTACGGTAGGTTACGGTAGATATGGGTGACTAAAGCTGTGCACGTTAGTGGGATCGCTTCCTTTTCCAATGTTGTCAGACATATTTTCCAACCTTCGACTTCAACATTGATGGAAAGTAGTGCAAGCAAGGTGATCATTTAGAAAGAGTGACAGATTCGTGATTAGCAGCTTAAATAGTTTCCGACAGAGCTATTCCAGGCGTCACTTATGCCTTATCAACCCGCTCTGAAGCGATACCATTTTTGCCATTTCCAGACTACCCAGTGGCCCGTAGCAAAAATGAAGCACAGTTCTGCGATCCTCATCTGATGCCCTACAAGACCATATGGGTCTCGTTGAGAATCTTTGGCGGAAGTTCATGGGCTTCCCTTGTTAGTGTTGCCTGTTTATATAAGAAAACAAAAAAGAAAATGAGAAGATCAATCATGCAAACAGTGAAAAATGAAGAGATTTAGTTTGGTTTTTTTTCGCGTGGGCCCTTGTATGAAAACCAAACTATAAAGTATCCATCCTTGATCATTTTTTACTTGTATTTTTCCACGCTGGACTGTAATTGGGTTGTGTTTTGTTGCGGTCGTTTATTGTGAACGCGACATGCAACGTGATGACATGAAAATCAAGCGCGATCGATCGATTTGGTCACTATTCATGTCATCGCGTGGCCTGCACAATAACTCTCCCTTAGCCCTAGTTTATACTTACGCCGCTTCGCGGCGCGGCACCACGATCACCATAGATATCTATTCTTCGCGCCGTCTGATCGATATCTATCCCAACTATGGCGCCACGCCGCGCAGCGGCGCAATCATAATCCAGGGCTTAGGGGTCGTTTAGTGTGAGCGCGACGCGCGACGCGATGCCATGTGTAGTGGCCGAATTGATCAGTTGCGTCGCTCGATCAATTTGGCCACTACACATGCATGGCGTCGCGCACACACTAAACGACTCCTCAAGCCTCGTTTATACTTCGACGCCGAGCCACGCGATGGCTGCGCATTGAAGCCAAATTGATTGATTGCGTCTCCCGGCGTCGACGCCAGTCTTCTAGAATGGATCGCGTGAACCCCCGACCAACCTCGCCGCTCAGAGTCGCTTTCGAAATGGGCTTGATGCAACTGATCGCGGTGGATTTGGGCGCGGTATTGCTGCTCAGCTGATCCTCGCAGTGTTGGCTCGCCCTTGCCCTTAGTACGTAATCGTGTGTAATCGCGTGACCGCGTCGCCCACTGTTCGGAGCACTCATCGTCGTCCAAAACAGCGCAACGTGATGGGACGCATCGCTCCGTTCGAATCGCGTCACCCGGCGATGGAAGTATAAACGGGACCTAGTGCACAGTGCATACTTTCCATCGTCGTAATTTCATCGCGGCGATGTGTTTCACTGAGACACGCAAAAATATGTGGGGTTCTCAGTGCTCGTCGCACCGCTATCGCTCTACAAATGAGCGCGACGGCGATCCACTTGTGACCAACGTTAAACACCGCACGCGGCGCCAAAAACTATGGCATGCCCTCGATAGGCGCTAGAAGCCATCGCGCATGCCGGCTACCACTGTTGCGGGGCAGCAGCGGAGTTTTCCTTGACTATTCGGCTTGGCGCGGAGGAATGGCCATAAAGAGCTTGTCCATACTTCGCAACGGGAGCGGCAAGAGCGCTGGTCAGCCAGGTGAATCATACGTATCGATTTTTGGTGGGCGATCGCTCAGCGAAAATCGATACATATAATTTGCTTGGTCGACCAATGGTCGGCTTCCGTCGCTTCCTCCGCGAAGTATGAACAGGCCCAAGCTGAGCGCCGCGATGGTCAGGTCATGCATTCAGAATGAATTAAAATTAGTGGCTGGAAAAGTGTTTAGCTTCTTTCAATTTGCGACAGCACACCGATGAACAAATAGTTTTTGTTGAGTGATGTGAGCCATGAAATTTAAGGTAGCAGCACCATTCCACATGGAGTAGGCTACTTGATCTTGAATATATTGGCAGTTGTGGTCGGTTTAACATTCAATTTTCGAGTATTTGCTCTAACCCTCATGCAGGTGTTTGTCATTTATCAACAATTTTAGGGAAACATCGTTAATAGTCGTTTGAATCACAAATTTTATGCTTCTCAGCTGCGTGATGGAACCTACACACTTACCGAACGCTATCAGATTTCAGAAAATATTCAAACCAGTCAGGTAAGTAGCTTTGTAATACAAATTTCTGAGTTATGCAATTGAAATTGTTGGAGGTGGAATCAATTAAGTCTCCTACGTACGTCCATCTTTTTGTCCACGCTCTGCGTCCGTGATAATATCCAGAAGCAATCTTCAGAACTCAATCGTCATCACTTCGGAATCCATCGCTATTAACACTGCTTTCACCATTCATTCGCTTCTCCAGAGTAACAGTAAAACGCCATGGGAGCGAGAGCAGTGCTCGGCATTTTCCTTTCGCCGAACGCGAGGTTGAAGGCAACAACCGCGCGACTTCGCGTTGGACCATTGCCTGCGTTCCTATTTTTTACATTTTTGTAGCCAATGAAGCTCTCGTGAAGCTGCTGAGTCAAGATTGGTGTGGAAGCTCTATGCGGGTCAACCGCCACGTACCACGATTCATCAACGCGCGACGTGGTAGATTTCCGGTGAAAGCCGTTGTAACGGTAACTCGTCTAAAGCGCCGGATAAACGACGCAGTGAAGTATCGTTAACGCTCCAGCGCCAATTTCTGAACTAATGTAGCGAGTTGGACTCGTTTCCAAGATTATTGGGACACTTGAACAGAAGCATTTTGAGAGCTGTTTTCTTTCACAGCAAATTCAAGGACAACCAAAACGATCACCTAAGCCATAGACTTCGTAGCTTTATAATGTAAACGGTAAACGCTTTTCCCAGGGTTACACTTATCCATTCAGTGAAGCTCCAGTATTTTTTCACAGTAAACAACAACTGGTTTTAAAATAACAATTATGAAACGGTGGTTCTTACCAAATCTTACTTTTCGTTTTCCTACTCTCATTTCATATTTCTAATTTTTCTTATAACGACTTGTTTTTTCTGCAAGCATATCTGCTTCATACTAAATACACATTCTTTTACTTATTTATCTGGTAAAATTACACGTATGTATGTATGTATGTATGTATGTATGTATACTAAAACTACGGGTTGACCTGGGAAACTCGTTTGCCGTAATCATATTTCAGAATTCTTTCAACTGCACTTCGTTTCTGAGTTTTTTCAATCCTTTCTTGTGAGGCGCACATCTGCATCAAAATAAATAAATAAATAAATAAATAAATAAATGTCTCCTTTAAGTCCAAAATGAATTTAAATAGCGACGTCAAGAAGTCAATGTTCTCTCGCTAGAGTTAAGCGACTCTGGAGTCGTTGTGGATTGTGCTCAAGAACCTTGGAATCCCAGAAAAGAGGAGCGGATAGCCGTCGTTAATGAGCTGGCACGTTTGGCAACTTCTGTGGGCTTGACTGCAGAGAGCGTCAACCAGAAGGTCGCTGCTGATGTGAAATGAAGGGAAAGTCCCATCAACGTTTTCTCAATCCAAGGGTGATTCATCAGTCCTTCTGCTGTTTTCATTAGATTAGACAGATTTCCTTACTATCCTCTCCAAACAAGCCTTCAAACAACCTACACGATACCTCGTAGAAGTAGAACGTGCGTTG